>JACVYH010000002.1:6027500-6399263 GCA_014964245.1 Nannizziopsis barbatae | reverse complement strand
ATATAATTAATAAGAATATTCATAATTTTTCAGATATATTAAGCATGAAAATTAACTAAACTCAGACATTAAATTATTACTTTCTGTAAGCTAAGAAAATATAATTAAGTAAAAATAAGCTTAGTACTTTTCTAATAAGTAAGAAAGCTTTATATATAATAAAAAAAACTTCTAAATCTGATAAATGTAATTATGCTCATTAGCATATAAATGATTTAAATAAATAATTAATACTAAGATAAAAATAAGAATATTATTAAACTTGCAGATATTATGATAAAAAGCTTTAATATAAATATTAGCATTATCTGTTTTATTAAGAATAAGTATTTCATGAATGAGTAAGTCAGCTGCAGATTTAGAAATTAGAATGAAGCTTAGATATTTCTTTATTATTAGATTAACATTTTTATAACAAGTAGTAAACTTATAGAGTTTAGTTAGAAGTTTATCTAATTAAAATCAGATTTTGTAATAAGAGTAGATAATAATCATGATATTATAGTTATTAAAAACTTACTTAATAACTTAATTAATAAAGATTAATAAATGAATAGCAGTGATAATAAGCAGAATAGAAACTGAAATAATTTTACTTAAGTAATAAGTAAAGCATATTTTAATATGAATATATAATAGTAGCTGAATCTTACAGATATATATTTTAAGTAATAAGAAATTAAAATTTAACAGATAAAAATATTCTGAATAATAAAAAGTATAATTAGTATAACAAGCAGTAGAAGTTAGATTTATATAATTAATCAAGACATACTAGTAAAATTTAGCTAGAGTAATAAAAAGTAATAGCAGTAATTTTCCAGCATAAATACAGATAGTACAATAAGCATAATAAGAATTAATGATAAAATTATCATAATTATTAATATTACAGAAGTAAGTAAGTAAAATTAGCAGAAGAAATAATAAATAAATAATTTTAACTACAGAAGATATCAGATATATTGGTAAAGCTAATATAATAAGAAAAAAACTTGAAGAAGTTAGCAGCAGTTTAACTGCTAGTTAAGATTCAGATATATTATTAATAATCTTAACAATTAGATAATTATGTAAATCATATCTTAGAATACAGTAATAAGTACTTTAGTAATTAAGATAATACTTGAAACATAAAAAGTAATTATTATTAGCATTATGTATTAGAAATACTAATTTATCATAAAAAATACAAGTAGAATAAGAACTGGAAAATATAATTATAATTTATTAAATATGTAAATAATTAATAAATAATTAATAATTATATTAAAACTGCTAAGTAATAATATAAATATATATAATTTAATTTTAAATTTAATAAGTAATTTTAATAATAGCTTAGTAATACTAAAATCTTATAAAAATCATATTAATAATAAAGTATTAAAAATATAAAGCAGGATAATTATAAGTAAATAATTAAAAATAAATAATTATTTTAAATAAAATAATTAATACAGCTTAAAATATTAATTTTAAAAATTATTATTTATTAATAAAATACTAGTTTTAGTTTACTAAAAAACTAATAATAAATAATAAATAATAATATGAAATATAATAAAAAAATTTAGTAATTATTTAATAAAGCTAGAGAATTATAAAAGCTAGTAAGTTAATAATAATAAAAATTAAATTAGAATAACTAATAATAAAAAAACAGAAATAATAATTAAAGCATATAATCAGTAATATAAGTAAAAATAAAACTAAATTAATAAGTAAATGTAAAACTAAAGCTATTAATATAATAAGATAAAATAAAATTACATTTATAAGTAAAAATAAAGCTAAAATAATATATAAACATAAAATTAAAATTACTAATATTATAAATAAAAATAAAACTAAAATTATAAGTAAAAATAAAATTATTAAAGCATAAGATAAAAATTCAGCAGAAAAGTATAAGATATAATAAAATAAAATAATAAAATGCTGAAAGCATGTTTAAAAATTAGTTAAAATATGCTTGAAAATAGTTAAAAACATTACTAAATATAATTAAATCATATTAGTAAATATTAAAGCAAGAGCTAAAAAATTCACATGAATAGTGAGATAGAATAGCAGGATGCTGGAAGCAAGCCTAAAAGTTAGTTAAGAAACACTTGTTTATAACTAAAGATCTCACTAAACATAATTAAACCTCTCCAGCAGTGAAAAGTTATGCTGACTAAGCAATTTAATGAGGTAAGCTAACTGACTAATTAGAATATGCAATGCTCTAGAGTACAAAATACATGATTAATAAGTATATAATTAATTTTCAGAATAATTACATAAATTTCTATTTGTATAAAATATTAAAACTACATAAGTTTCTTAATAAGTTAATTATTATTTAATTAAATTTTTTCTAATTTTACTAATATTAGTAATGTAATAAAAAGATATGTTCATTATTATTATAATACTAATAAAATAATCTAAGTACTGATTAAATGTTTCACATGTAGTAATTACAGATAATAACATGCAAGATAAAATTAGAAGATATTAGAAAGAAGTAATATCTTAAGAAAAAAGAATTCATATTATTTAAATGCATTAAGAAGTATATAAAAGCTAGTAATTAATCTGAATATACAAGTTTAATAATTATTTTACATACAGCTTATTAATCAAGTTATTTTATAAATGAATCTTATTATTAGAAACTAGTTATAATTATTAATTAATTATTATTATTATTATTATTCTTGATATTTCTGATATATAGAAATTAGATACTTACTATTATTATTTTCTTATTATTTTATAAATTATTAATTTATTCTATTATTTTATTTTATTACTTCATGCATGCTTTAATATTATATATAATTTCTAGATTAGTATAATTATATAAATTATTTTTCTTTATTTTTTCTTCTGATTTATATGTCTTTATATTATTTATTACTGTTTAATACTGTTAATCTAGTATTATTTAATTATTATTATATATTTTTATTTTATTTTACACATATTAATTATGCATTATATGTTTCATACTTACTAATTACACATCTTAAACTTTATAGCTATTAATAAATATACTTTCTATTTTATTATCATTTATTTCAGCTAAGCATTTTACTTTTCTCATCTTATCTTAATAATCTTGATAAAGCAGAAGTATTTAATTAAAGAAATAAAGAAATATTTACATATTTATTAAAGTATTAAGTCTTATTAACTGAAAATGAAAAATTAAGATAAAAACTAAATTAAATTATTAAAAGAATTATCAAAGTTAGAAACTATTAAGAATGAGAGATCTAATCAGATTTTTTAATTAGTAGAAAGAAAAGTTTATCTTACTTAATAAAAATGCTTACTGTTGTAAGAGTAAATTACATTATTATTATAAAAAAAAATATTTTAGAATTATAATACTACTTTAGATAGAAAAAATAACAGTATTAGTATTATTCTTAATTAAATAAGAAAAATTAAAATCATTATTATCATGATTATATAATTAATTAATATAATTAAACTAATTGCATAGTTAATTTATTTCTAGTATTATAAAATGAATTTGTTAAAATATTAAAAAGAATTTCATGTCTCACTCTCATTAATAAAAATCATTAATATTTATTCTATCATTCAGAATATTAAGCCTTTCTCTAGATTATGATATTATTAAAGAAACTAATATGAATAAGAATCTGAGCTTTATAATTATTATATTCTTGAAACTAAAACTGTTAATTAAAATTTCAGTAATTAAAAGCACTGTATTCTTGCTAATTATAAATCTGATAATTATTTTATATCTTAAGAATTTCTCATATTCTGAATAAATTAGAGTATTAGTATTTAATAATAATAATATTACTTATTTTCTTTACATGTATGAGCAGATGTGTAAAAATTATAAAATGATTCTAAATAATTATTATATAATAATGTGTGTTGCAAACTACTGCCAGTCTAATAATAAAGTATGAATTTAAAGTCTTTCTAAAGCATAAAATAAAAACTAAATAAAAATGAAAAAGAAATTAAAAAAAGAATTCTTTTATTAAAATATTAAGCAGCTCATCTATAACTATGAGTATCTCAAGATTCTTATCAAGAAATCTTAAAAATATAATATAAAAGAAGTTAAATCATATATTTACTAGTATATTTCTGTATTTAAAAAGATATATAAGAAAGATGAAATTAATAAATTCACATATTATTAAATATTTATTTAAAACTTATTTAAGAAACTTGTAAATAAGATGTATTAAGAAAAGCATTTTAATTAAAATAATTTTTAAAATCTGAAATAAAACATGCTTAAGAATATAATTAAAAATCTTATTAATAAGAAAAAAAAAAGCATTTACATATACATATAAGATTCTAATAATAAAAAACTTAAAATTCTTTTTTAAAATTATAAAAAAATTATAAATTCTCATATGATTATAGCTATAGCTAAAATAATTAATAATATTATTATTAAAAAATTTCTTAAAAGTTTCTGAAAAGAAACAGAAAAAATAAACATGAAAATTAAGAAAAAAATAATTTAATTTTCTTAGAATTTTATTATTTTTACATATAATTACTCTTTTTCTTCACATGCTGATTAAATTTTAAGTAAGATAAATAATAAAATAAAAGATTAAATAAAAAATCTTACTTAAATTATAAAAGCTCTTACTTTATCTTTATAAGCACTTGTTACTAGAATTAATTTTCATATCATGATAACTTAAGTATTAGCTTTAACTAAGCTTATATTTATATTTGTTTCTGTTATTATCTTACTAATGCTCATATATAATTAAGTAATACTTAAAAATTATAAAAATTAAAATTAATATACATCTCATAATCTCAACAGTATATGTTTTTATTATAATAAAAATAATCATAATAAAACAAATTATTTAACATATTAAAATAACATTTTATAAAAGAAGTGCTATTTTAATATTAAGATTTAAAAGCTCTAAGCAGGCATGCTAGATAAAAATAAACTGATTTTATGATTTATTCAAGATAAATTATAATATTATATTATTTAAAAATACTGAATTAATTAATTTCTTATTATTAACCAAAAAAATCACATCTTGATACTAGAATAAGCTATTTAATTTTAAAATACTAAAGCTATATAAGATTATCAGATACATGTATAATTAATTAAAATTAGAATAAATATAATAAAAAATAATAATTCTAAAAAATTTAATAACAGTAATAACAAGTATAAAACACACATGAAAGTAATTATTATTCTCTCAGAAAATAAGAAAACATATGTTAAAAAGCTTAAGCTAGCTAAAATTAAGAATTATTTAAAGAGAAATTAGATTACTGATTACTAGATTTCAGAGAATAAACTTCAGATACTTATTAAATTTTAAGAAAAAAAATTACATAATTTTCAGCTAAGAATTAAAGAAGTTAAAAAAAATAATAAACTTGTAAATAATAAAATAATTATAAATAATATAAAAATAACAGACATTCTAAAACTCAGATCTCAGTATAGAAATTATTACTAGCTAGTAAAAATATTAAAAAAGCTTAGAAAAGTAATAAATGTGAAAAAAATTATTAATAAAATTCTTAATATTCTTATTATTAATCTTATTATTTAAAAAGTCTTAGAATTATTATATATCATGTATTAATATATATTTAGAATACTTTTATTTATTAAAAATAACTATAATAATAAAAAGTCTGAATTAGCTAAAGTAAAAATTCTATACTAGAAAGCAGTATGAGTAAAACATTTATAATTAGTTTTCATAAAAAAAGAAAATCTAATTCTTATTATTAGTATTCTGAAAATGTATATTAACATTAATAATAAGCTGATAAACATTATCATTAATAATAAATTAGAAATTAATTACATTAATTTTAATCTTATAAAAAAGCTTAAACTTGATATTAGTTATAATTATAATATTACTCTTATTAAATAAATAAAGAATATTATAAAATACATAGAAATTTATAATAACATGTTAATTAAAATCAGAAATATCTTAACTTATATTATACTGATGATTATTAAAAATGATAATTAAGATTTCATTCTTAATAAATTCTAATAATAGAAAGTCAGATAGAATTGCTAGATAAACATAGCAGAAAACATTATTACACATATTTATTTAGCTAATAATTCTTATATTATTTAATTCAAGATATATCACATGTTAAAAAATTTATATTATTATTATAATAATATTTAATAATACAGTATTTTAAACTGAAAAGCAGATATAATTAAGAATATTCATCTACTAATAATAAGAAAAATTCTGCAGAAATATATATATTAGAAAAATTATTTATAAAAATAATATATACAGTAATGAACTTATTAATATGTTATAATTTCTGCAAATTAAAATAAGTTAAATTTATCATAATATTAAAGTATTCTTACATACTTATAAAATTCTTAATAAAAATATTAAATAAACATAACTTTAAATATAAAATAATAAAGAAGCTTTAAGATAAAAATATGCAGTTATATAAATGAAAACATAAAAAAATATTAAAACATTTATTTAGTATAAAAATAATATAAAAATGTAAAGAAGAAAAAATAAAATTAATTATGTTAAAAATTAATAATAAAAACATATTAGAAGATTTAATTAATTAGATTCAGCCTTGCATTAATAAGTATTATAATAATAAATATAACAGAAAAGAATTTAATAAAACATTTCTTAATAAGTATTTAAAATATTTCTAATCATGTTTAATTAAGTTTTCTTCTAATAAAAAGCTCATGTAAAAGTAACTTAAAAAAATCACATGTGAATATGAACTTACATCTGAAGAGAAAGAAATTCTCATAATTATATTAATATATTATAAAAAATATCTTACTTGGAATTTCTTAGATATTAAAAAGATTTATCTTAAAATTACTTTATTACAGAAAATATAAATAATTTTTTATAAAACATGATAAATTTCTAATTATTACATTTCATAAGTATTAAAAGCTAAAATTATTAACATGTTATAAAAGTAAATTAAGACTAGCATTTTCAAATACTGCTACAGTTCATATTAAAATTTTTAGTTTTTTATTAAAAAAAAAAAATCTAGTTATTAAATTATTAATTCTGTAATTCATGTTAACAAGCATATAATATAAGATGTAAACTTATTCTTAAATATTAATAAATTTACTAAAAAATTCACAGAAATAATTATTATTATAATTATTAATTAATTTTTAAATTATAATCAGCTCTTACTGCATTCTAAAAATTATGATATAATTATTATAATAATTTTACTAGAATTATAATATTAGATTTTAATACTCATGAATATAATAAACTTAGTAGAATAATTTATACATATACTTATAAAAATTCTTAAAAATATTATATTATATATTTATCATGTATTTCTAGATAATATTAATATTAAAGAATTAAAGACTAATTATAATGAAGAAGAAATTAAATCTGAAATGTATTAATTTATCATGAAATACTTGTAAAACATTAATAAGATACTTTAACTTAATAAGATATCTGAAAAAGTAATTTCTGCAGAGAAATTACATTTCATAATATTTAAAATAAAAATTATTAAATGAGTTTGTAATTATAATAATTACAAGTCTAATAAAAAAAAAGTTAAGAAAATTTTAAAGTAACTCATTTCATAAAATGTTTTTAAAGTTTACAGATTTCTTAATCTCACAGGATATTATTAAATATATATTATTAAGTATTATTAAATTACAGAATTTCTTTATTACTTGCTGTAATTAAAAGTACAGTAAAAATAAAAGAATAATGAAAATAATATATTTAACAAGCTTAAAAAAAAGCTAAGTATATTTTCATGTGTTCTATTACTTAACTATATTCTGAAATTATTAATTATTATTATTATTATTAATATAAGTAAGAGAGAATAAAATACTATACTCATATAAATCTAAAGAGATATCTAACATCTCATATAATTTAATTTTAAAGTATAATCTAATGCTAAAAGTAAGTATAATGCTGATAAGCAAGAATATCATGCAATTTTAAAGACTCTTAAGAAGTTTTATTATTAGATTTATAATATTTACTTTTAGTTAAAAGTTAATGCTTAAACATTTATCATATAATTAAATAAAACTGCTACTAATTTTTCAGATATTCTTATTATAAATTAAATTACTTAAATTAGATTATTTAACTTTAATATAAAGTACATTTCTGATATAAAACACACTGCTGCTAATACATTTTCTTAAAGATCTGATATTTCTGATAATAAGTTAGAGTTTAAAGAACAAGATATTAATAATTATATTAACATGAAATTTAGCATGTATCATGCTCATGTTAGACTTATTAATATTTTAAAAAATAATAATAATAATAAAAATCTTTCATGCATTTTTAATAATTCTTATAATAATGAATTTAAATAAATTACACATTATCTAATCATGCTTTAAAAATTAAAAAATCTTATTAATAATTATGCTAAGTTTTATTAAAAAATCTTATAACATGTAATAAAAAGTAATTTATTATTTAAATAAGTTAATTAAAACATTTTCTTAAGAAGAATTATTAATGATAAAGAATAATAATATCTTATAATTAAAGCATTGCATGATGAATTTAATTATAAGAATTAAGAAAATACACATGTTTTACTAATAAATTATTATTATTAATATGAAATGTATAAAAATATTAAGAAATATATTCAAATCTGTTATGCTTGTTAAATGAGAAATCTGAATTAATAGAAAAAAATACTACATCTGATATGAGTTTTAATAGCTTGAGAAAAAATTAGAGTTAATGTTACATACATGTTTAAGAATAATGAAAAAAAATATATTATTACTACTTGGAATAATTTATTTAAATAAGTTAAAGCATAATCTTTATTACATATCATTATTATAAAAATTACTTAATTTATTTATCAGAATATAATCATGTAATAAGAAATACTTAAAGCTATTATTATTAATAATAAATTAGAAAATAAGAATATTACTAAAAAATTATTAAGATGATACAAGATTAAATGCATTCAGATCTCTCTTTATAATTTTTATATAAATAATATGATTAAATGAAATTATTATTTAGTTAAAGATATATTTTTAAAAATGACAGATAATTTCAGAAAAAATTAAATTACATATTTACTTATAATATTAATAGCTGATTATATTACTATAAGATAATTAACAGATATGTTATTTTATTAAGTTTTAATAAGTTAAGATGTAATTCTGCTAATAAAATATAAAGTTAAAACTTGAAAAACATTATTCTAAAATAAGATTTACTTAATATAAGATCTTATTATCATGTGAGCATGCTAAATTAAAAAATATAATTAAGATATACAAGAAGTTATTAGTTACATAAAATGAATCAGAAAGAAAAACAAGAAATAATTTAATAATAATCATGACACACATAATAAATTTTTAAGTATTAAAGACTTTATTTTATTATATCACATGAAAGATGACAAGAACATGTTAAGAATTTAAAAGTTTTAATTTTACTAATTAGAATTATATAAAATAACAGATGTTAATGAGCAACATGCTTATTATTAGATTAAGAAATTAAATAATATATAAATTATAAGAATGATTATAAGTAATAAATTCAAGAAATATTATTCTAGAAATGATTTAGATAATTTTAATAATATTAATGATGTATTTAATGAAAATAAGAAGATAAGAGAAAATATTTCTAAGAGAAGTTAAAATAATATTATTACTAAAATTACATAAAGTGCTAAGACTATTAAAATAATCAAGAAAATTAAAAATGAAAATTCAGATAATAACTTAAATAGTAAAAAAGTTAAAAATAATGAAAATAATTCAGAATAAGATAAAAATAATAAAAATCTTTTAAAATAAGTTTCTTCTGATTAAAATATAACAGTAATAATATTATAAATTAATATAAAATAATAATATAATTAAAAAGTAACTTAAAAACTCTTATTTTTAAAATTATTTAAAAGAAAAATTAAACATGAAATAAGTTAAGATAAGAGCTTGACAAGAAAAAAAATAAATTAAATCAGAATAAAAATGAAAAAAAAAAATCTTAGTTATTATAATAATTACTTCTTATTATTACAGATTAAATAACATCATATAAGTAGAACACTTCATTAAAAATAATAAAAAAATTATCAGATTTAAATAATGCAAAGTTATAAATAATAAAAATAAAAAAATTATGATAAGAAATTATTTAATTAACATTAATATAAATTTTATTAAAAGAAAACATCTTAACTAATTTATTGTAAACAGAATTATTAGAAGTAAAAACTCTTACTCTAGAAGAAAAAGATACTACATCTGAATAAGAAAAATTAATTAGAATAAAATATAATAAGAAGTAATAAAACTAAATAAAAGCAAAAAACATTAATTATAAATAAAATTATTATAAAAAATGTAATTAATATAAAAAGCTAGTTTAGAATAATTTTCTTCTGATAAAAATAATACACAAGTAAAGAATGAGAAAAAATTTTTAGAATAATAAGAATAAGAAATATCTAAAATAATATTATGTAACTAAAGAATAAATAATAAACATGCATGTTAATTACTTATAAGAAGAGAATAAATATGGGAATCAGATTAAAAACCAGAATTAAAGATATATAATAAAAATAAAACTAGCAGCTAATAACAAGAAATACTAGAAGAAAGTGCATAGTAAATGTATATATAAATTATAACTAGAGCTTATTACTAGAAAGCAGATGAGAATAAGATTTTATGAATTCTTATATAATAGAAGAAACTACAAGACTAAGCTAAATGAGAACTAGACTAGCTAGCATGATAATTACTTTCTTTCTAATAAAAAATTAATCTTAATAATTCTGAAATTCTAGTAAATTATATTAAAGCAAGTAGTAAATAGCATAGAAAGCAGCAGAATAATAGAATAATGCTGTTATATGCTTATATAATGCTTGTTATTAGCATAAATAACTGTTTAAAATTTATTTAAGATAGCATGATTTCTATAAGAGTTAGTAAATGAATCTATATTATTATATTAGAATAATATTATTATATGTAATATTTTTAATATAGTTAAAATAATATGAGTAAGAATAATATAATAATTTAATAATAGCAATATTATTATTTTTCTTTCATTAAGTATTTTTAAAGTTATAAAATTAAAGTTTCTTTATATTTAAGATATTATTTTCTGCTTTTAGTAATATTATATATATGCATGATACTCTTGATAAACAGCCTGCATTATAATATAAAGCTTATGAAATAAGCTATTATTAATAATATATTCTGCTTAAGATATTATTAGAAATAAGTTATTATTATTATAAGATTATATAGTTTCATAACAATATCAGATTAGTACTAATAATATAATTTAAAGAATAAACAAGTTATTTTAATGCTTTACTAAAACATGAGAGCTTTATAAAATTATTTAATAATTTTCTTTATTAAATTTATTATAATTTTTTATTAAATTTATCATAATTTTATAATCTTCTTATTATTTTAAAGCAGTAATCATTCTAATAAATTAATTAGAATGTTTTATTTTACTAAATATTCTTTAGTAACATTATATTAGCATGCTTTATTTTTTTTTTAAGCTTGAAATGTTTTAATACATGTTTTTAACACAGTTTTACTACTATAAATAAGTATTTTCTTACTTAAAAATAATATACTAATATGTTTATAATATAAATTCTTGCAAGTACTATCTTACTTATTTTAGTAAGCTAAGAAATGTTTATATATTTTCAGACTAAAGCTGAAGATATATTTAATGTATTCAGCTTTAAAAAAAGTATATATTAGTAAGTTTTTATTTAATTTTTTAAGCTTTTAGTAATGTTTTTAATACTAATAATTATTATAGATAAGTCATTTAAAATTAAATGAATTATTCATTTTTTATATAATAGTTATTTTAACTAAGATTATTAGTAAAACTTCTAATCAGATCTGTTAGTATCTTATTAAGCTAATAAAAAGCATGTTAATGCTAGAATATTAATAGTAATCAGAACATGTATGTGCTGCTATTCTTTAAAATACTAAGCAGTAATATATAATAAGAAAAATTTTTTATGAGTTTTCTGATTAGCAAGAAGCAGTAGTAAGCAAATATGAGATAGAAATCTCAGTTACAGCTAGTAGAATAAATTAAGAATAATCTTCATAAATAAGTAAAAATAATTCTTTAAATAATTATCTTGATATCATGATTTTTATCAGATAACATATATGCTAATATCAGTTTTTATAATGAAGAATGATACTGGTAATTTAATATTTAATCTGTTCTTATTCTCATCAGAAAATGATATGTTATTTTTTTAATTTTTTATTAAGAAAATAATAATTTTTATCTTTAAGAAGATCATTTCTGCATCTGATGAGTTAAATGTTAAGATGATTAATCTGAAAATATTAATTATCAAGTCTTTAGTAAAAAAGCAGAAGGTTAAAGTCTGCTCATTTATTAATATTACTTCTAGTAAGAAGAAGAAACAGAAAGTAATACTTCTAGTTTCAGAAATTATCAGTTTCTAAATTACTATTTCCAGCAAGTATGAAATTTACTTGTATTATATATATTTTATAATTTTTATTATAATTTTCAGTTATTATAAATATTAAGTACTGACATGTTTTATAGCTGATATAACTTCTCAGAAGTTAGATTTATTAATTACTTTTTTAGAGAAAATGAAATAATACTTAGAGATTTCTACTAAGCTGAATAGTATTAAGACTGTTATTATAACATGAATTAAGTATAAAGATTATAATTTTAATGTAATTTTCTTTTAGTTTTCTTATAAGAAGAAGCAGGTAATTACTAAGTATAATCTTATCTTGAAAATATCTGTTATAAATCATGATAAATCTGAATGAGTATTAGAAAGACATGTGATCCTGCTAACTGCTGTTAGTAAAGATAAGAAGAATGAATCTTAAGTTTATTTTAAGATTTTTATAATGTGATGTAGCTTAGTTATGATTTTAAAGTAATTTTATAGCTGATAATGCTTCTTAAAATAAAATAAAAACTTTTTCATGCTAATAATACATTTTTTATATGTAAATATTTTATTAAAATTTTATAAAAATTTTATAAGAGAAAAATTTATAAGAAAAAAAATATATCTAATAATATAAAATAATTAATCATCAAGCTTGCATTATTTTTTTAACATAGTTATAGATATTAAATACTTTATTTCTTACTTAAGAAAATTATTTAATACTTTTATATTAGTAACATGTTTTTTAGATTCTCATGTATTATTTTTCAGAGTTTAATTAGCTTAATAAATAAGATATTTCTTTTTACTCTGTTATTGTCTGCTTTTAAGAATTTTCTTAATTATAAATTTCTTAGTGCTGTTAATCAGCTCTAATTCTGATAATATAAGTATATTTTCCTTCTAATTATATGCTTCTAATAATAATACATGAAAAATAAAATATATGCTTTTATATATGAATGATAGCTGAAGTTTATATAATTATTTATTTCAAGTTTTTATAATTTAAAATAAGCTTATATGTTAATAATCTAATTTATAAGCAGGATAAAGCATATTAAGATTTTTAGCATGTAATATAATGAAATTTCTAATTTTAAAAATTTTAAGAATATGTTTTTTATTATAATAAGATTTTTACTATAAACACATGAATTCTAGCTGTGTAGTAAACTATTATTACATTTCTGAGAATATTTCTGCATAGTCAGTTATCTTTACAGCAAGTTATTTCAGAGATTTTAAGATATTAATTTAAAATCTTAGATAAAAACTCATGAGAATCTCTGCAAATGCTAAGCTAGTAAAGCTGTGTGTTAACTAATTATATGTATATTATGTTATTAACAGCTAGCAGATTCAGTTATTTTAATTAAAATTAATAAAGCATCTCAGATAATATTCTAGAATTTAATTTTAATATTTTATTTAATTATTTATCTGAGAATGAAAAGTTATGAAGAGCTTACAGCATATACTAAGATAAAAGCATAATATTAACTAATATTTACTTGTAAATAATAAATCTTAATTAGAAATGATAATTTTAGATATATTATAAACTATGAAAATGTGCTTATAGCAGATTTCTGCTAAGTCTTCTGTTATATATTTCTTCCTGCATGAGATATACAGAATAAACTTAATAAAGATATTAATAATAACTAGAATGATATCATATGCTAATTTTTTTCATGAACTAGCTGGTAGATTAATTATAAAATTCATGAAAATAATTTTAAATGATTATTTAAGCATGAGAATAGTATTTAATTTATCATATAATTTATGATAATAAGACTTAATATGCTGATATATATTATATGAGTGTATGTAATTAATAATATTTTTTAAAAGTTCATATTAATAATACTTTTATCAGATTATTTTAATAATTTATTTAATACTAAAATATTCTTCTTAAAAATTATTATAATTTATGTATAGAATTTCTATAATTAATGCAGTTTATTATAAAATAAAAACATAATTATTAATATAGAAAATATTATTATTAAGCATTCATATTAACCTGCTAGCTTTAAACTTGTTATTTAAGTTTATAACTTTTTCTTTTTAAGTAATAATGAAAAAATCAAGTTTTTAAACTTAAGTAAGAAGTAAAGTCAGAAATTTAGACAAGTTAGAATAAGTTATTTCAGATACTAGTATAGCATTAACTAATATTTACAGTATGGAATTTTTAGAAGAATTTCTAATATCTGTAGTAAACTAGTAATAGCACATAAAATATGCTTTTAATATGAGAGAGATATCATTATTTTTATCTTGAATTATATTCTTTATAAGAGGAGAAAATAAGATATGAGAAAGTACTTTACATTTTTTATTATATATTTATATGCAGTTAGCAAGAATTTAAAGTAATTTTATAATCTTAATTAATCATTCTAATTTAACTTTATGCTAAAGCTTTATTTATAAAGTAGAAAGCATTATTTGATCATGATAAAATTTAGTATAATCTGTGTAACAGCTAAGTATGTTTATTAAATTTAGCTTATTTAGATAATATAAGAAAATAAAGTTATATGCATTAAGTGCTTCTGCTCATCTTGTTTAATATCTGTTTAACATCTTAGTTATTATAAAATATTAAAAATTAGCATGATTAAATAAGATAGTTACTAGATGTTAGCTTTCTTTTAAGTAATGTTTCTGGTATTTAAAAGAAGTAATTATTACTAAGAGCTTTTTATCATGTGTATTATAACATGTTTTTACATTAATAAACTTGTAATTATAAAAGATAATAAGATGCTAGAAATTATCATCTTATAATTATAATAAAATTTTAGTAATAATAAAAATAAATGCATTAATTTTAAGAAAGATCTTTTTCTAAATATTAAAATGCATGAGAAGTAAAATAATAATGAAAGTAATTTTAAGACAGTTAAAAGTATTCTAAGTGTCTTTTAATTTATAAAATAATATTTTTTACTGATTTTTTTTCTCTTTTTTAATAAGCTCATGAAGAAAATGAGTGATTTTTAAGTAGGCTTTAATAAATTAGCAGTAGAAATTTGCAAATTCTAAGAAGATAAGAATCTTCTTAATACTTTTAAGCTCAGATCATTTATAAATAACCTTAATTTAATCTTAATTTATAAATATGCTATTAGATTTAATAATAAAATCTAAGAATAATATTCTGTTAGTAATAAATTTGCACTTGCTATTTTTTATGTATAAATTAATATAATTAAGATATTTTATAATAATCTAAACATGCTTTTTATACTTCTTCATTAAATTTAAAAAAATAAGAATGTTATTTAAGTAAATTATAATGAAGTTATTTAAAATATCAGAAAAAACTTTATTAATATAAATCTGAAATATAACTGAGACATTTATAAGACTGAAAAACATAATATTAAATTTATAATAATTATATTAGATTTGAAAAGTTATCAGCCAGCAGTCTTCTTACTTAATATCTATATAATAATAAGTATTATAAAGATTACACTTTAAAAAGACTTTTATATTGTTAAGATGATTAAGATTCTTAATAATAAGCAGTAATGAGTGCTTATTCTTAATTATAATGCAGTTTAACTGCTTGTAATCTACACAAAGTCTCAGATCTTTATTTTTTTTTAATGCAAATAATATAAATACTTCTACAGGTGACTTTAATGAGAAAATTCACTCTTTATCTAATATAATAATAATGTATTTATGCAGGATCTCTAACTTAGTAATTAAAAAATTATAAATTAAAAAAAATAAGAATTTCTTTTTTAATTTCATTTTAATTACATGTTTCATATATGAGTATTAATAAGAGTTAAGTACTGCTTTTTTAAAAAAAAAATATGATTATGATTGTATAGATAAGTAAAAATTAGTAAATATATTACTAAATTTAGCTTAATGAGTTATAATAAGCTGCTTATCATATGTTTTTATATGTATTTTTAAATGAACTAGATAAGTACTAGCTTTATTAAGTAACTTATTAATAATGTTCTTAGCAGTTATAAGATTTATATTAATATTAGAATTTCTGATAATAAGCAGCAGAACTTTCCTGAGAATAGTATTTAAGAAATTTAACTAGTAGATTTAGTTATTCTTTACTCAGTTAATCAGAAAATTAATATCTTATAATTAGAAAAAGCTAAGAATCCTATTATGATTTTCTAGATTAATTACTTAAAACTTATAAGAAGTAATATGTGTACTTTTCTAATTATTAATAATACTAATATTAAGATTTATTCTACTAAAAATACACACATGATGCTTACTTAAGATTTTAATTATTTTGCATTAAGATAAATTAATTTCTAAGCTGTTTTTCTTTACTTAAATATTATTAATAAAGTTAGCTTTAGCTCTGAAGTTAACCAAGATTAAAATCATTTTTAAACTTTTAGAAATTTAAATTTAAACTGTGATTAGAAAACTAAGCAGATTTTATTTTTTTTTACTAATTTTAAGAGCTGCAGTGACATTCAGGGCTCTCTTAATTAGTTTTTTAGCTTTTTATTATTTTTAGCTTTCTTCTCATTTGCAGCTTTTTAGCTTTTAAGAATCTTATAATTTAAAATAACATGTTTGTAATATTTATAATAATTATATCAGAAATTCTTTTTGCTAAAGTTTTTATTATTATCAGAATTAAATTTATGCTTTTTTCATACATTTTTATTACTGTTAGTATTCTTTTTTTTTTAATTTTCATTTTTTTATTTTTATTATTATTATTTTATAATAGCATCTGATAAGCTGGAATGTTATTTTCTGTATTAGAGAAATGAGAAATTAGCATTTTATAGCTGAAAATGTTAACTTTTTCTGAGTATTTATTAAATTTCACATGAACTTTAGAGAGAATCTTCATGTAAAAGTGTATTACTTGCTATCTTTTAATATAGAATTCCTGTAATTAATACTTAAATATTTTTAAAATATGTGTAAAGTCATGCATGCTTTAATTTTTATATTATTTAGCTTTCTTATACTGCATTTAAAAGATTTTATAAGCTTATTTCAGATTTATAATTTAATTCTTTAGCTAGTTTTTAAGCTGTGTTTAAGTAAATAGCTTAAGCATGAAATTTATATAAAATTCTAATTTTTATAAAAGTATAATATTAAAATGTTACATAATCTCAAGCATTTTATACTTTTCTTATCTCATGAAATATGTGTAATTATATTTATAAAAAACATAACTTATTATCATGAAATCTTCTAATTCATACATGTTTTTTATTTAAAATTTTTTCATGTTCTTATAAAATGAAGTCTTGCTAATTTCATTATTACAAGATAATAATTTTATTCATGCTAAGTTTATATTCAGATTAGTTTAGATATTTTTAGATTTCTAAACTTTAATCATAAGAATATTTATTACTGAAATGTTATTTGCTAAGATTTCATAATATAATTTCATAATATAATTTATATATCTTATAAAAAAGTTTCATAGTAATAACTAAAACTGAATAAAAATAATAAATGCATTTAATGCTAGTTATACTGTAGTGAGAAGATGTGTCTACTATTATCATAGCATTAATAAAATAATCTAAGCACTGATTAAATGTTTTATATATAGTAATTACAAGTAATGACATGTAAGATAAGATTAGAAAATATTAGAAAGAAGTAATACTCTAAGAAGAAAGAATTCACATCATTTAAATGCATTAAGAAGTACATAAAAGCTGATAATTAATTTGAATACACATGTTTAACAATCATTCTACACACAGCTCATTAATTAAGTTATTCTAGAAATAAATCTTATTATTAGAAACTAGTCATGATTATTAATTAATTATTATTATTATTATCATTCTTAATATCTCTAGTATATAAAGATTAGATACTCATTATCATTATTTTCTTATTATTTTTTAAATTATTAATTTATTTTATCATTTTATTCTATCTTTTCATGCATATTTTAGCATTATATATAATTTCTAGACTAGTATAATCATACAGATTATTTTTCTTTATTTTTTTTTTCTTCTGATTTACATGCTTCTATATCATCTATTATTATTTAATATTATTAATCTAGTATTATATAACTGCTATTGCATATTTTTATTTTATTTCATGCATATTAATCATGCATTATATGTTTTATACTTACTAACTGCATATCTTAAGTTTTATAGCTGTTAGTAAACATATCTTTTATTTTATTATTACTTATTTCAGCTAGGTATTTTACTTTCTTCATCTTATCTTAATAATCTTAGCAGAGCAGAAGCATTTAATTAAAGAAATAAAGAAATATTCACACATCTACTGAGGCATTAAGTCTTGTTAACTGAAAATAAAAAGCTAAAATGAAAATTAAATTAAATTATTAAAAGAACTATTGAAGTTAGAAACTATTAAGAATGAGAAATTTAATCAGATTTCCTGATTAGTAGAAAGAAAAGTTTATCTTGCTTAATGAAGATGCTTACTATTATAAGAATAAATCATATTATTATTATAAAAAAAAATATTTTAGAATTATAATACTACTGTATATAGAGAAAATAATAATATTAGTATTATTCTTAATTAAATAAGAAAAATTAAAATTATTATTATTATGATTATATAATTAATTAGTATAATTAAATTAATTGCATAGTTAATTTATTTCTAGCATTATAAAATGAATCTGTTAAAATATTAAAAAGAATTTCATGTTCTACTTTCATTAATGAAAATTATTAATATTTATTCTGTTATCTAGAATGTCAAGTCTTTCTTCAGATCATGATATTATTAAAGAAACTAATATGAGTAAAAATCTAAGCTCTATAACTGCTGTATTCTTGAAACTAGAATTATTAATTAAAATTCTAGTAATTAAAATCTCATTATTAATAAGAAAGATCATGTTTTAATACTAGAACAAGCTATTTAATTCTAAAATATTAAAGTTATATAAGATTACCAGGCACATGTGCAATTAATCAGAATTAAAATAAACATAATAAAAAATAACAATTTTAAAAAGTTTAATAGCAGTAATAATAAGTATAAAACACATGTAAAAGTAATTATTATTTTTTTAAAAAATAAGAAAACATGTATCAGAAAGCTTAAGCTAGCTAAAGTTAAGAATTACTTAAAGAAAAATTAGATTACTGATTATCAGATTTCAGAGAATAAATTTCAAACACTTATTAAATCTTAAAAAGAAGAATGATGTAATTTTTAGCTAAGAATTAAGAAAGTTAAAGAAGATAATAAACTTGCAAATAATAAAATAATTATAAATAAGATAAAAATAACAGATATTTTAAAATTTAAATCTTAGTATAGAAATTATTACCAGCTGATGAAAATGTTAAAAAAGCTTAGAAGAATAATAAATGTAAAAAAAATTATTAATAAAATTCTTAATACTTTTATTATTAATCTTATTATTTAAGAAGTTTTAAAATTATTACATATTATGTACTAATACATGTTTAGAATACTTTTACTTATTAAAAATAACTATGATAATAAAAAATTAGAGCTAGTAAAAATAAAAATTTTATATTAGAAAGCAGTACAAGTAGAGCACTTATAATTAGTCTTTATAAAAAAAGAAAATTTAATTCTTACTATTAGTATTCTGAAAATGTATATTAATATTAATAATAAGCTAGTAAACATTATTATTAATAATAAATTAGAAATTAATTATATTAATCTTAATCTTATAAAAAAGCTTAAACTTAATATTAATTATAATCATAACATTACTCTTACTGAATAAATAAAGAATATTATAAAATATATAGAAATTTGTAATAATATACTAGTTAAAATTAGAGATATCTTAACTCATGTTATACTAATAATTATTAAGAATAATAATTAAGATTTCATTCTTAGTAAATTCTAGCAGCAGAAAGTCAGATGAGATTATAAGATAAATATAATAAAAAATATTACTACACATATTTATTCAGCTAATAGTTCTTATATTATTTAATTTAAAATATATCATATGTTAAAAAATTTATATTATTACTGTAATAATATTTAATAATATAGTATTTTAAATTAAAAAGCAGATATAATTAAGAATATTTATTTACTAATAATAAAAAAAATTCTGCAGAAATATATATATTAAAAAAATTACTTATAAAGATAATATACACAGCAATAAACTTATTAATGTATTATAATTTTTATAAATTAAAATAAGTTAGACTTATTATAATGCTATAGCATTTTCACATGCTTGTAAAATTCTTAATAAAAATATTAGATAAACATAATTTTAAATATAAAATAATAAAGAAACTTTAAAATAAAGATATGCAGTTATATAAATGAAAATATAAAGAAATATTAAAGTATTCATTTAATATAAAAATAATGCAAAAATATAAAAAAGAAAAGATAAAGCTAGTCATGTTAGAAGTTAGTAATAAAAATATATCAGAAGATTTAATTAATTAGATTTAGTCTTGTATTAATAAGTACTATAATAATAAATATAATAAAAAAGAGTTTAATAAAATGCTTTTTAATAAGTATTTAAAATACTTCTAATTATATCTGATTAAGTTTTCTTCTAATAAAAAGTTTATATAAAAGTAACTTAAAAAAATTACATGTAAATAAGAACTTATATTTAAAGAAAAAGAAGTTCTTATAATTATATTAATACATTATAAAGAATATCTTGCTTAAAATTTCCCAGATGTTAAAAAAATTTATTCTGAAATTACTTTATTACAGAAAATATAAATAATTTTTTATAAAATATGATAGATTTCTAATTATTATATCTTATAAGTATTAGATGCTAAAATTATTAACATGTTATAAAAGTAAATTAAAACTAGCATCTTTAAATACTGCTACAGTTCATATTAAAATTTTTAATTTCTTATTAAAAAGAAAATATCTGGTTATTAAATTATTAATTCTGTAATTCATATTAACAAGCATATAATATGAGATGTAAACTTATCTCTAAATATTAATAAATTTATTAAAAAATTCACAGAAATGATTATTATCATGATTATTAATTAATTCTTAGATTATGATTAATTTTTACTATATTCTGAAAACTATGATATAATTATTATGATAATTTTACTAGAATTATTATATTAGATTTTAATACTCATAAGTATGATAAACTCAGTAGAATAATTTATATATATACTTATAAAAATTCTTGAAAATATCATATTATATATTTATTATATGTTTTTAGATAATATTAATATTAAAAAATTAAAAACTAATTATGATAAAAAAGAGATTAAATCTGAAATATGCTGATTTATCATGAAACACTTGCAAAATATTAACAAGACATTTTAACTTAATAAGATATCTGAAGAAGTGATTTCTATAGAGAAATTACACTTTATAATATTTGAAATAAAAATTATTAAATGAGTTTATAATTATAATGATTATAAGTTTAATAAAAGAAAAGTTAAAAAAATCTTGAAATAACTTATCTTATAAAATATTTCTGAAATTTATAAGTTTCTTAATCTTACAGAATATTATCAGATATGTATTATCAAGTATTATTAGATTACAGAATTTCTTTATTATTTACTACAATTAAAAATGCAATAAAAATGAAAGAATAATAAAAATAATATATTTAACAAGCTTAAAAAAAAGCTAAGTACATTTTCATGTGTCCTGCTGCTTAATTATATTCTGAAGCTATTAATTATTATTATTACTATTAATATAAGTAAGAAAGAATGAGATGCTGTACTCATGTAAATCTAAAGAAGCATTTAATATCTCACATGATTTAATTCTGAAGTATGATCTAATGCTAAAAGCAAGTATGATACTAGTAAGTAAGAATATCATGTAATTCTAAAGATTTTCAAGAAGTTTTATTATTAAATTTATAATATTCATTTTTAGTTAAAAGTTAATGCTTAAATACTTATCATATAATTAAATAAAACTGCTACTGATCTTTCAGATGCTTTTATTATAAATTAAATTACTTGAATTAGATTATTTAATTTTAATGTAAAGCATATTTCTGATATGAAACATACTATTACTAATGCACTTTCTTAAAAATCTAATACTTTTAATAATAAGCTTAAGTTTAAAGAATAAGATATTAATAATTATATTAACATGAAACTTAGCATGTATCATGCTTGCATTAAGCTTATTAGTATCTTAAAAAATAATAATAATAATGAAAATCTTTCATGTATTCTTAATAATTCTTATAATAATAAATCTAAATAAATCACATGTTATCTGATTATGCTTTAAAAATTAAAAAATCTTATTAGTAATTATACTAAGTTTTGCTAAAAGATCTTATAACATGTGATAAAAGATAATTTATTATTTAAATAAACTAATAAAAATATTCTTTTAAAAAAAATTATTAATAATAAAGAATAACAGCATCTTGTAATTAAAATGCTGCATGATAAATTCAGTTATAAGAGTTAAGAAAGTACACATGTTTTACTAATGAATTATTATTATTAGTATGAGATGTATAAAGATATCAAGAAATATGTTTAAATTTATCATGCATGTTAAATAAAAAATCTGAATTAATAAGAAAAAATACTACATCTGACATGAGTTTTAATAACTTGAGAAAAAATTAAAGTTAATATCACATACATGCTTAAGAATAATAAAAAAGAATATATTATTATTACTTGAGATAATTTATTCAGATAAGTTAAAGCATGATTTTTATCACATGTTATTATCATGAAAATTATTTAATTTATTTATCAGAATATAATCATGCAATGAGAAATGCTTAAAGTTATTATTATTAATAATAAATCAGAAAATAAGAATATTACTGAAGAATTATTAAGATAATATAAGATTAAACATATTCAGATTTTTCTTTATAATTTCTGCATAAATAATATGATTAAACAAGATTATTATCTGATTAAAAATGCATTTTTAAAAATAATAAATAATTCTGAAAAAAATTAGATTGCACATTTACTTGCAGTATTAATAATTAATCATGTTATTATAAGATAATTAACAGATATATTATTTTATTAAGTTTTAATAAGTTAAGATGCAGTTCTGCTGATAAAATATGAAATTAAAACTTAAAAAATGTTATTCAAAAATAAGATTTACTTAATATAAGATCTTATTATCATGTAAGCATGCTAAATTAAAAGATGTGATTAAAATGTATAAGAAGCTGTTAGTCATGTGAAATAAATTAAAAAGAAAAATAAAAAATAATTTGATAATAATCATAACATGCATGATAAATTTTTAAATATTAAAAACTTTATTTTATTATATCACATGAAAGATAATAAGAACATGTTAAGAATTTAAAAGTTTTAATTTTACTAATTAAAATCATATAAAATAATAAATATTAATAAGTAATATGCTTATTATCAGATTAAGAAATTAAATAATATGCATATTATAAGAATGATTATAAATAATAAACTTAAGAAATATTATTCTAGAAATAATCTAGATAATTTTAATGATATTAATGATATATCTAATAAGAATAAGAAAATGAGAGAAAATGTTTCTGAAAGAAATTAAGATAATATCACTACTAGAATCATGTGAAGTGCTAAGATTACTAAGATAATTAAGAAAATTAAAAATAAAAATTCAGATAATAACTCAAATAGTAAAAAAATTAAAAATAATAAAAATAATTCAGAATAAGATAAAAATAATGAGAATCTTTTAAAATAAATTTCTCTTAATTAGAATATAATGATAATAATATCATAGATTAATATAAAATAGTAATATAATTAAAAAGTAACTTAAGAATTCTCATTTTTAAAACTATTTAAAAGAGAAATTAAAAATAAAATAAGTTAAGATAAGAGCTTAATAAGAAAAGAAATGAATTAAATTAGAATGAAAACAAAAAAAAAAGATTTTAGTTATTATAATAATTACTTTTAATTATTATAGATTGGATAATATTATATAAGCAGAACACTTTATCAAGAGTAATAGAAAGATTACTAGATTTAAGTAATATAAAATCATAAATAATGAAAATAAAAAAATTATAATGAGAAGTTACTTAATTAACATTAACATAAATTCTACCAGAAGAAAATATCTTAACTAATTCATTATAAATAAAATTATCAGAAGTAAAAATTCTTATTTTAAGAAAAGAAAGTACTGCATCTAAATAAGAGAAATTAATCAGAATAAAATATAATAAGAAATAATAGAACTGAATAAAAGCAAGAAATATTAACTGCAGATAAAATTACTATGAAAGATGTAATTAATGCAAGAAGCTAGTTCAGAATAATTCTCTTCTAGTAAAAGTAACATGTAAGTAAAGAATGAGAAAAAGTCTTTAAAATAATGAGAATAAGAAATGTCTGAAATAATACTGTGTGACTGAAGAATAAATAATAAACATGCATGTTAATTACTTGTGGGAAGAGAATGAAAGCCTGCATTAATAAAGAACTAATCTAGAAAATAATAAATTTAAAGTAAATCTAATTCATAAATGAAAGAGTTTAAGAAAATGTAAAAAATTTATAAATTTATAAAAATATTAAATCTTTTAACATAAAAAAAATCTTTAGTATATTATAAATTATAAGATAGAAGTAAACCTGCATGAAAAAATATTAATATTAAGTAATAAAAACATTATGAAAATAAACTTATAAATTAATTCAGAAAAAATATAAGAAATCTTATAAAGTAAATCATATAATTAAAAGAATCTCTTAATTAATATTTATAATTATCATATAATAATATTCAGAATAATCTACATATTAGATTATTAAACTTAAAAATAAATAGTATTATTTTATAAAATAATTATACTTATAATTAGAATGAAATAAAAATAATAAAAGAAAATAATTAACATTTATACATATTAAATAATAATTAAGTTAGAAATAACACATGAAATGCAATGAAAACTTAAAAACATACTTAAAATATTAAAATAAGAAATAGAATTAAATTTAATATTAGAAGTATCTGAAGAAAAAAGAGAGCTTAAAATATTAAAAAGAAAAGAAAAGAAGAAAGAAATGTTAATAATTTTAAGAAAAGTAATAAAGAGTGTTTTTCTGTTAGAAGTATCTAAAAAAAAAGATAATTTAAAATAAGAATTAAAAGGGAAAGAAATGTTAAACTCAAGCTTTATTTTAAAGAATCAGAATAAATAATTGAAAATTATATAAGTTAGAAATAATAAGATGATAAAAAAATAAGAAGAAACATATATAAAGAAAAACAAATAATTATTATAAAAAAAAAAAAAATTAGAATTAAGCTAACAGGCATGAAAACAAAGCATAATTAAAATAATAATAAACTAAGATTTAAGAAGAGTAAAAACTTTTATAAATAATATCTTACTAGCATAAACTATAATCATGTACTGCAAATACAAGATTAGTAATAATAAAAAGAAAGTAAAAAAAAAAAAATATTTTATTAATAATTATAAGAGCTAAATTATCTAGAAATATAACAAGATAAAAAAAAGACTTGATAAAGAATATTAGTAAACTAAACATTAAATATATTATTTAAATTAATAATACTATAAAAATAAGCATGAACATAATTATATTTATTAAGAATAATATTAATTTTAGTAGAAGATATATTTATAAATAAAAATAAATAATAATACTTATATAAAGAAAAGAAAGTAGCATTGCTAAAAATATTAACAGAAATATTTTTATCAGCAAAGATATTAGAATAGAAAAGACAAAAAGAATTAATTATATTATAATCTAAAAAAAAGCTTAGAATATCTGAAATATTCAGAAAGCATTTAAAAATAAAAAATTTAATAATAGATTTAGAACATTTATCTAAAAATACTATTAAACATGAAAAAATAATAAGAAATGAGTAAAAAAAAATACATATACAGTAAACAAGTATTAGAATAGCTATTTTATATGCAGTTAGCACATGAGTTATAAAGAAAATTATTAATATTATCTAAAATTATAACATATTTTATAAATAATCTATTCATATTACTGTACTTAATATAAGAAAGAATAGAAATTATTTTATAAATCTGAAGAATTAAGATAAAACTCTGATAAAGATTAAATAAGTTCTTAAAGTTAGCATGTTTAAAAAGTTCATTTTTTAATTTCTAGTAAAGTAAATATTTTATAGAAAGCAAGACTAATTTTATATAACTTTTATTTTGCATTAGTAATTTAAAGAAAATAACATGAGAAATTATAAAATTATTAGAATAAAAAATAAGTTAAATTTTAGTAATCTTAACTTTAGAATTTAAATAAGAGCTTATAATATATTAGTTAAAAATAAAAAATTAAGAAAAAATTATAAAAAGAAGAATAATATATAATTAAGATTAATAAGAGCTTGAAAAACATTAATGAATTTAGAAAAGAAAAGATAGTTAGAATGCTTAGAATTCTTATAAAACATGATTAAGTTAATATTAGCAGCTTTCAGATAGTTTCTGAAATTATTAAAAATACTAAGTTTAGTATTTTTAATAAAAATTATAAAATTAAGTAAAACATTCTGAATAGAAAATAACTAAACTTCAGGCATGAGAATAATTTTTTTAGATACTAATATTAAAATATATTAGAAAAAGAATCTTATTAAAAACTAATCTTTATAAAAATATTACTAGAAAGATTTATTAATATGTATGAAAATTAGAGAAAAAATAAGATATTTATAAGCAGAATGCTTAAAAAAATGTAAGATCTTTAGATCTGGAATAAGTATTAGTAAATAATTCTACTTTAGAAATTATCATTTAACATATTAGATATAACTAGAGTAGTAGAAAAAGCTATCTTTAAAATTTATAAAAAAAATTAAGAAATAAATGAAAGAATGAGTAAAATAAATAAAAAAAATAAGAATATAATTAAGTTAAAATAATAAAAAAACAGAAACAAGAATATAAAAGAAGCATGCATGAAGAAAGAAATTCTTAAAAATAAATAAAAAAATAAAAGTTTTCAGATCATGAAATTTCTAATCAGAATTTTTTTTAATTAGAATTAAAATAAACATGAATGTGAATAAAAATAGCTATTTTATTATAATAATTATTAATTAATATTTTGTTATTTTATAGAGTATTTAATCTGTCTGATTAAGTTAATTATTACATTTTTATTACAAGTTTTATAATATATAATTATTTTTAATGTTTCACATGATAAGTTACATGTTATTTTTATGAGTTTTTAAAAATTTATTACATATTTAATTAGTTTTATTTTTAATTTTATTAATATCAGAAAATGATATTAATAGAAAATAATTAAGATATAATGAGAAAATGCATTTATTATTATTATAGCACTAATAAAATAATTTAAGCACTAATTAAATATTTTATATATAATAATTACAAATAATAACATGCAAGATAAAATTAGAAAATATTAGAAAAAGATAATATTTTAAGAAGAAAAAATTCATATTATTTAAATGCATTAAGAAGTATATAAAGACTGGTAATTAGTTTAAGTATACATGTTTAATAATCATTTTACACATAGCTTATTAATTAAGTTATTCTAGAAATAAGTCTTATCATTAAAAACTAATCATGATTATTAATTAATTATTATTATTATTATTATTCTTGATATTTTTAGCATATAAAGATTAGATACTTGTTATTATTATTTTCTTGTTATTCTTTAAATTATTAATTTATTTTATCATTTTATTCTATTTCTTCATGCATGTTTTAGCATTATATATAGTTTCTAGATTAGTATAATTATATAAATCATTTTTCTTTATTTTTTTTTTTTTCTGATTCACATGCTTTTATATCATCTGTTATTATTTAATACTATTAATCTAGCATTATATAATTATTATTACATACTTTTATTTTATTTCATATATATTAATTATATATTATACATTTTACATTTATTAACTGCATATCTTGAGCTTCATAGCTATTAGCAGATATATCTTTTATTTTGCTATTATTTATTTTAGCTAAGCATTTTACTTTTCTTATCTCAGTATTAGCATATGATATTTCAAGTAAAATGTATTAGTAGAAACTGCATGATTAAAATTAGAAACAGATACTATGCTCTTAATCTGCTAGTTAGTAGCTATCAGCTTCTCATAAAATTCTTTAATACATAATTTATGTTAAGCAGTCTTAAGTTTCTTTATTAAAGCATGTTTCTTCTTAGAATTATCACACTTAAGCTTCAGAATAATTATCTCAGAATTATAAAATATGCTACTCTTATTTAAGTTCTTAATTTCTTTCACACATGAGAGAAGCTGTTTTATTTATTTTAATAAGTAATCTCATCAGATATTACTCAGTATAAAAGTAATGCTAAAGAGCTTGTCTGTTTAGATAAAATCAGAAATATTATTATTATTAATTATAATAAAAGTAGCTTATGATGCTTTTTTATGAAAGATAAGAAAAAATAATTAATTTTTTAATAAGATAGAAGATGATAAGATAATAGTTTTCATGAGAAATTAAATATTGAAAATTCTGCTTCATGAACTGTCTTTCTTTTAAAATAATGAGAATTATAAGAATCAAATTAGAAACCAGAATTAAAGATATATAATAAAGACAGAACTAGCAGCTAATAATAAGAAATACTAGAAGAAAGTGCATAGTGAATGTATATATAGATTATAATCAGAGCTTATTACTGAAGAGCAAATGAGAATAAAATTTTATGAATTCTTATATAAAAGAAGAAATTACAAAACTAAGCTAAATAAGAACTAGACTAGCTAGCATGATAATAAAAGCTTGCATTAATAAAGAATTAATCTAGAAAATGATAAATTTAAAGTAAATTTAGTTTATAAATAAGAAAATTTAAAAAAATATAAAAAGTTTAAAAATTTATAAAAATATTAAATTTCTTAATATAAAAAAGATCTTCAGTACATTGCAAATCATGAGATAGAAGTGAATTTGCATGAAAAAACATTAATATTAAGTGATAAAATATCATGAAAACAGATTCATAAATTGATTCAGAAAAAATATAAGAAGTTTTATAAAATAAATCATATAATTAAAAGAATTAATTAACATTTATAATTATTACATAATAATGTTCAGAATAATCTATGTATCAAATTATTAAATTTAAAAATAAATAATATTATTTTATAGAATAATTATATCTATAGCTAGAATAAAATAAAAATAATAAAAAAGAATAATCAAGATTTATGTGTGCTAAGTAATAAATAAGTCAGAAATAATGCATGAAATATAGCAAGAACTTAAAAATATACTTGAAATATTAGAATAAAAACTAGAATTAAACTTAATATTAGAAATATCTGAAAAAGAAAGAGAGTTTAAAACATTAGAAAGAAAGAAAAAAAAGAAAGAAATGTTATTAATTTTAGAAAAAGTAATAGAAAGCATTTCTTTATTAGAAGCATTTAAAAAAAAAGATAATTTAAAATAAGAATTAAAAGAAAAAGAAATATTAAATTTAAACTTTATTTTAAAAAATTAGAATAAATGATTAGAAATTATGCAAGTTAAAAATAATTAAATAATAAAAAAATAAAAAGAAGCATACATAAAGAAAAACAAATAATTATTATAAGAAAAGAAAAAGTTAAGATTAAGCTAATAAGCATAAAAATAAAATATAATTAAAATAATAATAAATTAAAATTTAAAAGAAGTAAAAACTTTTATAAATAATAACTTACTAGCATAAACTATAATTATATACTGGAAATACAAAATTAGTAATAATAAATAAAAAGTAAAAAAAAAAGAATATTTTATTAATAATTATAAAAGCTAAATTATTTAGAAATAAAATAAGATAAAAAAAAAACTTAAAAGAAAATGTTAGCAAACTAAATATTAAATACATTATTCAGATTTATAATATTATAAAAATAAGTATGAATATAATTATATTTCTTAAAAATAATATTAATTTCTGTAAAAAACATATTCATAAATAAGAATAGATAATATTACTTATGCACAGAAAAAAAAGTAGTACTACTAAAAATATTAATAAAAGTATTTTTATTAATAAAAATATTAAAATAGAAAAGATAAAATAAATTAATTATATTAAAATCTAAAAAAAAGCTTGAAGTATCTGAAATATTTAAAGAGTATTCAGAAATTAAAAATTTAATAATAAGTTTAGAATATTTATCTAGAAATATTATTAGATATAGAAAGATAATAAGAAATGAGTAAAAGAAAATACACATGTAATAAACAAGTATTAAGATGATTATCTCATATGCAGTTAATGCATAAATTATAAAAAAAATTATTAATATCATCTGAAATTATAACACATTTTATAAATGATCTATTAGTATTATTATACTTAATGCAAGAAAAAATAAAAATAATTTCATAAATTTAAAAAATTAAGACAGAATTCTAATAAAGATTAAATAAATTCTTGAAATTAGTATATTCAGAAAAATTATTCTTAAATTTTTAATAAAATAAATGCTTCATGAGAAGTAAGATTAATTTTATATAATTATTATTTTATATTAGTAATTTAAAGAAAATAACATGAGAAGTTATAAAATTATTAGAATAAAAAATAAGTTAAAGTTTAATAATCTTAATTTCAGAATTTAAATAAGAATCTAGAACATGTTAATTAAAAATAAAAAATTAAGAAAAAATTATAAAAAAAAAAATAGCATATAATTAAGATTAGTAAGAGCTTGAAAAATATTAATAAAATTAGAATAAAAAAAATAATCAGAATACTTAGAATTCTTATAAAATATGATTAAGTTAATATTAGCAGTTTTTAGATAATTTCTGAAATTATTAAAAATACTAAAATTAGTATTTTTAATAAAAATTATAAAATTAAATAAAATATCCAAAATAAAAGATAATTAAACTTTAAATATAGAAATAATTTTCTTAAATACTAATATTAAAACATGTTAGAAAGAAAATCTTATTAAAAATTAATTTTTATAAAAATATTACTAGAAATATTTATCAGTATAAATAAAAACTGAAGAAGAAAAAAGATATTTATAAGCTAAATATTTAGAAAAGTATAAAATTTTTAAATCTGAAATAAGTATTAGTAAATATTTTTATTTCAGAAACTATTATTTAATATATCAGAAGTAACTAAAATAATAGAAAAAATTATTTTTAAAATTTATGAAAAAAATTAAAAAATAAATAAAAAAATAAATAAAAAAAATAAAAAAAATAAGAGTATAATTAAAATAAAAAAATAAAAAAATAAAGATAAGAGTATGAAAGAAGCATGTATGAAAAAAGAAATTTTTAAAAATAAATAAAAAAATAAAAATTTTCAGATTATAAAGTTCTTAATCAGAATCTTTTCTAATTAGAATTAAAATAAACATGAATGTGAATAAAAATAATTATTTTATTATAATAATTATTAATTAATATTTTATTATTTTATAAAGTATTTAATTTATCTAATTAAATTAATTATTAAATTTTTATTACAAGTTTTATAATATGCAGTTATTTTTAATATTTTATATAATAAGTTACATGTTATTTCTATAAGTTTTTAAAAATTTACTACATATTTAATTAATTTTATTTTTATTTTTATTAATATTAAAAGATAATATTAATAAAAAGCAGTTAAGATATAATAAGAAGATATATTCATTATTATTATAATACTAATAAAATAATTTAAATATTAATTAAATATTTTACATGTAGTAATTGCAGATAATAATATATAAGATAAAATTAGAAAATATTAGAAAGAAATAATATTCTAAGAAAAAAGAATTTATATTATTTAAATGTATTAAAAAGTACATAAAAATTAATAATTAATCTAAATATATAAGTTTAATAATTATTTTATATACAGCTTATTAATTAAGTTATTTTATAAATAAGTTTTATTATTAGAAACTAATCATGATTATTAATTAATTATTATTATTATTATCATTCTTAATATCTCTAGTATATAAAAATTAAATACTTATTATTATTATTTTCTTATTATTTTATGAATTATTAATTTATTTTATTATTTTATTTTATTACTTTATGCATGCTTTAATATTATATATAATTTCTAAACTAGTATAATTATATAAATTATTTTTCTTTATCTTTTCTTCTAATTTGCATGCCTTTATATTATTTATCATTATTTAATATTATTAATCTAGCATTATTTAATTATTATTATACATTTTTATTCTATTTTACATACATTAATCATGCATCATACATTTTGCATCTACTAATCACATATTTTAAGCTTTATAGTTATTAGCAGACATACTCTCTATTTTACTATCATTTATTTTAGCTAGGCATTTCACTTTCCTCATCTTAGTAGGAAATCTGAATCTTCTAAATCAAGAATAATATATAAGAATATTAGAAGTATAATGCAGGAAATTTTTAACAGCATATGTGAATTCTCTGCTAATTTATAATATTTTAGCAAGTAAGATATGTATCATATGATAACAGGAAGTACTCTAGCAAGAGCTTCATATCATTATAAATTACATAGCTTTTTTTTTACCTGGAGAGCATTAATGAGATGTGGTTGTTGCCCTTACATTTAATTACTTTTCTATGTTAATTCTTTTTAGGCAGGTGAATCCAGCAGGATATAGTCAATTGTTTGAATCCTGCAACTAGTCCTTTCAAAGAGCTTTTTGAATGCATATATTTCATAGACACATGAAAACTGGTAGCCGAGGGCTGTAGTAAAGACCTCACATCGCCCCCAGTCTACTCCCGGATCACTGGATTTCCATCTTCGCTGTCTTCCAGGGTACTGAATGAGGAGAGTTGATTGCAGTTGATACTAATATAGTTCCGGATTGAAAGGAAAACTCGGGATATACTGAACGGCTAAATAAGAACAAGCAATTCGAGATAGGGATGGACACGACAACGGCGGCTATTGCGATCACTAGTCGGGTTTGAAGGTTTGGTGGGTTTCAGTGATTTGAGGAGGGTTTGTTACTGTTTTCAACTATAGTCAAACACCACTGTAATCAAACATCAGAATATGTTCTATAACTGACCTTGCTCGCCCACCGTCTTGAGCGTAACTTCTGCACATACCACTTGTAACACATCGCCCTCGTCGAGCGGTATTCCCCTCCACCCTCCGGTATATGACTTTGATGGTATCTTGCTTTCCTTTTTCTGTACCTCGCAGCGACCGCCACTGAAGTCCAAAGTCATGTTCTGTGGAATATTGAGTGTATCGATGTCGAATGCATGGGTGACACCTCTAAGTGTCTCCTCTTTCTTGTTCTTCCTTATCTGTTGCCACTTCTGTACAGTCGCAAAATGCCATTCCGAATTTGGCTCTGAAAATGAAACTATCGCGTTTGCTACGGTGCATTGATCGCCGGAGGATACGGGTTTTCCCTTCCCTTGGTCCCATTTCTCGAACCGGGCGGTGTAGTTCCGCTTTGCGTATGAAATTAGACACTTTCCCCCAGAACCGTCACCAGTGATGAATCCATCAAATAAAATGTACATCGCCTTGGTGATTTTGAAGACATGTTCCCCCACAATCTTCTCTGGCTCCCGCCGGAAGGCCTTGTCGCCGACAGTGTCACGGGATACCGAAGGCATCAAGGGATGACAATAGCGCTGTAGTGTATTCTCGCTTAAAGAGAGATTTGCTTGTAACGCAGGGCGAAGAATCTCGCAAGAACGACCTGGAATTCTTTTATCAGTTTTCGGCCGACTAACCTGACGGTGTTCTGGTAATGGAGCGAAGGAAAGTTGGCATATTTTATGGCACCGAAAGCAGCTGCCACTGTAGTAGTTCTGAAGATGAGTAGGCTGGCGATGAAGTAATATATCAAGGTGAAGGGCGGTGGTGGTGGGGTGGTTGGGCGGGAAAACAATCCCCAGATAGTTACTGAGGAAGGTCGCAAAGTGTCAGCCGAGCCAGCGAGGGTTTACAGTACTAGGTGCAAAGTTTCCACAACACCTACCTTTTACACCAAAAGTAGTACTTTTGGGCTATGTATCTACAGGTACTACTCAGGTATTTAATAAGGATATTTGTATTTGCCATACATTTTCATATGATAAGTAACATATCTTAAATTTTTAGATTTTTTTTTCTTGATGATGAAGATGTGCTAATCTAAAGCTTGAGATCATAAAATACAGTCATTTTTGTATGTGAAAATGAAAAATACCAGCTAATTTTTTTTTACAATGCTCTCCAGATAGCTATGATGCTTATTTCATTCTAAGAATCAAGTATGATAGAGAATATATTATAAATTATATCATATACAATTTTCAATTTCAAGTACCTGGGAAATACCTGAGAGTACAAGGTCAAAAAGTACCATTTTTGGTGTAAAAGGTAGGTGTTGTGGAAACTTTGCACGAGGTACTGTAAAGTGAAGCGGAATGACTTGGAAGCAACAGTGACAGTCAATGACAGGGGTTAGGAAGTTTGGCAGTTAACTAACTAATAAAGTTACATAACTAGTTAGTTAAGTTAGCGCCGGGATAATATTCTCGCGATGCTCGTTAATCTCCCTTTTTCTCTTGCGGCCGTCGGTTTTTTAATCTCTCGTTCGTTTCACGCTTCTCCTGTCGCTCGTTTGCTCTTTTGTTTCTCACTCGCTGTTTCTTTCCTTCTCTACGCTCCTTTGCTGCCATTTCTTTGCGGTCGATCGAATCGTCCTTCTTTTGTCGCTCGTTAAACCACAGATACCCCCCTCGTTTCTTACCATTTACGATCGACTCCGCATCCCTCAGGGGCTTGATCCCAATTACGGAGTTCAAATCACGCGAAATCAAGTCGAATCGAGTCCGCTCCTCCCCATTGCGCTTCTCATTTTGCTGTCAAAACCGCCACAATGCAGCCGGTCAGTCAACTGTAGACCTTTCGCTCCCAATCTGCTCGCTGCTATGGAATCGCTAACTAACCCTCTTTCCACAACACAGAACAAGTTTCGCATCCTAGCCGCTTTCTTCGGCCTACTCTCCGCCGTTTCGGCGGTTTCGCCGATCGAAGTTCAGGGCTCGCAGTTCGTCAACAGCAAGTCCAAAGACCGTTTCCAGATGATCGGAGTTGAGTAAGCACAAACCTTTCTTGGTTCCTGAACCAGCAGACATGGATGCTAGTTAAATAGATGGAACGGTTCCGCTGATCCACAACTTTGTCTCGTTTTTCAGTTATCAACCTGGTGGCTCGTCTGGGTATAAACCAAAGGACGGCGATGACCCCCTGAGCAATGCCGATATCTGTTTGCGAGACGCGACACTCTTACAACGACTCGGCGTGCGTTTTCTACAGCCCTTCAGCCCTCAGTGCATTACTCTGACCCAAAATCTCTAGGTTAATACCATTCGTATCTATAATATCAGCCCGGATATCAACCACGATCAGTGTGTTTCTATCTTCAACGCCGCTGGTATTTACCTTATTCTCGATGTCAACACCCCTGACTACGGTCAACACCTCAACCGTGAAGATCCTCAATCGACCTACCATGAGGGCTACTTGAAACACATCTTCTCCATGGTGGAAGCTTTTAAAGATTTTCCCAATGTCCTTGGCTTTTTCGGCGCCAACGAAATCATCAACGAAAAGTCCAGCAAAGATGTTCCGGCTTATATTCGCGTGGGTCCTCGTTCTCCATGCTCTTCAACCTCTTCGGTACTGACCGCCATTTTAATAGGCCACCCAACGCGATCTAAAACAATATATTGCGAAGCATGCACCGCGCAAAATTCCGGTTGGGTACTCTGCCGCCGATGTCCGCGAGATCTTGGAGGATACCTGGAAGTATGTCTCGTGCGACGCTGGAGACGGTGCTCACTCCGACTTTTTCGGTCTAAACTCCTACTCCTGGTGCGGCGAATCCAGCTACACTCTTAGCGGCTTTGACAAGCTCGTGCAGCTGTTTTCCGGCACCTCTCTCCCCGTTTTCTTCTCCGAATACGGATGCAACAAAGTCAAACCTCGCGTTTTCACCGAAGTCCAAGCCATTTACGGCCCCGAAATGACGGAAGCCATGTGCGGAGGCCTTGTGTATGAGTATTCCATGGAAGAAAACGAATACGGACTAGTCTCTCTCAAAGGGGATAATAGTGCTCAGCTCCTTGTCGATTACGATAATCTCATGGGCCAGTTTAAAAAGCTGGACCTTAAGCGACTGCAAAGCCTTGACCCCAAGACTACTTCTGTACAGCCGCCGAAGTGTAAGGCGGACCTCATCAAGTCGAGTGATTTCCTAAACAAATTCGACCTGCCTAAGCTTCCCAAGGGCGGAAAAGAGCTCATCGACAACGGCGTTCCCAATGCGAAGAACGGCAAACTTGTTCCGGTTACGAAAACCAAGGTGGAATCGAAGGTGGTTGATAAGGACGGAAAGCCAATCACCGGCTTGGAACTCAAGGTACTTGGCGATGACCAAACCAACGCCCCTGGCGAGAACCAGTCTGGCGCATCCTCAACGACAGGCGCTGCTTCTCCCAAGAAGACTGGCGCTGCGGTCAAGTCTGCCATGGCCAGCGTTGCACCTATGTTTGCCGCCGTTGCTGCAACCTTTGCTCTTCTCGCATAATAGACATAAAATGCCAGCTTTCGATTTCTAAGAGGCTCGTTTTATAAACTTTTATGATCTCTATTACTTCGCTTCGGTGTACATACATACTATACATATCAGCTGCTCTACTGCTCGGGACTGGTTCTGTTTCTAATACGCATTCAATGATATTCGAGAACTTTTACATTCCACTCTTCGTAGATGCTCCAACCGAGCTGTGCTTAGAGCTGCCTACAGTTATTCGCCTAATATCCCCGATGCCATCTGCTGTACCCATTGCCTACCCTTTTGAACTACCTGGTCGAATTACGAAGCTGTCCCTAACCTAGGGGCATTTATGGCTTGGTAAAGCGATCATCAGAGTAGAGAAAGTCCCTGGTGATGCTTGAAGGGGATGACTGGGACTTATAGCTACTTTTTACAAGTACCGGATTGCAATACCCGAAGAATCGATGAGAAGCAAACCTCATACAGGTGTCTAGGTATCTGATTGGACTAAAATGCCCCAACGGAACGAATGGAACTCCTACAATGCCACCACTTCTTGGCACCAGCAATTTCCCAAAACCAAATCTCAGCTCTGGACTCCCGACGCCGTTGACTTCATCGCGCTTCGTTGTTAATTCGAGGAATTCTTCCCGCCTTGGTGCCACGATCTGGACGATTTACAACATGCACATTTCCATTCCGTCGGTCGACTCATATCGAGCACTGCTGTTGATGGTCTATTAACCCGGTTGGGCGGACAGGCCGTCGATTTCACTGGTAAGCAACATTGCATCCAACAAGCCTTCGTTCTGGGTCACAGCTAACTCTTTATCCAAGCTAGCACGGATTCATTAAATACCAATTCCATCGTGCTGCCTCCCTTCTTTCTGATTGTCTCCTGTATACTGTATCGTGATGAGATCGATTCTATTCCGTACACAGACGCCAATCTCTCGACCTGGGCTGCTAAGGCAATCGCGAGCCGCCTGGTAGAAGTCTTATGGCCGAGGCGCCAGGGGGTTATTCGAGCCATGGCTTACCTATTCCCATCTGCGATTGCTCTAAAAAGCAACCGAAAGCCATTTTAAACAGATACTAGCTATCATGATGAATGGCTCACAGCTAGTTCCGAAGCTGAGAGATCTATATATCATGGTGAACTCCTGCGGCAAACATATCATGTCCAAAACTATTCTCCGCGGATCCAATTATGTCAGGAGATCCGCGGCATCGAGCAGCCTAGTGCCTTCGATCCCTCACCTTGCACTACACTAGGAACACAGCGTGCTTCATCGAAACTACCTGAAACCATAAGCATCACCTATTATCATGCCCCCTTAAACTGTAAGGTCATTGCTTCCTTACTCCTATAAATACCTTGTCTCACAAGGCTTGTCTTCTACAAAACGATTGAGGGTAGCTTGAGAACTTGACGATATCTTTGGCCCCAGGATAGGCATCAGGGATCGTGAAGGGTTGAGACGAAGTCTTAAGTCGCATCATATAACAATTTTTCTGAACAGTATAAATGTGCAGCCCCGAAGCAGGATGTATCCGAGTGCCTCCAGCGCAAGTGTCTCCCCCCTGCACCATACCCCTAGCCGCCGTCATCTAGGGACGTGAATTACCAAATTCGACTTTCGTTTGTACCGTCTCTGTCCAGCTATGCCGATTGTGCTTCCTTTTCGGGCACTCGTAACTCGGTTAGCAAGGTCTATTTCACGCGTCACTGAAATCTTACCTCGCTCCCATTCATTTATCGCATCATTGATCATTTCGATCAGTGCGTTTGATATGTTCTCCTGTCTTTGAAGCCCCGCTGTTTCGGGGCTTTCACAAGCCATCTGTGGGCTTGGATTCTTCGAGCCTTTGCTTTCGCCGTTGTGGGTGTTGCTATCTTGACGATTCTCGAAAGTGACGGAATGGTTTGGGTGAATCGCCTCATTCAATCCAGGCTCATTTGCATGAAAACAATGTTTATCATGAGAGGTCCGCTGCTCTGAAAAACCTGTAATATCATACGCTCCTCGAGCCATCTTTGCAATAGGTTCCTATCTGCGATGGGTTTTTAGGGGCAGCTTCATTACTTAAGATACCCAGGAGGCACTTATACACAACGAAGAAACGAAGTACATATACCATTTCAGTTTTATGCATATCAAGCCCCGGTTCAAAAATTTGAGACATCTCCCAGAGAACATAATTAGTGAGAATTTGGAAATCCTTGTTTCTTTCGATATCTCACTTTCGCGAAACTCTGCTTTGGTGGAATTTGGGGCTGGGTAATTACAATTGTTGCCAGCTTCAGCACATCCTGTTGAATCATGAAATTCTGTGAGATTTCTATGTGTAAAACTTTTTGTTGTTGGCTGAAATGACAATATTTTTTTGTTGCAGGGGTGTTGCCAAAAATTATGGCAATTCGAAAAACCACCAAATTTATTGCATGTGCTTTTACCCTAAGATTCTACAACACAACCCCAACCACACAATTTGTGCCTCCCATACATGCGCACTACATTTCCAGGTTTCCTACAACGGCATACAGATAGAGTGGAGTGTCAGCCTCGACAGAACTTCTCTTCTGAGTCGATCGCTCTCTCGAGGCATTCACGTTTAAGCCATACCCGGTACCAGTCACCGACGCTGAAGATCCACCCTTCTGCTCGCGATATCGATCATCACTATGTGACGGATGCGGCATTGACTGGGCCCTGCTACCCCTCCCAGACCGCAACAATGCTTTCTGTCGCCTCGCCGGTTGACAGCCCGCAAAGTACGAGATGAGGAAAAATGCATCGCAGCTGAATATTCACCGCTCGAGTCCCTGCAAAGCCGCCTCGTACTTGCAGCTTATGGATTGGCCTGATCAACTCACGCCTATTGATAATGCCCAGACCGAGTGATCTGAAATCACATAAAAGGGGCTTCATCTTCCTCCAAAACAGTTATTCTTCCAAATCTTCAGCACCGAACTCCAACGGTCCATCATCGAAGCATCTCGTGCCCTCCGACTTCACTAAAGCAACGACTTCCGTTTTTATAACCAAGCAAGAATCTTTCTCCTCGCGGTAAAAACACCCAGTCTTTGAAATTGACATCAAACTAACGCATCTTCTAGTGGCTAAGATGTGTTTCATCGATGTCCAAGTCTTCTGCAAATACCCGGATTGCACCGAGAAAAAGACGGGACAATGCCTCCGCCTCGATCCAGCAGTCCAAAAAGAGTGGCCGTGTACCAAAGCCGAGGAAAGTGGCGTGGAATGTTCGACTCGTACACCAGTGTACGGAAGAACTGCGGTGAGGCACAAGAATTGCCCGGCTCACGGGGGCTAGATTTCCAGAATGAAAGGGGGCCGCGCGGGCTCTCTTAACGGCGATGCAAAGCACGGCTTCACAATCAAAGTTCAATGAATTTGTCGAGTCCGGGTCACCTTTTTTAATGCTTTGCTACCTGGTGGACTTTCACGCTCGCCTTCGCCTTCAATTCCCTCACCCCGCGATCTGTGTGGACCGTTTTCTGTGTGACCTTTTGACCCCAACCCATGACGCTCATTTTTTGCACCGATTTCTTTCTTTTGCTCGACGGACACTTGACTTGAGTCGCTCGTTTTGTCCCTGATTTAACATATATCTCCCATCGGTTAGGCATAGAGCTCTAACGTACGTACATGCCATCAATACCATTGGGTGCACTATATAACTACCTACTATTTTTCCCGGGTGCCATGACCCGATTAAGTAGGATACTAGTCGGACCTTCTTAAGCACCGCATGCCAAGTCAAGCTTTAGTTGACCAACTATCGAGCTACTGCGTAGTTAGCTACGGTACGGAGTGTGGGGAAATTCATGATGACCCAGATCACCATCGAAAATGCAGAACCAAGACTAAGGTTAACTGTAACTCACTAACCGTTTATTAACAAGTTGGTTCGGATACGGAGTACTCTGAACGGTACATACATACTCCGTAGAGTGGAATAAATATTGGTGGGCTAAGGAGTCCGTTAAGAGTAGAGAATCTAGGTGTCCTAGAGAAAAGCAGCGCTAATAAGCACTACATAACTACAGTACCTTGTCAAAAGTGTCCGCAAGCCAAGCCTTAGCAAAGCCTGTTGCTTATCCTTAGACAGACCTTAGCAATAGTCTTCAATATCACTTTGTTGAAGCGGAAGGATACTCTTTTGCCCAAAAGGCATCTTCAGGGCGCTATCCACTGTATGGAAGGTCAAGGTTTTGGTTTGGGTCAAGGGTAGATAATAGGGATACTTAAAGGGAATGGATACTTAATGGGAATTGCTTAAGAGTTGTGGACACTTTTGACGAGGCACTGTATGTACTGTAGTACTGTACTCCGTACGTAGCACTGAAATGGAGAGTGCGGCAATGGAATCGGGGTTTGTATCACCGCACTAAGTAACTTGTAGGTAAATGGGTGAGGCCGGCCCGATATTAATCCGATTTCCTTATCTTAGCTTAGTCATTCAACATCGTCCGTGCGTGCAGAGACGTTCCAACTCCGAAGTAAATACTCCGTACCTGGCTTATTGGTGCCACGTAGCATATGCAGGTATGGAGTCCGGAGTACTCCGTATCATCATCAAGTTGGTAAGGGCTGCTGGAGACTGTGCAATCGCAACTACTAGGAAGCCCTTTGCATTTTTCAGATCAATTTACAACAGATTCATCTTCATGTGGATTAATGGTACTCTGTATGTACATACATAGCTAACTATTCCGGCTTCACATTGTGATTGCAAGAGTAGTTGATGCCTTGTAAGTCGCGGCCTTGCTAGTTGTTTTCTGCTTTTTATGCTGACTAGATCATATGAAAAGAATAGCCAGTTACTCTAGAACATCAACCCGATCTTAGCCAGTTCTGAAGACATAAATCAAACCCACCCTACTCAACCGCGTCTTGATGGAGCATACCGGGTTGTACGACCACTTTGGAAACCCAATCAAAGATGAAGTTCTTGTACTTGGAGGCTATACTGCTATTTTCCGCCAGGGTGATGTAGCTATCAAAAGACCGTTACTGTTTAACCGCCCTGAACGCGATGATCTACATGGCAGTGTTCTACATATCCAGCATGAACAAAAGGCTTACCGCCAGATTGGACAGTCTGATTTTGTCTTACACTTCTTTGGTGGCAATGATACAAGTTCTGAGTTGGAGCTCATAATCGGAAACATTTCCACCTATGTATCAAACAATCAGGTTTCTAAAGCTCTCATGCTTTCATGGTTCTGCCAAACAGCCCATGCTCTCGCAGCAGTACATCAGCGCCGTGTTCTGCACTGTGCCGTGAATGCCCGAAGTATTTTCCTTACGAGCGACCTGTCAATCAAGCTCGGCGATTTTGGCTACGCTTGCGTCCTACCTCTCGATAAGGGCATGGAGTCTTTGGAAGAGGATTGTTCTTCGATTTACACGGACATTGGAATGCTAGGGGTTACAATGTATGAACTCTTGACTGGAGAAGAAATACGATTCGACCCCTTCATTGATTGGATATCCGAAATCGCGACCGAGCGGCCCCAGAGACCGAAATTCCCAAGCACACAAGGGCTTTGGCTTGGGCCAATTATTGAGAGATGCTGGACTAAAGGCTTCCGCACTGCTGGTTGCCTTGCCGAAGCATTGGAGTGCATGGAAGCTGATTCGGGGCCTGTTCTCCCCAAGGGGACTATGGAAAAACTCTGATCTTTCATTGAATAAATTAATGTAGCAGGCCGATTGAAAAGTAGTTATGAATCTACGCAATTGGTCCACAAATCCTTCGGACTGGACCAAACATCTGAATTTCTGAACAATTCTAGGAGTTAGTAGAATATCACCTGCATCTTTGTCTAGATTAGGCTGCGATTCTTTGTCAAGAGTCGCCGCAGCCCTTTGATATCCCTGCCACCGACCTACCATTGTGCGAAGTTCCCGATCGAAACCTCAACCTACCTAACTTAAACTAGAATGACTGCTACAGTAGCACTCAAACTAGGCAGAAAGAAGGGTATGCAAGGGTCTTCCCTCTCCTAGGTACCTATTCCTCCTTCTTTTCATTGGCTTTTTCCTTTTTTCGATTTCATCATGCTGCAAACTTATGTATTTAGAAAATATATTTGTCGTCCTCTGGCCATTGCGCCACAGACTGCCCGTTCGCATGGCGTGTTGGAATCTCAATGTTGGAGGTATGGTTTCATCCATCAAGAGTGAGCATGCTTACCATAGAATGCGCGACATCCAGCGGCAATGGTAGTTAAGTAGGTCACCGAATGGGCGGTCGAACCAGATGTCCACCATTGTGACTGGAACGGGCACTAGTTAAGCATAAATCATCTACCTGGTACGAAGTAGCTCGACTCGACATCCCAATCCCTCACATCTCTCCAATTCTTACAGTATACTCCGTACGGGTACATATTCAGACACTTACCGTGAATGATAGATGGAATGATGGAGAGTATGCTGGACAGGATATTTGCCACCCTTCTCCCAGAAGCTTACGCCACGTCTGAACTTCGGAGAGAGCTTGCAAACGCCTCAGATAACGCCTACGATGTCACATGCAGCTTTAACAGATTTTTGACAGATCTCAAGAAGAAAATGCCAGATGATGCTGATACACTAAAGCTTATTCGACAAGCTTGGGGAGTAATCGTTGCTGAAAATGGTGGTCATGAACCATTTGCCTTCTTTTTTGACCTTGAGAACAAGAGTGTGACCTACAGTGAACTGAAGGATGTGGAAAACGTGATGCTTCGATGGTCGGATAAAAAAAGTATCGAAGAAGAGTTCTATCCCTTGCAACAATATTACCGCGATATTCTACAGTCTGACAACCTCGATATACCCTTGACCCGAGAGAGGGTCACCGACATTGCGCAATTCCTAAAATCCTGGACTGCCACCCATTCACAATCAAGTTTGAAATACCATGCCTTACCGATGAGCTGGGAGGCCACTGAAGACGAGGCTCCGAAAGATTCTGCCTAGTTCACCCGGATGAACGACCAGCGTATACTCCGTACCGACATCAACATTCGCAGGACCGGCGCCGACATTAGAGCTCAGCTTGGCTTTGCTAATACGGCCTTTTCAGCTCATAATAATAGCTAATAAAGCAAGAAAGAATTTCAGATTGATACTTAAAAAGGCAAATACTCCTGGTTCATCTGTAGCTTGTGGAGTACGTGAACTCGCAATGAGAGAAATTGGAACCCCGACAGCTTGGGTGGTGAGGGGATTATTATTGATCCGGGTTGCTGGGTACCAACATAGCGGAGGATTGGTGTGACTCAGCAACGATCGGAGAAACGGTTGATCCACCGTTGCTGAGTCACACCAATCCTCCGCTATGGTAGTTAGTCAGCAATTCCATAATTAGCAACTTTGACGTCGAAATTCCCGATCACCCCCAATTTTCTCTTCTTCACCAGTTACAACAGAGGAATCTTCCAGGTTCAAACCCCTATCAATAGTGGTAGTTCCTCGAAATAAATGTCCCCCGAAACGGTTTCGGCAGTAAAATTAGAATTTTAAACAGATCCCTAAATACATGTGACCGCCGAATAAATTCACCAATGATAGCTCGAGGTGGACTTTGCTAAGCGCCTTGAGATATTGACCGACGCATACCACGCCATTGGGGCCAAATCAATGGAAGATGAGGGTTTTGAAACGTTTTGAAGCAGTTCTTCGTTTCAGACCGGTCTCACTATTACCGCCTTGATTCGGGTTCATCTCTCAGGACCTGAAACATGCACGGAGTATGCAACATATATATAAACGTATCAGTTTATAGGTAGGCGCCGTATAATACGGATGAAAAAAAGCCTCAGGGCGGAATGAAAAGCATGTCTGTGTATCAGACCTGGCCTCAGGTCTCCCCTGGCGGCAACTAGAAGCGTGTGAGCCATTCCCTTGATCGATTGATTGTGGTCTATATGTATGTATGTACTTGCATACATATATCGATGGACAAGATAAATAGTTGTCCATGGTCACCAATGTCCTGGCTGAAGGGAAATTAAACATCACAATTTCTACATTGGAAGCATTCCTATACAATCCTTCCATCAGTGGCCGCTATCTCCCGAAGAGTGCTCAAAATACCATCCTCGCTCTCTGTCAGACTATAGCTAACATACCTTAGGCTAATACCTGAAACGATTACACTTGCAAATACATATACCTGGATGAACAAAGAACACTGCTCGAATATAGGTATGAAGGATATTGGACGTTATTGGTGGTAAGCTGCTGACCTAGGCGTGTTAACTAGAATCCTGACAATGTGTCGCCAGCGAAGTATTGAGTTTCGGGGGGAGAGCACTTGCTCTAGAACGGGTGGGGGCCCCTGCTCCAGCGGTGGTATCGTGCGAACCTATTGGTGCGAAGATGCAAGGGGTATAGGACAAGTTTGTTCCCAAAGGCATGAATTGAGCGGTACCTTGGAATACCTCAATGAGTGCTTCTACCATGCGGGCTTCGGCAGATTGTGGCACAACGACGGCGATGCAGACGAAACAGAGGATAACAAAATGATTGCTGCTATTCAGCAGCAATATATGAGTCGCCGTGGTTAGACCTTAAAAGGGGGAGCTATCGAAACGCCCCAAACGAGGTACCATATGTATAGAGAATAGGGTGCGAGCTTGGCAGGGAGAGATGTGGAAGGAAGGTCGAGGGAGTTCTAAGAGTTTCAGAGCGGATTCTCAAGTTGTCGCGTGAATAAATTTCGGTCATCTCTTTTTCCACAGCAGAGGAATCGGTGAAGAACAGAAGATCTAATTCGAGTGATGAATCTGTATGGACAAGTGTGCTTTAAGAGTTGAAAACTAAATTCTATTCAATAAACCCACACCCCCGGAACCTGTAGATATATAAAAGAGCGCGTTTTAGATGATGGAGACTGTATATTTGCCATCTTCTGTCAGAGCATCGTTGTATTCGAACCATTCTTCATTCCGAGCCTCGCGAAAATGTTCCCATTTGTAAACGCCTAGTCTTCTTTGTATCACTATTGCGATTCCAACCCTGGTGAATTGCCCCTTGGTTGTTCCTGTGGGAAGAAGCAAAAGGCAAAAAAGCCGAAAGCGAGCGAGGGTGTAATCGATCGAGATAGGCATCAAGTGAAAATGACGTGTAGGAGTATCATGATTTAGCTCGATCGCGGCTCCGCGATCCCACCAAAATCCATTAAAGTAAACATCATGAGGCGGTCTGCCAGGGCCGACGACACCAGTCTTCAGATATCCAGAAAGCGTTAGCGTTCCCCCAGTCACGACGCCGAAAGGATCCCCCGTCGCAGTTTCAACTTTGCAATCAACAACCTCAACCAATGGTTCAACAATCTTCCCAGCAGAGTAATCACCAGTCGCGATCGGCTCTTCCATACAAGCCCATGACCACGTTGGCGCACGATAAGGGCTTGCTGGAGCCGTCACTTCACCATATTGATACCAATAAAGTCCTCTTAGAAGGTCGCCTTTCCACAGTCCGGCGTAATACTCATCGTCCAATGCGGAGCCCATTACTTTGGCAAGACCACAAAATGCTACCAGTTTATCTGTTGAATACGACAATTTTTTCCAGGTGTATGTTCGCACTAGTCCATACCAGAGCATCCGTTGTGACTTTTCAATGAGCGACTTATTGCTCTCTGCCGGCAACTTCCCATGTATTTTCGCGTGACTTAACGCCTGTAACATCTCCTTCCTTCTCTCTCCTGGAACCTCCATCCTGTGAGGTATACCTTCAGGATACATCTCACATGCAGACTTAGAGTGGCACTCCCACAATAGCTCCTTCCCAGTCAGATGAATCATTCTCTGGGAGAGAAAGGATTCCTGGACAAACCAAGCCCTCTCGAGTAGTGGCATGTCGTTCAAAACATCAGACCAGTATTTGGCGTAATACATATAGTACTTGTGACGCTTTTTATTCGCCCACCTAGTTTTCACCTCGACAAAAGGCATGAACGATGATGGCTCCCTTAGGGGGAAGCTAGTTCCCTCGCTGTTCGCAGCGCCGGTGGCCGCAATATTGATAATCGCATTCCTGTATACCTGGCTCATGCGTGGTGCCTCTTGCATCCAGTCATCATGCGAGTCCTGGAGAATGCACAATGAGTCTATCCAAATGAACTGCAATCCAAGCGCTTGGGCGGTGATAACAGCATCCTGAAAGACTTGTGGTAAATTCGAGATTGGTATACCATTTTTGAGACGTGAAAGCGTGGTCGATGTCAGCCTCAGCGTCTCGCGGGTGCCCCAGCAGTGGCTGAGTGTGGCATATTCGAGGCCTGGGCCTTTGAGCTCTGGGTTTAGTATGACACTGACACTCGTACGGTCGGGATAGCCGATTTGGACTAGCCGGGAAGGAGCATAAAGGCCAGATTGCGGGCGGCGAGAATTACGGCACGCATCATGTGTAGAGAGACATTCGGCAAGCCACTTTGCGCCGAGCTCAAGACTTGAGGGCCAGTGCGTGTTTGGCAACGAGCGAAACTGGAAGCAGGGACTATTTGCCACGCCTACTTTTATGTTAGCTTCGTTGCGACTCTGTCCAAAGGACAGGGAAAAACAGGGATATGATGTATGTACTTGTCTTTTTCTCCAAAAAGAATGTGGGACACGTTTCTACGACAAGATCGCCACAGCAGAGCACTGTAAACCTCAGATCTAGGAAAGGCTTTCGTCTTTTCCCTGTCCAGTCAATGGTGGAGAAAATATATGAGCTAGCAGGGAAGACCTTCAGGCGCTCATTATATCCGACCCTCCATGTCTGCTCTCGTCTCACGAAAAACCGCCATAGCCATTTGCAGATGTAACAATTATCAAGAGCAGCCTGCCTTAAGTCGCGGGGGTAGTAATAGTGCAGATATGGTCTGTCGTGGACCATGTTTCCACGAAATATTCGCTGGCACGCATCACAGAACATTCTTCTTTTAGCAGCACGAGAAGACTTTTATACGACAGCTCATACAGGGCAATGACACAACCGAATGCCTTTTATCGAAGAGCGTGTTATGCTTCGTCAAACAGCATCCGCAACCTTTCGCTATCCCTATGGTGGTCTTGGAGCAAAGCCGCAAGTTGGAGAATATAAGGGACTTTGAAATGTAGGATTAGCGGCTGTTGTTGAATAGATTTCAAGGGTAAATGATCGGAATAGCTGAGGGTAAAAAAAATCGGTTGTGCTGGAATGTTCGTCCACCAAGCGCCATGAGAAGATCGGCGGGAGGAAGTGAGGCTGTAGTTATGTATGCACGGAGCACGGAGTAGTGACGGAGTAAACCGGTCTCCATTTTTCGCCAGCCGTCCTTCGCTAGCTATGGACTCTCTCTGTTGGACTATAACTCATTCGGATGCGGACGCAGATGCAAGCGACCAGATTGGGGCTGCGGACAGGGAATTGGAGCTCTTGGCAGCGAGGGGGGTGAATTCCGTGGAATTCGGGAGGTTGGGGATGCCTCTTGTCATTCGGATATGGCTTCAAAAGCTTTTCAAGAGCAGTTTACACTGTTCTGTTCTGAACTGTGCTGTCCCTGATAAATTTACTATTAGTTAGTGAAGCCAAAAAGAAAAGATGTCGAGTTGGTTCCCTGTCGGCCGCCAGGACCCCGCGGGATGGCGACTCGATGTTGTCGCCCTGCTCGCTGTGCTGGGAGATTCACCAGTCACTCGCCATATTCAAGCGCTGAACGCATCTCGATTGACTCTCTTGCCGCGATTAATTCCAGCCCCTCATGCCTTCGTCAAATCTGCTCGAGTGAACAAGCTCCCTGGGCCCGAAGCTACTGTGTGCGGTGTGCATTCGGGCACTCTGAGACACGAGCTCAACTACTTTGCTGACCTGCTACATCCAATTGCGAAGTTGAAGCCATTCCAGGTTTCGGTGTATGAAGTGACTTGTAAGACAGAGCAAATGTTTTCACCAGACACGCCGCCGGCCGTCATCCCAACGAATCGATGGTCGATACTAAACCTCCTCACGATCGGCTCGTGCATTATGACCTTCGGGATATTTCTATGGGCATTGCTGATTAAAGACGGAACAGCAGCGGTGGCTATTGTCACGATGGCGTTCTCGTCGAGCCTGCTTGGGCTTTCCATGTGCTGGAAACCGCGGTTAACTCAGCGACCGTCCAAAGCCGCAGTACCGAAAGGAGACGTGATAATCCGAACGCGTGCAGGAGCGTTTTTAATTGTACGATGCTCAGAGGAAACTGCCAGAGAACTGTATACGGGGCCGGAAGAATGCGAGTACCAAGTCAGCAAAGCGACTTTCAAGGCGCTCGCTGGTGTCAGCACTCTCTTTATTATGACCGGTGTGGTCTTGTTGGGTAATTGTTCCTGGTTCATGCAAGCGGTCATCACGGTCTCTTACTTCATCATCAATGCCTGCTACTGGGCCGCATCGTTACTCCCACACCGGCGATTTTGGGATCTAAGCCGATATACATGCAAGGATGTGACCCCAACTCACCTTCGAGATGGATGCCGCACTGGCATCCGTGGCGACCCTCCGAGTTTCACACGAAGCTTATGGTACGCCATCCAGGCGACCGAAAGTATCCGCTGGGTTTCTTTGAGCTCCGCGGCGCCACAAACACTCGCATGGGAGGAATGGCTGAAGCGGGCGGAGCACCATTGCAGGGATCCCAATTGGGATGCGGTGGGCGAAAAGGATATTCTCATGAAGCCACGATGAATAGTTAGTCCTTAGTCGAATGTTTTCGCCACCTCAGCCCAATATCTGTGTTGTCAATGCTTGTCAATATGAAGGGTATCTCTGGGTTTTTTAGAAAGGCAAAGATTGAACCACAGCAGGAATTAACAAAGGGACGCTTTCAATCAAGGGTGAGGCTATGCTTAACTTACAAGAGAGCAAAGTCTAATAGTTAGTTAACTAAGCGAAGGCGTTGATAATCTGGTACTAGAACTAATTCAAAAAGACGATAAGGAAATATGAATAAACAAGCTAGCTACATAGAAAGTGACCGCAACTCTTCGATGTCCTTATACTGCAGACTATACCCAGCATCATCAGTCGTCGCAATCAGGTAAAATAAAATGCTCGAGACCGGAGAACTCGGAATCTTTGATGGACTCCACTTCCCCAACCTTGTGTTTGATCTTAGACATGTCGACCTGCAGTACTTTGGTATCAGGTATCAAGGCTTTCTTCGCGTCGTAAATTCTTGCAATCAAGGCCATGGCTTCCCCCAACGGATTACTAGTAGAGCTATCTAGTGGCCTGCTCAGAGCTCTTAGCGCTCCACTTAGAACGGAGGGCGCATAGTAGAACAAGATTGGGCGATTTAGGCCGCCTTCCAAAGACCGTTTCGTCCCATCGGCTAAGTCTTCGAACGCCTTTTTGACATGGAGAGCCTGCTCACATTTGAAAACCCTAGCCATGATCATTAAACGAAGCAGCGTTCGATCGCCAGGATCATTGGCGGAGAGAATTCCGAATCCATCCTTCTCAAGCAAAGTTGCACGTTCAGCCAGCAGTCTATCATACTGTTTTCGAAAATCTGCGCCGTGACACATGGATTGCTTGAGGATGTCGTCAGCTAATACGTAGCTATTGAAAGTATCCTTGTTCATGATAGGTGAGCCCTTAGGGCATTGATGGCCTAGAGCTCCAGCCACGTCAAAAAAGACTTCCAAGAACTTGAGTTCGTAAGCGCGTTCATGCCCCTTCATAATGCGAGCCCATTTCAGGGATTCGGGTACATTTTCAGCTTGGACGAACTGTGCTATATTGAAGCGGCCTCCGAACTTGAAGCCGAGCATGAGATCCTCTAGGTTATCTTTCGGATAATTTCGAAGCACGGGAATCAGTCCCCTACTTGCAGCGTCGTACAAGACCGCGTCGTGATCCGTAGAGGCTTTTCCAGTAAGTTTTTCTACCTCATCTTTGATGCTGGGGCATTTTCCCAAGTCATTGACGACAATCGCGACGAGCAAGTCACGTATATTCTCTGCTTTCTGTCGGCCGGAGCAGCTGAGGAGGCTGAAGCGTTCAACGAACTTTCTGAAGGAATCTTTCTCTAGCCTCGATTCCTGGTGTTTTTGCGGAGCAGTAAAAGCGTCGTAGTCTCCGCCGAGTAACCATTTGACTGAAAGTAAGCTGGCAAGAGTGCGGTTGACCTCGTCGTAGTTTTTTTTGAAAATGCGGTACGATGGAAAGGTATCCTGGTTCATTTTGGACGACTGTGACTCGACAGCGGGACCAGCCCCTGCAAGGAGCTTGAGCTCCGCCTCAAAAGCTTCATGGAGGTAATCAAGGGCCTGATTATCGGAGAGGGAACCGAAATCACCTCTTTCGATGCTTTTAAATAGACGTGTCGACTCCATCTTGTGAAATTTGAGGTCCGGAGTATCCGAAGGAGGGTGGAGCATGCAAAACGGGATTCTGGGAAGCAGAAGGTTATTTTCGATGAGAACGGTCAAGAAAATTCAAGGACTGGGACGCAAGCAACTAGAAAGGCAATTCTGAGTAAAATATTCGCAAGATATCAATGCAACTCGAAGTTTTGTCTATTCAAATAAAGTGAGACTGACGGATTCTCCATGGTCTTATATAAGGTCTGCGGCTCGACTTCAAGCGCCCGCTCAAAGGAGAACCGTGCGCGAAGGCAACAACATGAAGAACGTGATTGCTCAACTCTTGAAATGCGACAGGTTTGAGGAGCCGCCGGGCTGAAACTAAAGGCTGAATTCAGCCATATAATTGACTGCGGCCTATGGAGAGCTATTTCTGGCGAAACACAGCCCCCAAAAGAAGGAAACCTTTCGCGGGTCTTTGGGACTCGGAAACGAGAGTCAAGTGTTGAAACGATGAAGTTTCGGATAAGTTGTAACAGAGTGGTTCTGAAGGCTAGTGCTGAGGTCTGTTAAAGGGCTGTGGAAACTTTTGACCAGATCTAGTTAATTAGTTAACTTACTGTATTTTGAACTTTTTAGAGCCGCGACTCAGACGGGTTGAAACGAAAAGCGATCCGTGACTTGATTCAAACTGGGCTGAGAAACACTCTTTCATTGTTGTCCAACACCCATCCCTATTCTTTTTGCCCTTCTTTGAGCATCACAGGACCCGCCTTCCGATGCAAAATATTCTGCAAACATGAGTGACGGTAAAGAGACAGCGGTGTCAATGTCTTCCACCAAGTTGGAAGGTCTCACTGGAGGGAGGCAGAGAAAGGAGCGGAGAAATGCTGTTCCGAACAAGACTTTGACGGAGCGGAGAAACCGAGCTTCCGCGAAAACCTTCTGCTATACTCCGTAGTAATCCGCACTCCGTAGGCACCTCTCAACCGAAGAGTCTTGTATAACATCAAGCAAGAAGAGACGCAGGATACTCTCCACCATACATCTTAAAATATGCGAGAATGAAGATGTTTTCATGTCAACCTCGGCAGCAAGCTCTCAAAAATGGAAACGGTTGATCATCACAACACACCACCTCGTCCCCCAGTCATATGAGTATTGTATCATTTCAAAAGGCCACCATCCATCTCCGAAAACGCTCTTACCTTTTATGTATGCGACTTATTCTCATCAATATTAGCTACATATCCTACTCCGTACATACCAATTATTTCTAGGCATTCAACCTAACTTCTAGCGTACGATTCAGCCTCCAGCTACGACCAGCAACCGCACTAAGCTACGCATCCAACATGGAAACGACTGCAACCAAGGCAGAGAATGTCGCGACGACCCTTGATCCTGCCGCGCCTGCCCGCATCCTAGTTCGATCACTGACTCACCTTGTTCCTGGCGAAGACTATTTCGACAAATGCGATCATGTCTACGAACGCATTTGTCGGCTCCACTGGAACTGTGGGTTTGATTATCGAATACATCGTGGGGTCACACATGGTGCTAAATTTGCATTTGAGAACCGCACCTGCTATTTCCTTCTTGATTTTGGACGTGTTCCTGAGAATGGCAGTGATGATGATGTCCCAATACTATCTTATGAGTGGACGGGGGAGTCGCTGTAAGCATCCACCATTACTTTCCAATGTTGCTTCTGTTCTAGCTAACGAGGCGCAGCGAGCCCAAACCCGAGCTAGCCGAAGACAAATACATCCGACGCAAACTCAGAAAGTACTACCCATTTACCTACCGACCCAAATCCGAATCAGAACCCGAGAGCGATCCTGTTCCGATGCGCCTATTGATTCGATATCATCTTCACCAGATGACGCATCTGAATAATACCCACTTAAAACATGTCCGCGAACATCCCGAGGATGCAAAATGGCTCAAAGAAAACCTTGAACCAAGATTCTGGCAGGAATTAGAGAAGCAGCTTGATCGACAGGAGCGAGTAGTGTCTACACGACGTATTACTTGGGAAGAGGCTGAAGCATTAGGTGCCCATAAATCATGGAGGGCTGCATAAACTGAAATTTTATTTAGACGATGGTAGCCCCGTGATCACCTATTTATGAAACTCTGGTCCCAGGAGATCATAGATAGAACTAAGCACGATCAAAGGGAAAAGCGCACCCTTTGAATCGATGGAGGGTCACCAGAGAGATTCCGTGCAGCATGAGACAGATACTTATTAGCTATGAGGATGATGAAGCCCCTGGCGGAAACACCGGTGAAGATGATGAGCCCGAGAATGCCACTGAAGAATATCACAACCAACCATGAACCTGAGACTCCCAATGGCCAAATGAGGCCATTTGTGGCCTGTTAAAGCCGGTAATTTGTTACGGTGCCATTGAATGGCTGAGTGGAACGCTTCCCGTTTAACGGACGGCGCGCGAGCGCGCACATTTCTACCCCAGAACGCCCGAGACCCCGTCCTTGCAGAAAGGAAGATCGATCTCCCGACACTTGAGCACATCGCGGCTGCATCTACAGTCAAAGGTTTCCGCAACCCTTCAGTATCCCTCTTACCATTCCTTGTGTCAACCCCTTGATAAGGTCCTTCGACTACCTTAGACAGTCTCCTAGTGATACCCCTTGAACCAAAGGTTATACATGGGCTTCAAGAAAGCAGTCTTGTGGACTATCCTTAAGACTTGTTGAGAACCAATAATAGGAACTACTGAGGGTTGTGGAGACTTTTGATGAGGTACTGTATCTCCACAAGGATTTTCAGGAGCCCCGAGCTGATTGCAAGTGGACTCAAGCCATCTGTTATGGCTTTGGAGAAATTTCAAAAATCAGTGCTAGCTCTAGCACTGGTATTGAAGTGCAAACCAACATTTCGTATGTAAATTATCTCATGGGTAATTACAGTCATTGGTACCATATCCAAATTTCCCAACTCCTAGAAATTCGTGTCATGAATCCTCAATAGATCTTAATGAGTGTCCTTAAAACTCCCTCCTTGAAGCTCATGTATATCTTAAACGGTATCTCTAGGAGGTTGTTGAGAGTAGATTAAGGACTAAATGAAGGGATCAGCACTGGTAGGTAATAGGGATAGTCAAGGATTATGGACACTTTTGACGAAGCACTGTAATTGGCGAGAGAGGTTGAAGTAAGTCAGAAGCAAGGTGAAAGTGAGATGGAGGAAAAGCACAAATGGTAGTTGATTCGAGATTGAATGGAATCAGATTTGCTGGTTCAAATGATTAACCTGAATTCCTGCCTTCTTGACTTGGCTACTCTAATTAGCTGACAAGGCGGTACCAGCGAGAAAGAGCAGCCAAACAACACTCTAAACGTCGAAAGCCGCGGCCAGTATCCATCGTTAAACCCCTTTGTCCACCATATGTAGTTTGAGTCTTGTTGAAAGACCAAATTTCCCCGGGTTTCTTCTTGAGGAATCCCGGGTTTGTCGCTGGGTGAAGTCGTTCTGGTGCTCGATTACTGGTCACTGCAGCAGCTCCAGCATGGCCCCTAGAGAAATTCGTGTTAGTAGGTTCCATGGCAGCACTTCCCTGGGATAGCCGAGCTTAATTCGATGAACGAACCTGTTTCTTTGCGTACTGTTGAGATAAATCAGCCTGGTCAGCAAAGGTTCTCCAAAACCCAATGTCAGGGGGAAAAGTCATCAGGTAGGAATACATACCCAGGGAGCGTCGCACTCGGGCTTATCATGCCAACAGGTCTTCTGGCAGACTTCCTCGGCGCCGGCAATCGCAGAGAAGACGGCCGTCAAGAGGACAAGCACTGAAGTAAACTGCATTTTTTCGAGGTAATCTTAGGTATATCGATATGGGAGTAGTGGATTGGAATGAAACTTGTTGGTCTGCGTGGACTCGAAGTTGGGAAAGGAGATGCCTTTTATAATTTCCCTGGATTAGGTTTCTGCATTCATCGCACCTTATCGAGTCTCGTCAAAGGGCCGTATCCATCGTATGACGGCACAATCTGACTGCTTTCACGAGAAAATGCCCAGCTTCGGTTGCTTAAGCTTAAGTACGGTCAGCTTCGTACATGAGTGGCTCCTTTGAGAATCAAGGAAGCCTCAACTTGGCTTTGCATGCTAACCATCCAGAAAACGACATGCTGCACCGATGCGCAAAAAAGTCCGGATTTATCAGCCAAATTTGATGAGTTCGGGCACATTTTGGGCTTCCATCAGACGCCTCCCCGCGTAGATACAATATAATAATGAGTTGACTCTTCTTGAAACGGTTGCGGCTATATGTCAAAATGAGGTCGGACTTCCCGCAAAGGTGAGACAAATGCGAAGGAAAAGTGTGGAGGTGAAAGGAAGGAAATCCTTGCATCTTGGTTCAAAAGACTCGGCACCTGGAGCTCGTTACCCTGTGCAGCCGTGCTTACTGCTTGGCTGCTGCTGCAACGTCATGGTCTTCATTTGCAAACGAACCTCGGGCTTAGGATGAGAAAACATTTTGTTCCAGCACATACAGTGGTGGTCACTGACACACCAGTCATTGACCGCCTATTAAACCGGATATTTGATGTGGGGATAGATGGTGGTTAACACGCTGGAATCAAGGCAATCTTTAGCTTGGATCAAGTAGTTGCAGGCGTTAGCCAAGCAGATATCTTGCGAATATTTTCGTAAATGGAATGGGGATCGAGTGCCGTAGACCACTTTCTTTGACTCCGAAATGGTTCTATCGAGAGCGGTGCCTAGCCAGCGGACTCTTATCACACGAAGACCGGGCTGTGGGATATATTAGAATAGCTTGCTATAAGAAAACTCCTATTGTAGCAACGGTAATTGCCTCTAAGGCTATAGGCTCTTGACCGTGCGGAGTAATCTTGAACATAACTTCATAAGGCTCTATAGAGTTTCTTAGAACAGCGGGCTGGTACCCATGAGAAAAGTATGAAGGAAGCTCAAGGATTGAATGGCTGGCTGAGTCTAAGCCTTAAGGGTAGGTAATAGGGTTGGTGAAGGATTGCGGAGACATTCGAAAAAGGGCCTAGCCGCCTGTTTTGGCACGCTGAAAATATGTGCCCCGTAGGAGTACCTAGTAAGGGAACTTGAAAATGAGTGTACGGCCGAATCTGTCCTTGCTCCGGGGATTTGTTCTAATCACTTCAATTAGCTTGTTGTTCAAATCGATGGACCCAGGGTTTAAAGACAGATCTCTCCCTTTCTGCTAAACCTGAAGCATCAATCCATCCATCATGTTCTCCTTGGAAAGGAAGCAATCCCCAGTCACTCATCGGCCATCACTCGATTGTTCAGCTGGCACTATTGATAACTCGTCACCCCGTGAGGACGAGCAAACACTCTTCCCGTTTCGAGTCTATATTATCGCATTCGCATCCGGGAGCATTGGTTCATTCATGGTATGTATATCCGGCAAGTGGACGAGAGGGTCAAATTCCACATCAAATGTAAAGGTGCCTATCGACAACGTTTCTTCGGGTTGCTTCCGATTGCGTGCATGCAATGACTTTTACTAGAGCGGTATGTCTCATAGATCTTGCTTTCGAACAAGGCATTCTTGTCGCCAGAGAATTGGCCAAAAGACAGGTAATCTATAATTGACATATATCTCTAGAGAAATGCCGATTGATTAAGTAATATCAAAACAGAATGATTCCAAGGAATTGCTCTAATAGGCAGTTGCAACTTTGAAATTCCATTCAGACTGAGCTTAAAAGATTGTCACACTTGCAGACGGCCTTTGAGTGGAAGAAATTTCGCGAAGCAGCCAAATTCGTGTTCTGGAGTCTCGCAAAAGCCGCCATGCATTCCAGATTCCAGATTCCAGTGTTGCGCAAGCCCTAACTAGCTAACTAGTTAATAGGGAGATAGCTCCCTATTAATTAGCCATGTTGATAGAAACGAACGAACGGAGTACACTCTTCGATAATGTTTTGATCACGCCCCATTAGTTGCTGGCAACCAAAGATACAAGACGGCTTAAAGATTTGATGGAAGACTTTGGCCAAGGGCGATTAAAAGGCATAGCTTTTAGAGCCCTGAAAATTTTTGACGAGGAAACACTGAGAATGATCTGCAAGATCGCACGAAGCAAACAAGTTTCAGATCACTCCCTAACTCCACACCTCTCGATAACTATTATTATCCCAGTCCTTGCGATCGGAGCCGGAAACACCAAGCGATAACCGAATAATGTGGTTGATTGGCTGGGTGGCCGAGAGACGGGAATGACGAGGCCCGCGTCGCGATTTCAGCTCTGGCCGTCGCTGCCAGTTGGTGTCACCATCAGAACGTCAGGCTTGACAGGGTTTAGATGGTCGTCAAGGAGAGCTGCGATATTTTTTTTAACCTGTCCAATCCATTTAGCTGAAGGGTAACAAGTTAAACAGAGCTTGGAGTATTCTGTGTGGAGGAGAAATACGCCGGATCGTCAGGCGAAAAGGCAACAAATGCGGACACCAACAGGAGGTTTTATTTCGAATTGATTCCAGAAGAAGTTGTTGGAGACCCATCAGACAGCAGATAACAAAGCAGACCCATGCATCATGCTGTGTCAAAGCGTTCCAGAACGAATCTCGAGCTGATTGCACCAACCGAAAACCCGCAAGGTTCATTGGCTGTGGATCCCGAGAAATACGGCCGGCGGCCGATAAGTTCCTGGGTTTGGCTCCGTCGTCACTCCCGTCGTCACCTCCGAGCACGACACGGCAAGCTCCACGACGTGGATTAATAATAATTATTAGGAGCGGGCAGCGAGAACCTCGGGAGAGCAAGGATTAGTAACTTTCTGCTGCAACTCAGGACGGGGACCAGGATGGTGCAGGAGACTCGCTTGAGTGGCCGGCGATCGAGGGGTGATTCGGCGAAAATCCAGCACGAGACCAACGCACGAAGTTCTCACGTTGAGAATGAAGATAAGGAGCAGCAGATAGCAAGGGAAGAGAGTAGTCTTGGGCTAGAACGAGGCAATTGACAGCCCCGTCGGCCATCCTCAGCATCATCTCAACCAGCTGGGCGTCATCTCTGGTGGCAAAGGCAATGGAGACTCTGGATATAACTAGTTTGTTAGTTAGAAGGTTGACTACAGTGTAGCACAGAACTCAGGGACGGCAATTGCTGGAGCCAGGGACACAGTCGCAATAATAATGATATGCTAAGAAACACGGAATGTTCGTCCTTCCATTAGTGGCTTTTATAATAATAAGAAGTACAGATGTAGTCAAGGTTCTGTGTTTCTCTTGATATTAACCCAAATAAGGAACAGCCGAAAGACGGCGAGACAGTCAGCACCACGACTACCTTATTAGGGGTGTAATAAGAGAGACTAACAAGGTTTCCCTTCCCCTCACCCAAACGTTCCCCGAGTCCGCGGTTCCTTCTTTTTCGCCCTCCAAGTCGACTTCCCCCCACTTTTCTGTCGCTCCCAAGCCCTCTTTTCCCCCACTCGCTGCGTTCTTGTATCTCTTTCGTCCTGCTTATCTGGGAAGAAACGCGCCGAACAAGAACTGATAATCCGCCGCCAGGCCCTACTTAAAACAATCTCTGCCCGCGCTTCACCTGCTTGTTCTCTTTCTCTCCATCCCTTATCACTCCCTCTACCAAATCTCCACTCTCAATCATGGCGCTCTTCCAGAAGATCGAAACTCCTTCCTGCACATATGAGCAGCCTCTCGGCCTGTAGGTGTCTCCGCTTCTGGGAACACTGAGAAGACCGTGCTAACACCTCCCCGCATAGGTTCATCAACAACGAGTTCGTCAAAGGCGTCGAAGGAAAGACCCTTGAATCCATAAACCCACACAACGAGCGACCGATTGTCTCGGTTCACGAGGCTACCGAGAAGGATGTCGACATCGCTGTGGCCGCTGCCCGGGCCGCCTTGAATGGCGCGTGGAAGAAAGTTACACCCAGCGACCGAGGCCGCATGTTGATCAAGCTCGCCGATCTTATCGAGGAGCACTGTGACACCATTTCTGCTGTCGAGGCGCTCGACAACGGCAAAGCTGTCTCTATGGCAAAGATTGACGTCGCTGGTTCCGCTGGCTGCATCAGATACTATGGTGGATGGGCCGACAAGATCCACGGCCAGGTCATTGACACCGACCACGAATCCTTCAACTATACTCGCCATGAGCCCGTTGGTGTTTGTGGTCAGATCATTCCCTGGAACTTCCCTCTTCTCATGTTCGCCTGGAAAATTGGTCCTGCCGTCGCAGCTGGTAACTGTGTTGTTATCAAGACCGCCGAGCAGACTCCTCTGAGCGCTCTCTATGTTGCGACCCTCATCAAGAAGGCTGGTTTCCCTCCTGGTGTCATCAACGTAATCTGTGGTTACGGCCGTACCGCCGGTGCTGCCATTGCCTCCCATATGGACGTCGACAAGGTCGCTTTCACCGGATCCACGGTGGTTGGCCGTCAGGTTCTCCAAGCCGCTGCCAAGAGTAACCTCAAGAAGGTCACTCTGGAGCTCGGCGGTAAATCTCCTAACATTGTCTTCAACGATGCCGATATCGACAATGCGATTTCATGGGTGAACTTCGGCATCTACTTCAACCACGGCCAATGCTGCTGTGCCGGTAGCCGAATCCTCGTCCAGGAGGGCATCTACGAGGACTTCCTCAAGCGATTCAAGGAACGTGCTAAGATGAACAAGGTCGGCGACCCATTCCACCCAGAAACCTTCCAGGGCCCGCAGATCTCGAAGCTCCAATTCGACCGCATCATGGGCTTCATCGAGCAAGGAAAGAAGGACGGCGCGACAGTGGAGATCGGCGGCGAGCGACACGGTTCGGAGGGCTATTATATCCAGCCTACCATCTTTAGTGATGTGAAGGAGGATATGAGCATTGTCAAGGACGAGATCTTCGGTCCTGTCTGCTCGATCCAGAAGTTCAAGACCGAGGAGGAAGCTCTTCAACTTGCCAACAACTCTTCATATGGTAAGCACTTGCTTTCTTGAATCTTCATCTGTTTATGGTCTCAGATACGGATGTTTGCTGACCACCGTGAATTTCTTTGTGAACAGGTCTTGCCTCAGCCATCCACACCACGAACCTTAACACCGCCATCCGGGTTGCCAACGAGATCAAGGCCGGGTAAGTTCGACAGTCCGAATAAATGAGGTTCGAGAAGAATCAAGGCTAACGGGAATGACTGCTGTTTAGAACTGTCTGGATCAACTGCTATAACCTGATCTCTTACCAGACGCCATTCGGAGGTTTCAAGGAATCCGGTCTCGGCCGAGAACTTGGCGGTGAGTCTTATTATCCGTTTGTTGATTCGAGAAGGCCTAAGAATGATGCTAACGTGCTACAACGTTGTAGAATATGCACTCGACAACTACACCCAGATCAAGACGGTGCGTATGCGTCTGGGTGATGCGATGTTCGGTTAGAAAGGAGTGTTGAGCATAAATTGAATTGAAATGCGATGTAACGAAATAAAAAATTGTATGGTAGTTAGTCAGTTAGTTAATGTCAGCGTGGGCGTAGTTTCACCAAGTCAAGTTAGTCAAATGGAGAGTCAGTCCGTTGTCGTTGTTGTTGCCGTTGTCAGTTGATATGCAAAGCGTCCTGTGGTCTGCTTCTTAGGTCCAAAGTGGCCGTCCCACCTCTTAACTTGCTGTGATGGCCTAATGGAAGACTGTCTGCCCAACTGGCAGCCACCCCATGAATCCTGCTTAGTCAGGAGGGACCGCACGGTGCCTGGTTCGAGCCCGCGGGGCGCGACTGCTGCTTTATTATGCATTGCCGCAGTTCTCCCACACTCGCGCGAGTAATCCGCGATTGGTGTGGCGCGTTAAGCAATGGGAGCCATCCTTGAGGGAAGCAATTCTGCAGAGACTCTCCCACCCGCGGGCGGCGGCACCAGAGGACACCGGCGGTTCGTTGTGGGTTGGTCGTCAGATCTGGACGGTCGACTGTTTTTTTTTGCTTCTTTAACGTAGAATTTATTTTATTATCTTCTTCTTGATTGAGCCTATAACCAACATTCCTCCTTTGTGACTACATGGGTTGCAGGCTGCCCTTTATCCACCGCTTCAATGCTACCAGCCATTAACTAACTAGTTAACCAACTGCGCAGAGCCAATACGACTCCGGCACACATCCCGTATTCGAGTGACATTCAAGAGCTTCACCGACACCTCTCCCACAGGACATATAAATAGCGGATAACCCGGCCCAGCAGCCATCCAGCTCCGACCTTTTTCAAATAACTACTAACGGATTTCTCCATCGCACTTCGGAACCGTCCTCCACAATCTTACATACATCCACACGAAGTTCGCACACGTCGCGGCGCGCTCTCTTTCTCACCTTTCTTTCTTTCTTAATCCTGGTTACTGAGTTACACAAGTGATTCATAAAAAGGGCCGAGATTTCTCGACTTACAAAAAAGGCCCTCTTACATGAATTGTTGACTCGAAGACAATTCATAAAACTCGTCTCTTTCCTTACATTCTATCTCGATACCACCTGCAGCTACCATGGTCAAATACTTTGACTCCATATCGGAGGATCATCAGGAATGGATCCAAGCTCAGCCAGTATTCTTTGTCGGCTCCGCGCCTTCTATCGGCCAACACATCAACCTTTCTCCCAAGGGCCTACCGTCCTCTTCTTTCTCCATACTTGGCCCTAATGAGGTCGCTTACATTGACTCTACTGGCTCCGGCAACGAGACTATCAGCCATGTCCGGGAAAATAGTCGTGTCACCATGATGTTCTGTTCCTTTGAGACCGGTCCTCGTATCATGCGTCTCTTCTGTCGCGGCGAGATCATCGAGTGGAATGAGAAAGCATACCCTGAGACACTGAAGAGGATGGGACGTCCGGAAGGTTGGATTCCAGGAGCGAGAGCTGTTGTTTTGCTGCATGTATTCAAGGTAACGACCCAAAATTCTCCATGAGAAACCGTTAGAAGTCGCCCATTCACGATCTTATTCTCTGCTTTGTCTAGGTACAAACATCCTGTGGTTTCGGCGTCCCACTACTTGCGCTTACTACCGACCCTACTACTGAAAAGCCAAAGCCCTATCTCGCCGATCGCGGCACCCTAGGCCACTTTGCTGCTGTCACTTCATCAAAGAACAAGATTCACTCCTACCAACGAGACAACAACTATGTCAGCCTGGATGGCCTGCCGGGCCTAAAGAGTGCGATGGTTGATCGAGGCATGTGGTTTGTAAACGCAAGGATTTGGGCGTTTCGTCACCGTCGGGAAATTGAGCTGGCGAGCTCGATGATGGTAGCCGCGGGTGCGACAGTTGCAGTGATGTGGGCGAAGGGGTGGACGAACATGGAGATTTCATGATCTAGGCTTCGAAGCTGGTATTGTATTATGGCTCTAATGAATTAAGATAGATACCCTTCCTTCACCTCGTCCCTGATCGTACCTTATTCTACCATAAAAGTAGCTTTTTCGGCTTCTATCTAACACAGGCAGACAATGAAACAACTGACTGCTTGGTCGGGATTTTGGTAACTTACTAAGGGGTTATCCCGCTGTGAGCCGTGATTTCATACCGTAAAGCAGTCAAGTATTCAACCAATGGTTTAATCTATGGATAGTAAAGTGTATGGATGATGTGGAAACCTTTGAAAAGGCGCTTGACAAGGTATTACAATAAGTTTTGCAAAATGAAGCTCTGAACAGCTAACTACGGCAGTTCCTTGGAACACTAATAAGCCTCCGGTAAAAGGTAAGCAAGAAGTACGCCCAAAGTGTCTTTATGAGAACCCGTCAATGGAGCTTTGGCGGGAGGATGGAGTACCTGGGGAGCTTAAGTGTGGGGTAGCCTTGTTAGCTGTAAACAGTAAATGCCGAGACAACCTCGGGCTGGATGCCAATACGGGCAATTGAATATATACAACCGTTTTATCCTACAATTTCCATCAGACATGCACTAAAGACAGTGTATCGATTACCAATATCAAGCGTAGGGGTTTCAGTATGGCTTTCCAGAGAAGACGACCAATCCGCATTGCAGGTATGTGCAAATCTAGATCCATACAACTGGGCCGAATATGCAAAATGTCGAACTATGATATGAGCTTTAACTAATGCCTTTGCAGGAGCATCAGGCTCTGCTTCCGACCGTCGCCACGCGATGGCTAAATTCGCACGAAATTATCCCAAGGATCCCGTGGATGTGATCATATCGGACTACATGAGCGAATATAACATGACGTTGGCCGGAGCTCGGCGCATTGATGATGACACTGCCGTAGCACCAGCATACGAGCCTTCGTTTCTCGAAGCGCTGGAACCTGCACTGGATGATCTAGCCAGATACAAGATCAAGGTTGCGGTGAACGCTGGGGTAGCGGATACTAGAACGTTGTATGACGTTGTTGTGAACATGATCAAGGATAAGGGACTTGACTTGAAGGTATAGAGGTCCGGCATGATGTACAACCGTGGCTGATTCGATTAGGTGGCTTGGATATCTGGCGATGAGGTGCTTCCTGCCATCCAGGAAAGTTTGGTATCTGGTAAATCGACATTTAAAAACATATACACGGGCGAAACACTTGATAAATGGTCTTTCACGCCCATCTACGCCCAATGCTATCTTGGAGGACTGGGTATTGCCACTGCATTCGATAAAGGTGCTGATATTGTTCTTTGCGGCCGAGTAGCTGATGCCTCTCCAATTATTGGCGCCGCGTACTGGTGGCATAAGTGGGCTAGGTCTGACCTTGATAAGCTTGCAAATGCTTTTGTAGCAGGTCACCTTATCGAGTGCAGCAACTATGTGTGCGGCGTCAATTTTACCGGATTCAAAGAACTAGAAAATGTTGGAGAGCACGGCTGGTCGAATATTGGGTACCCTATAGCTGAAATCTCTTTCGAAGGGCAGGTAATCATCACGAAGCAATCATATTCGACAGGCGGAGCTGTGACCGTTGATACCTGCTCATCTCAGTTATTGTATGAGATCCAAGGGCCGTGGTATTTCAACTCAGACGTCACAGCAATTCTCACCCACGTCTATTTTGAGCAAATTGGCCGTGATCGAGTGGCCGTTAAAGGGGTAAAATCTGCCCTTCCGCCACCCACGACCAAAGTTGGAATAACAGCTAGAGGAGGGTATCAAGCAGAAGCATCCTACTTCCTGGTCGGACTGGACATCGCTGCTAAAGCGAGGATGCTCGAGGCACAGATGCGGCGTCTTCTCGCTCCGTATTCGCAGACTTTCACTGCACTCAATTTCTCCGTCCTTGGCGCGTGTCCGGACGATTTTCAGGACCAAAACAGCGCAACAGCAACGCTCCGCATTATTGTCCAGGCACCCCGCGCCGAGGATTTGGCTCCGATAAAATTCGTCCGGCCGATCCTTGACAACATCATGCAAGGCTATCCCGGTGCGACCTTCCATCTTGACCTCCGCACTGCTTTTCCTAAGCCCATTTTTGAGTACTACGTCACACTCCTGCCGCAATCATCCGTGCTCCACCAAACCCATCTTCCGTGGCTTGATATGGTTCTCGATATTGCTCCTCCTTCGGAGACTCGCGTCTGGCCCGAGAAACAACCGTCGCAAGAAGTAACCCTTCAGTCAGCCAATGTGCTCACAGACTTCGGAACAACGGTTCGTGCACCTCTTGGCTACATTGTACATGCACGCTCGGGCGACAAAGGTTCCGATGCAAACTGCGGTTTCTGGGTGCGACACGCCGATGAATTTGCCTGGTTGCGCAGCCTTCTGTCGGTAAACAAAGCCCGTGAACTCCTCGGAAAAGAGTGGCGGGAAGATGGGACGATGAGTATTGAACGCTTCGAACTGCCAAATCTGCGAGGAGTACATTTTCTATTTAGAAATCTGCTTGATAGAGGCGTTGGAGCGACGACAACGGTTGACTTTTTGGGAAAGAACGTTGCCGAATATTTGCGAGCGAGGTGGGTGGATATCCCGATCAAATTCCTGGATAGAGGAAAGCTATGATGTAGGGTGATCCGAGTTATCGCTCTATTCAACTCCATACAGTGCTTCGTCAAAAGTATCCACAACCCCTGTGAGGGTTGTGGAAAATTCTGACAAGGGACCGTAAATAGGGGTTCGTGGCTTAGTCCAGGGGTAGAAAATATGGATAGCGAAGGGCTGTAGATATGTTTGATAAAGCACATTGGTTATTTGGCAAAGTCTTCAATAGAGAAATCGGTATATACAGTATAATCCGAAACATAAAATATCAACGTCGTCGACTTCTGTTGCTAGCTGGCACTGGATCGAAGGCATCATCATCTTCATCATCGTCGATGTCGCTAATCACAATATTTTTCTTCGCCGCTGCATTTCGCGACGGCCGGGAAGCTGCACTGGTACTGCTACCCGTGAGAGTCTGGCTCTGGCTCTGGCTCTCAAAATTCAGGGTTCTCTGGCTCTGCTTCCCACGGGAGGCGGCAGTTGAACGTGCAGGGGCTTTTCGCGGAGCAGCAGCGGTTTTACGGCCTCGTGCGGATGGAGCGGCCGTTGTTCGGGTTTTGGCTGCAGGCTTTTCTTGAACGAATAGAGAGTCGTCATCCATAGAATCTTGCACAAAATCATCAAGCATAACGGCATCGGCCTCATCCTCTTCCTCTTCTTCGACAGGCGTCGCTTGATGGCCCCGGCCTCGGCGAGTCGATGTGGAGGTCTTTGCTCTGGATGATGTTGCACCACGAGCTCTGCCACCTCGAGCACCTCTATTGCCTCTAGTGGATGCGCTAGTTGCCCGCCGTGAGGATATTGGTGCCTCTTCCTCTTCTTCTTGGTCAAATCCATCTTCACCTTCCGAACGAACCAGTGCCCCTGGTTGGTCTTCCCAAGTTCCATCAAAATCACTTTCCCAGTTGTCAGGTTTTGGCTTATATCTCCTTTTCCCACCCCTAATCTTTATTTTACCGCTTGAGAATAATTGCTCCAACTGTTCACGATACCTTTCCATTGCAGATTCAAGTCGTTCTTGAGCCTCCTCCTCATTGTATGTTTCATCCTCGTCACGGTCAAGGTCCATTAGATGTTGGATCTGGTTCTTCAATGATTCATTGACAAATGTCTCCATTGCATGTTTGTCATCCTTGTCTACGAATGTGGAGACAGCGTCACCAAAAGAATTTTGTGGGAGAATAGTAAGAGACTGTGCGGTCAAAAATTCACGCACTAACTGTTCGACTTTAACAGTATCTAGGGTGGCTAAGTGGGATACCACGTTTTCATCGGGGGCATCTGCGTTGCCGTGACCAAGAGTTGCTCTCTTTTTGCGGTGGAATTGGACGACATCGTTCACGTTTGCGACTCGACCGACGAACCGATTCGAGAACCGCTGCGGATTTTCGCAATCAAAGCTCCTTCCCTCAGGTATGGCAGTATCCACGCGTAGTCTGACTAAAGGTAGTGGAATCTCTGATTCATCACCATCAAAATCATCCTGGGAATCGAGCCAGTCGCTTCGGGCCTCCTCGATGAGACCATCTACGATACTAGTTAGAAGACGGGTGACTTCTGTGCGATTGTTATCTTTGCGTGTAAGGGCTTGAGCGCCTTCCTGGTCGTATAGTACTATTTCCTTCATCACGAACGGCCGCACCGTTTTTAAGCGGATAGGTTCGGTTTGGAAATCTCGGCCAGTAATACTAAGGATAGAAACATGTTTTGGGACTGCTTCCCCAGGCATCAAAGACGTGGCAACCGATGACCCAGGTTGCATAACATGAAATTTTGTTTCCGGGTTAAGACGCGGATCGATAAGACACTCATGTTCATGGCCCCAGATGACCAAATCCATGAACTCGGGTAGGAAGGTTTCCGGAAGAAAGCCGGTTTCAGTGTATGCGTGGTGGTTCTGATGTACACTTAGAAGATTAAACCAATCGCTTTGTTGCAGGGAGGGCCGGAAAAATTTGACATTCCCGTCCCGAAAGGTTCGAAATAGCCGTTCATCTCGGACATTGCTCAGTCCGTAAAGAGCCAGCTTGGTTCGACCTTTTTGGAGCAATACAGGTCGAACCTGTATGTTATCGGATTCCGGAGTGCGGCCATAATAGTTCAGCAACCCCGAGACTTGTAGAATATCCAAAGCGGCCAAGTGACCCTCGCCGGAGGGATCATCGTGATTGCCATGAATGGAAAACACCGGGATAGCAATATTTATATCCAAATCTTCGTAATTGACATGGTTGAAGGCCCCTTGAAAATTTTCGCTTGCATCACTGAGGAATTCGAGCTCGCAAGGTTTATCACCGTAACAATTCATCCGAAGAGACCGCATGACCTGGTACATGGATTTTCGAGAAGGTTTATTCTCGTGAAAGAGGTCACCAGCCAGTAGAACCATGTCAACATCACGATCTTTAGCAAGGCACATGATCTCATGAAAGGTTCGCCATGAGTCATCTCCGCGTATGGGGTCACGCTCATTATATCCGACATGGTTATCCGTTGCGATCAGTATTCGGATGGTATCGGATTCTACACTCAGAAGAATTAGCGAAGATGCTCATAGGAAAAAGAATGTCGCCAGTCACCTCCGAGAGACATGATGAAGAATTGTAGGGAGGGACTGGCGGTTTCGAATGAGGAGATATCCCATCGATGGGATAACTTAAGAGTGGGCAACGTTGAGACGCGTTAAAGCAGTCGTTTCGTTAGGCAACCATCGAGTCCACGCATATGGTTAACTAACTGACTAGTTAATGGCTTCCATGAAATGAGATGTTGGATAAAATCTAAGCAGGGACTGGAATCCTGGAATCTCAGGGTAGTGTAGTTAAGGCAACTAGGTAATGATAGTATCCTGAGCTCATCTGATGTAGCTTTAAGCCAATAAATCTGCTTGTCTGTTGCTGCTCTTTTCCCGAACTTCGTCTCTTTGTGATCCAGAATGTCCCGCGACGCCTGTTCACGTGACACGCCCCAATTCTGTCCTTTTCCCGATTCCGTTTTCGTCGTCTCTCTTCCCTCTTCCTCCATCACATCCCACCACTTATCAAGGCGTCTATCCCAATACTCTGTGAACTATCCGATTTATTTCGCTCCCGACTGACCCAGAATAGCCCTGGCTCAGTCACCCAACGGATACTGAGCTTTTTCGCTTAAAATTTTTATGCAACCAGAGGTCAACCAGCTTATTCAAGACAGTAACCTCGAAGACCCAGCCTCTCCCCCGCCTACTCCCGCCCAGCATGGAAACTGTTTGCGCGAATCATCCATCCCCCGCTCTCACTTCTGTGAGTGTAGCGGGGAGCAAATTCGTGCCGCCGACGGTATTCCCATTCCGCCAGCCCAAGTCGCGATTCCCGATCCGATTGAGATTCCGGAGCAGGCCATAACTTCAGCCAAAAGGGGAAAATCTGGCCCTCATCTTGATCGCGTCAGCGAATATGAAAATGCGCTTTCTCCATCGCCAAATGTTATACAACCCTTGGGTTTCAAAGTAATCCCTTCGCAAACAACTGGACCGGCGCAACTTTCGATTGAAGATTTTCCAAATGGTGCCGTATATCCCCAACAACCTACTAGAGTTCTTCGTTGAAAATTTTTGCGGCCCTTTGGTTTGCCTATTGGATACTGTACTTAGAGACTTCAAGCTGTCTTGACTAACATTAGACCCACTCATAGAGGTTTTAACCCACATCCTGTCGCATCTTCCGCCGGAATCGCTTTCCTCGATGAACCTCGTCAATCATCGTTTTCATGGCCTCGTCACAGCCCCACACGCTTGGAGAATTGCGTTCTCGCGCTATTTTCTTGGTTCCGCTGCCGCGGAAGTGGGAAGGGCTGGCTTTGATTCCGAAGAACTGGACCGACTTCTTTCGAAGAAACGCGCTTTTTGCCGTTTGACCGCCTTAGCATCGTGGAGGAGTGAATACATTCTGCGAACAAGGCTTTTGAGCTCGTTATCCAAAGGTAAACCTGCGGAAGTTTACTCAGCGGGTTTGCAAAACTCATCGCGCATCGGCTCTGCTACACCTCATTCTGTGATTACTTATAATTCACAGCTTCACTGTCCAATCTCCCACATCGATGGCATTTTTGGCTCTGAATTGGAGAGCACGACAACGCTATTCGTACATGGTGCGAGTGAACAAGGTATTGCCTCTGTCAGCGACCCTAGCGTCGGCAAATCTGGCATCGGCGCTTGGGGTTCTCCCGATCCTCTGATGTTCAATCATTTCTCTGAGCTATTCCCTGGTGATTGTCAATGGGGACTTGGCTCTGGTGAAGTCGTCGGACATCCTAATGTAATGGACGTAAGCCGTGCTTTCGGAATTGCCTACGGAGAGGCATGTCCTCGTGGACGCACGTATTTTCTCGCCTCGGATGAAAAACGTGGGAGATATCTGTCCCTGAAAGACGCGCCTGCTCAGCCAAAACTAGGAATCCCGCGGTTAACGTTGGCATCAACTAGCGTAACTTCCGTCTGGATTGCAAAGTCGCATAAGATCCTGAAAATTACAAGTGGCCTCTGTGGCATAATGGCAGGCACTTCGGCCGGCATTCTTACATCGTATGCTATAGGTTCTCATACTTCGTATATTCCACGGTACGAACGAGGTCAAATCACAGCCAGATGGGCCGTGTGTCCCGGTGTTCCGATTACTGCGATTCGGATTGACGACAATTTTTCCGCCAAGCGACACGCACAGCGCAGGGTCTGGGCTGTGGTGTTAAATGCCCTCGGTGAAGTTTTCTATCTCACCGGCATCCCTTTCCAGCGTGACACCAATACCAAATCAGTCCGCGAGAAATTCGACGAAATGGCATGGGAAACCGGCCAAACTGTGGGTTGGGAAATGATAGAGGCAACACGGCGAGTGGTAAAGCCAGATCCATTCAACAGGTCAGCTCTTGATGTCAGTGGTCCTCAAGGGATTCCCGGTGATACAAAGGATCACACAATCGCTCAAATCACGACGGCTGAGGCTGAGCATCATATGGCTTTGAAACCACATCATTTCCGTAAAGTATGCGAGGGCTGGGACATGCAACGCCGCCTAGAAGTGGATTTCGCTGGAGGTGACGATGATTCCGGTGCCGGCGAATCTGTGGCGGTGGTGAGTTGTGGTGTTATTCCTGAAGATCGCCCGTCGATCAAACGATATACACGACTTCATTCTGCCATTTCAAGTGCCCCTTCTCCGGCCTTAATATCAAGTGGTCATGGAGCGGCTTCCTCGGCATCTGCAACAAACTGCTGGACCCAGTCTGATATGGTTTTAGATCTGCCCGACTCGTCTCGCATTACTACTTCTACCATTGACATGTCCATAACAGCTCAGTTAACTATTGAAGAGGATCCACTCCTCAGCATCAGCAGTGGCTCAGATTCCTCCGCATTATCAACACCTGTGCTATATTCGACTCCTTTGCTCGTACCCTCCCAAATTCCTGGCCATCGAGCTAGATTCATTGCTGTGGGCACTTCAACCGGTGTAGTGATCGTCTGGAATATTCGCGCACCAACTTCTCAAAATATTGAGGTTCGAAATCAGATTGAACCAATCCGAGTAATTCAGACCGATTCTCCCGAAGTGTCTAGCGTAGCATTGACATCGCTATATCTAGTTCACGGTGGCAATGATGGCTTGGTTCAAGCCTGGGATCCACTTGGATCATCATTAGAGCCCATTCGGACTTTGAACTCACGTTTTTCATCTCGGGCAAGACGCCGGCTCCAGCAAGCTCAAATCTCTGTCCATGGTGTTGGCCTTAACTACTTTGCAGCAGGCGCTATTTGCCTCGATCCCAACCCGACACGCCTTAGAGGTATTGTGTCTCTCGGTACTCAACTGCGTTACTGGTCGTACAGCTCTTCGGGAGCAGATCACTATAAGGGCAAGAAACGACGTCTACGATACGCGAAACGTGGAAACAATCATTCAACTGACATAAGCCGGTATGCGCACACTGGGCGCGGTGCAGTACAGGACTATATTACCGCTGAATGCCTTGAGCTAAAGAGAGAGAAGAAGGAGCGGGAGCAAGAAATGAAACACCTTAGAGGCCGATTTGGAGTTGACTTACTCGGGCCTGGAGCAAGTGAGGAGGAGCTTCTTGCCTACGCGTGCATGCTCAGCGAGGAATCCTACACAAGCGACGAAAAAAGACGACGGGACAGCGGAAGTAGTGAAGAGGCAGACTATTCAAACGAGACCATTGTGCCCAATACTACAAGTATTCCTCACACTAAGTCTAACTCCGAGGCTTCGGGCCGGCAATACCACCCGGAGAGTTCAATGCCTAGATCCGTCGATGAAATTATGGAGTCAGACGTTATTGAAGCTATCCGTCGCAGTCTCGAAGATACGTCAGTGTTGCCAATGTCCCCATCGCCACAGACTCATCTTTGCTCTGCTGGACCAGCTAAAACTAAGCGCCATTCTTCGCATTCCAATTTTGACTTGTCCGACTTAGAAGGAGAGACAGATGCTACCCAGCAGCAATGCCAGGATCTTGAAACTGCTTTTCAGTTGAGCCTTGCGGATCAAGGAAGCCCCGATTCCTATAAGCCCGAAGCTCGCAGGTCAGCAACCTATTCAAGTGATCAGCTAGATGATTTTCCTTCTTTGGTAACTACGACAGGAGGCTCTCGATCAAAAGATACAGGTGGCTGGAAAGGAAAGCAGAAAGCCTAAAATACTTGTATTGTCGAAGATTGGAATCTGTTACCAGGAATTCCGGGCCGAAAGCTAGGCCGAGAAAGTAAAGTACGATATTGTTTTGATTTCTTTTTCGTTTTATCGGTTCTTTTAGACGCAGTCTTTGATTGCACCTTTACTACTCTACGCTAATATCTCTCCATAATAGTCTATTTTCTCGTATCATTTCTCTAGTTAACGCAAGGGTCCTTAGTTAGAATCCCCCAAAGCTGCATTCCGAGTATGTTGATCAACTGCTCTGCAAAAGATTATTGCGGCAGTTCAGGCAACTACCCAGCTGCTTCCAGCTTCTTCAAGGCTTTTCAACTAAACGTGAATCGGCCTCTATGTAGTTCCTCTATACAGAGTACATTATCTAGATATGCAGTCTTTCACCAGTCCATGTTTTGAAGTCTCAAGCAGACGGACGCTCTTTTGGGATTAAATTGCGCTTCGGAGTCTGGATCGCCCCACAGCTGGCAGGTCAGAGGTTAACGGGATGGATGGAATCAAAGCGTAAGCATAGGAGCTAAAGATCAGAGCCTGAACACGAGTCATAGAAGGGTCTCCTAGAGGCCATATTTGAAACGGCTTTCGGCAAGCGCTGACTTATATACTTTGATATTTGGAACTGCTTTAAATGCTTGTAATGATTATTTTCAGATGGGAAAAACAGCTAGGGAGTTGCGCCATAGGGGGTTTTACATTGTAAAAGGAGTTTGTTAAGCCTGCGCATATTTCATTAACCGGATTCTTAAGTTGCCATTAGTATCTCCCAGAAAGAGTCATTAAATACAATTATCAAGTAAAGTTTATAACCATCAAATGCCCAATTATACGCATCAAGTCCGCTCGAATAAAAATCATGACTTCAGTCCTTTTTTTTCCCTTGCGCCCGGGTATCACCTGTATAGCCAGATCTACCAAATGCAAATCTAAAAGATCCATATATGTTGTTTGAGAAATGAAACTAAGAAAATTGAAAAGCCTTTCTTTGAACTTAACTTTTATGTGAAGGACTTTTCGGCTTTCCGGATGACGATGGTCTATGGCCAGAGACGACAGATGTCCGTGTGTTAACTCGATCGATATCAAACGGATTTCCTTCATATTCGCCATCGTATATCCCAGAACCAATCGAGTCTCTGCGAGTCCTATGTGTCCGGAGCGTATGCTGTCTGCTAATAACGTGTTCGACGGGTGGATTTTCTGGTGGCTCGTATAGATCGCTGTCGACAGTGCCCGTGGTTTGTGTAGTTTGTGAGTCAGGCTGGACCTTTTCAGCTCCTGCGAGGGGTTCGGGCGATTCGGATGGCACCGGCTCCTTTCCTTCCACGTCTTTCGGCGGTAGACTGGACTGTTGGAGACGACGCATGAATGCATCGGCTTCGCCAGCGAATTTGCATCTCTGTCGAATAGCAGCGCCATACTTATAGAAAAGGAACGGAAACGGAACACACGCAAGTGCTAGGAAAGCGGGAATAGTCGAAGCCCAGTGAATACCAAGGTCCTGATACATATAACGGGTGAACAGAGGAAACGCGGCACCGAAAAGGGATCGGAGAACAGAACTGGCTGCCAAAACGGAGGCTGCGTAGATGGTGTACGAGTCGATCAAGTAGTTCATAATACCAAGAAACACAAGAACCATTCCGAAACCAAAGGGAACACCAGCGGCAATAGAGGCGAGCCAGTGGATTGAGGGAGAGTTTGTCCACGCGAACCAGAAGAGACCTACAGGGATAGCAATCCCACCAATGATAGAGGGAGGTAGTCGTGCTTCTGGAGGAGCAAACCCGTGGTGCTTCTGCGAGATGGGCAAATACCTCTTATTGTTGTCAATGACGTTAACCACACCGGCGAGGAGCATGCCGACAAGAACGCCCAAGAATGCAAGGCCTCCAACACCGGCATTCCAGCCGCGGATGAGCTGGTAAACATATGGAAACGCACCGAACAGCATGTAGAGGGTGCCGTAAACGATAGCTAGGTATAGAGATAGTAGAAGCACGATTGGTTCGCGGAACAGAAGTATCCAGGGGCGGCTCAGGGCAGTAGCAAACGCCTCCTTAACACTGACCTCTCCCTGATCAATATCGATTCTGCTGCGATAGACTTTGCCCGACAGCTTCGAGAGGGTTTGGGCACGTTTCCGAAGGAGAACTGGTGCGTATGTTTCTGGGATTAAGAGAGAGCCAAGAATCCATAGGACTCCCGAGAATATTGCCAAGAAACCCTCAACCCATCGCCAACCTTCTTTCATACCCAGGAATCCGCCAATGATGGGGCCAAGTACAGGTCCTAAAAAGGGTGCGATAGCGAACATTCCCATAGCCAATCCACGCTGGGACGCATGGAACATGTCTGCGATTATGCCTCCGGCATTCGTCAATGGCGAGGATCCGAAAGAGCCAGCGAAAAACCGCATGATAAGTAGGGTTTGAATATTTTGAGCACCAGCAGCGCCAGCATTGAATGCTGTCAGCGCCATATAGGTTCCAACAAATAGAAGCTGACGACCCAGAAGCTCACTCATGGGTGCCCATATTAAAGGCCCAATAGCGAAACCTAGGACAAAGAGCGAGACCCCGAGAGTGACAACTTCGGAGCTGACTCTGAACTCTTGTAGTATTTCAATTGCACCGCCGGTATACGCCGAAGAGATAAGAGCCACCGCAAGAGTGGCCATGGAAACGACTAGAGTGATTGACCACTTCTTGAGGGGTGAGAAGTCGAGAGGGTTTCTGGGGTCATCTGGTATCCACTCAACCACGTAGGGATCATCTAAGGTACCAGAGCCTTCGTATGGGTAGTCGATCACCTGTCGGGTGACGGCGCCAGGCTCCAGTACCTGACGCCAGAAAGGTATCCTAGACGAATGTGGTGTTTCACCGCTCATGGCTGCGATGTGTGAAGTGATTGAAAGCGAGGAATAAGATTACCGGAAGACCATAGGAAGGTGTCGCGACCAGGAGACGACGAAGACTAAAATATGATTGAATATGCCTGGAAAATGCTTCAAAATGAATAGGATCAAGGTATATATTAGGGAGATACAGTAGAGAATTAAGTTATGGTGTGGCAAGCAGCGATATGGAAGAAGATATGAGGATTCGGAGTAATAGGGGAAGCAACAATTTTTTTTAAAAAATTCATCGCCACAGGGGCGATGATGGCGGCTTATAAAAAGGGGAGAAAGAAATATGAAACTTGATTCCCTCAAGCCCTCCTTGCCTAGGCAAAAGATAACTGCTGAGAAATGGCTCCATAATTGCGCAACCATATGGTTCCGTCGGCACATAAAAGCTTTTCGCTGGTCATGGCTTCGGAAACAAGTTAAAGATAAATCCGATAAATCTGATTAGAGTGCCGAATAGGAAGCTTGGGTTCCAGGATAGCCATGGCGACTAGCAAGCTTCCCGCGCGGTTGCGGATATTCGGTAGAATTCAATGATCCGCAGGATAGATTAATCATCGGACCTTATGAATCAATGGTAGTGTGGGCTCATCCGACGGAGCCAAGCTTAGGAATCCTGTGGACGGATATAGGTAATGAGAGAGGTTCCGGTGAAAAATGCCTGTTTCAGCGTCCGATTCCTGCGACCTACAGGGCTCGTTGCCGAGCTAGCAAACCTCCACCACGGATGCCGTCATGTCGCGATGTCCTGGTTGTGGTGTTTTGATAGCGAGGTTCTTTTTGAGTTCAGATTAAAGTTGATGAAAAAAATTTCGGCAATGCCGTCATCGCAGCATAACTTCCATTTATGCACTGCATTAATTAGTAAGTCCGCGTCATAAGCTTCAGCTGTGCCTCGGCTCGACGGGGAACCCGAAGTGATGGCGCCTTTAAGTCCGAGATCGTCCCGAGAATCGACGCTAGCCTCTTCTGGCAGACAGAATTATATAATCAATATCGGAGTCGGTGTGAGGTTATTCCGTGACACCTTGCTTATTAATCAGGGCTCTCGATTGACACGCACGTGATGAGAAAACCTTGTTGGAAATCGCCAACTGGATCTCCCGGTTGTCAACCAAAATTTTGATCAACGATTTATGGCTATCAGTTTCGAAATCAGGAGCCCTCTTTTTGAATCTCCGACGGCTTTTGCTTTCCGGTACGGAGGAAATGACGTATCTTTGAGGATCACTGCTCTTACTCCGTACTCCGTACTGGGTCCCACTCGTCTGTGTCTTGTGTCTAGGGCTCCCTCTAGCCTTCCGCGGCTATCATCAAGCAGATGTCAATGTCTCATTACTGAGTAGCGAGGCAGCCTTGACAGGGGTTGAAGATCACGGACTGGCCCATTTTCCTTTGTCGATGATCATTAATAACCGATCTCACATTAGCAAAAACCTAGATTTCGTATATCTTCAGCAATATATGGAGTACTCCGTATATCGGTTGGATTCTCGAGAGCTGCTACCGATATTCTACATTATAGGATTCGGCCGTGTTTTATAAGAGTTATACAATCCTTCATCAAGAGCTTCCGCAACCCTTGGTTGTCCTTATTGCCTATCCTTAAATTAAATCCTTGGTTGATTTTTTAAGCAGACTTTGGTAGTCTCTTAAACATATCTCTTGATCCTAGGCTCTTTGACAGATCCTGGGAAAAGACCGTGAAGATTGTGGCGGGGGGATTTCAAGCTAGGTTATAGGATGCCTAAGGGTTGCGGAAACTCTTGATGAGGTACTGTATATTTCGGTGCGCTTTTGGCATTTCGAAAAACTTGATGAAAATTCGCTATATGCAGATAATACAGAGCTGATCGTGAAGTTATGATACATCGGTATGGTACTATAAAATCGACAAATATATGTTTGACGGTGGCCCGGGGATTCGTGAACTCGTGGATTAACATCGTTGATACGATTTACGGAGTATACGCAGGCAAGTCTTCCTCTGGTTCGTACCCTCGCTTTCTTGCCGCCCGTAACTCACGCCTTTGCTCCGCCGGGACTATCATGACAATTAATCAAAATTGAAAGGTCATAAGATTGTATTGCACTTACTTATTGTCAGGATGATATGCGGCGGCACTCGCTTTATTTTGAGTGACGGCACTCTATCCGTACTGGTGATCATTAGAAAATGACGGTTTTCACTACCCAGGATGTGTCAAGCATACAAGAAAAAAATAATGTCCTCGAGCACCGACTGTGAGCCCGATTTTGGACAGCTCGCCCCGTGAGTATGGCGAACCGTTTTACATATAGCGCAGAGGTAGCTACGCTGTGGAGGGGGCTGTAAATACGGTGGAGAGGGAGCCATCGTATCGAGGAGGTGAAATCGCCTTAATATTATGAATTTTTGTCGGAAGGAAAATCGATTTGATTGAACAAAGTCTGGGCTAATTGGCCTTTATTTATACCCTTCTCGGTGTTGACCTGTGGTTCGCTTTTCAAACCTTCCGTTTTGAAGAGAGGTGGAAGGAGTCATCGATAGGCCAACTCGACCAAGTCTGGAACAACGTTCCTTGCTCACAACTATGCTTTCTCGACGGATGAGTCAAACTCTGATACGGAATGGCGTTGGAGACTGGGTAAATTGGACTCTGGTTGATGGCCTTTGATGAATCTCGAGGTTCGTTTGGTTTTTGGTTTGGAATTCCTGACGCAACAGAAGACGGTTTGCGCAATGCCTTTCCATGGGCTAAGTTTCTCAGACTCGTCGCGTCAGGAAAGAAGGATAATCTCTTGTTGATCCGACAGAAATCAGCTTGTTTACCCTTAGCGTTTGCTATCTCACTTTCCAAGGAGATGAATAGACAAGCATTCAGATTCGGGATATATCAGTTTCTTGAACACTCGGTCCATCTTAATAACTCGTAAATGAAACAAACGTTATTTACCGACTTTCCTCCCGGTTGAGTTTGGTATTTTGGGGTGGCGCTATGGTCCTTAAATTAGGAGCTATAGGATTAGCCCTCAGTAATCATAAGATATATCTTCATAGGACATTGATAGTAGTAAGCCTTAGGTTTTGCTGGACGCCTGATATTAAGTGAGGTGCCCTCCTATCTCACATTTGAGAAGATGTAGGGTCAGATATTAGTGTTATCAAGTAGTTGGTAGTTAAAGGGAGCAAGTCATTTAGATCAGGATGAGGTTCGATTTATCGGATATTAAACTGTTAGTTATTGTGAAAATGTCCTTGTTTCGAAAATTGAGACTTTGAAGTAGTATTCTATTATCAAAAGGCCTTATTCATGAGATACGATAGACATGCTGAGTACGTGGTTCTTCTGGAGGCCTCGTTGAAGGGTTTTGGGTAAGAACTGAGTTTGATCTGACAATTGTGTATGTGAAGTTGCATTTTACATACAAACCCAGAACCAAATCAATCCATAGAGTTGAATATGTTTCATTGGAGGGAAGCCATCGAGCGATCCAGCCATGTATTTACATCACATGCCCATATGGATGATACAGTGCTTCGTCAAAAGTTTCGACAACCCTTAGTTATTCCACTTGGCTACCCTTATGCTAAGCCCCTGGGCCAATCCTTAAGCTACCCGAAACAGCCTCCTAGGAATACATCTTAGTCATAAGAGTATTCCTCATCTTTAATCAAGTGATCTTGAGGACTATTACTAAGGTCTGTTAAGGATAAACAACAGGATTTGTTAAAGGTTGTGGAAACTTTTGACAAGGTACTGTAGGTACATTGATGATTGTTGAGTACGTCAATATATAAGTTACTACTACCATTTTGGTTCTCACCCAGATACTCTTATCAATGGCCGTGGAAGGCGCCATAACCTCCTCTACTAGCCTGGATCCGCATACCCGAAGTCAACCTTCATCGTCTGCCTTTTAAAGTATATATCAATAGCGTATAGATATTGTGCATAAATACCAGTCAATAGCATCTTCGTAAAGCCAAGGAGCCCATCAAACATCATGTCTTTTGTTTAAGAGATACGGAAGGAGCGGTAAATGCTACCCCGAATAAATTGGTTGAGGCCTCATTGAATGGGCCCATAAGCGATATTGCCATCCAGGAAGAGCGTAAGGCAGATGTTGGCCATTTGACATTCAAGTCATTGTTTTCAGTGTATTTGTAGCGCCGAAAATTGTGCCTCCCGAAGAGTCATGGAAAAGTGAGATCTAAATCTCTGTAAAATGTAGGCAGGCTGCGGAGCCTTACCATGCCATATACCGTACTCTAAGAGTGACAATCGAAGCAAGCCTTTAGGTAGGCGCGTGGTTTTGAAAACAAAACCATTCATCAACGCAAAGAAAGGCTTTAGGCACTCTGCTCTACGCGTGACCAACGACGCGTCGGCATAATCCCAAAGTTCACAAGTTCTCCCAGTTGGAAAAGTGAGATAACATGAGGGTCTTCATCGGTACTGTTCGTATTGCACATCTAACAGTGGCCCCAGCATATCAAAAAAATCTTGCCCTCCAGACCATCCGAGCTGATTTGGACCAAGTCCGGCAAAAGACATGATGGGATCATGCTGGAAAGAATGCTGGTCTGGTATCATATTTAATGGCATATACATTGATGTCTCTGGTGCCGTGCTGGCAAGGCTAGCCGCGAAACGTGAGTCGTATTCGCCACTAGTCATTGGTTGTGGAAGAGGGACCTGCGGTTGTATGGACCGTTCAAAAGACTCCGATACGATCGGTTTCATATCTTGGGGGATGCCCTCGTGCAATGCGAATGGTTGGCGGATTATTTGGCCATTGTTGGGAGTGATATGCCCGCTCAGTGAGGCCTCACTTGTCGGGATTGCCACTATACGACTTCGAAGACTAGCGGCGAGAGCGTGAAGCAGCTCACCGAATCGGTTACTAAGATGGACGTCATCAACTACACACGTACAAAGAGCTTCTGCCGTCCGTTCAACAAGTGTCAAGGAAATAGCAGTCTCGTTGTCCTTTGCTCCGAGGGCGTATGCCTATCCAGTCGAATCAGTAAAGGTAAAGTTGAGATATTTAGGGTTAACCTACCTTGAGACAGAACATCGCACCGGCAAGGATCCTTGAATATGTTCGCACCGGTACATGTTGCAAGCGGCTTTCCGGAAGAAGCTCATCGACAACCACCTGGAGCATTGCCCTAGCTCCATTTACGACCTGCATGAAGTACTCTTTGTTTCCTTCGTATGGGTTTAGTAACGCAGAGAGCGGCATCCCACCCCCTTCTTTCGCGGAGCGATTGTAGTGTTCCACTACCGCTTGTAACGCTACGCTGTTGATATAGACCTGGACATACCCAAATTCTATAGCAAGAATGGACCTCATTTGTTTTGACACTAACCATAAATCACTTAATGGAAGCCCAAAGATTGCGATTATCGGGGGGACTTACGCTTTGCATGCTCAAATTGAAATTTCCATTCTTGTAGTTGCGGGTTTAGCTCCCGTAAAACAGAGAGGTACTCGCCACTTTTGATGATGTCGCGAGTTTTGAGCCGTGATGGAAAGAGCAGTTCGTTTCCTCGTTTCATGAGGGATGCGACTCCAACCCAACAACGGATGGTCTCGCCGTGTTTCACGTCGAGATCGTGGCCGGTGACGGAGACGTTGGTCAAATTCTTCCACCCTAAGATACGGCGTTAGCAGAGATTTAATACCACGACCCTGAGGAGCGTATACCCAGCCGTCCAGATGTTTGCGTCAAATAAACCCATAGCAGGTGCTGTACGAGATATGCGCGTTGGCTCGAATGCGGGTTGTTCCAGATATCCCGCCGCGATTCCCGAGCCCCGATAGTAGTATTGTCGTATTCATCAAAAATACCGAGTTCAACTGCTAGAGCCAGTGCATTTCCGAGCATAGACCAGCACATCCTATCCGATCTCCAAACCGGTTCCAGCCAGTCAATGCGAATGCGCCCACCGATTCCAGCTGTACTTGCTCGCGTGCGACGTGCATCGTCTTTAACAAGTATGCTATCCCCATCGTCGCCGGCAGGTACGTGCAGCGAGCGCGGGTGCCATTCGGAAAGCAGTAACAAAGCTTCGCAAGTCCCAAGAGTACGTAAACTGCCGAAATGGGAGCCCGCGAGAGCTGATTCAGGTGTAATGCCGTTTGCCGCCGAGTCTGTAGCGATTCCATTATCGTGGGTTGCACCGCGGAATTGCTCTTGGCCAAAGATCATGCGAGATATCATGCCTTGGAGATGCTGCCATAGCCGTTCATGAACCATGTATGACCGTGACACGGCACCAGCACCCGAAAACTTCATGTATCGCGACGCAAGCATAAGTATTGTAACAGCCAAAATCGGCTCTTCTTCCATTAGCTTTGCATGCATCGATACATCCTGGAAAGCGGTAGATATGGGTGTATACGGTGCGAGATATTTATGAAAATAGTTCACTAGATCTAATGCTTCTTCAGCCGTGAATAGGCCAGTTCGAACAAACCGTAAATTTGACCATGGCTGAGTGCTTGTGCTTGTTGTGCTTCCATGATTGCTTGGAGGAGGCGAAGGACGGCTACCGTCCTCTGCAGGCGGTTTTAATTTAGACAAATTGGCATTGTGTAGGCTGGCGACACGTTCGCTATGGCGACCTGCTTCCCACAGCAAACTCAGGGCGTCATGTGAAGTATAGGCGGCATCTCTTAACAAGGTCGCAGCAGTTTTATCCCCTCCAGAAGACGAGGAGATCGGAGTATCTCCTGATAACACGTGACTAATGGGAATATCGGTCTTAACGGTCGGCAAACGATCATGGGCGGATGTGCCCAGGTTATCGCCGTGGCCGTGGCTGGCAAGTGGGATGAGATGAGAATTGGGGTCGTTACTCGGCAGGATGCCTTCGGAGCCGCCTAGGGCAGCAAGTCTTGCGGCGTCTGCGGACGACACACCGGTTGACGAGGGTAACGTAGCTGGTGTGGTAGACGAGATGGAGGCAGAGGTCGACTTCTTCTTGCCGCGAGTCGCGGAGAAGTGACAAAACTTGCGCTCTCGTCTACATCTTCCACAAGGACCCTGATGCGGATGATCGACAGACCCGAGATCGCATCGAACTCGGCGCTCTCGACACGGAATGCAGGCCTAGAAAGCGGGGGTCAAGTATTCGTCAGCATTGTCTCCGTCAGCGGCTCTCCTCATCATTCTCTCTCAGAAGTGTGACCTCAGTAATTTTTCGATCCGATATATTTTATTTTATCATTTTCGCTGAGAAAGCTCTGGAAATTAAAGAAAACGCGTACCTGGTAAGCCCGCTTGTGCACCTTAGTGGATTGTTGAGCGGCGGACATTTGTCTGGTGACGGGGGGAGCAAACCAGGCGGGTGTCGGAGAGCTGGAAAGAAGCGGAATTGGCAGGTTAAGACGGGAGATAGACAACGGGCAGGAAACACGGAGTAGAACTTGGGCTCCGAGAAACACGCAGTAGTAAAACAAGACACGAAGCGAAACAGGAGAGCAACAAAGAAGCAATCCAAGAGCCCGGCCTGCTCAATTCACAGCCTGAGCGAGAAGGCAGCGAAAGCGAGACGAAGGAAAAGAAAAGGGAAAAAGCCTTGGGGAAGAGGCCGAAAGGCGAGACGGGCGAACAGCGACGATGGAATCCACCGGGGTTGATGTTCTGGAGGGGGCCACATGACGCTGACTCACCAAGACCCGCCCAGACAGCCGCGTTGGGTTTAGCGGATTGTGGGGAAACTATACGCGCTAGCTATATTGGGCTAGGCTAGAGCCACTTGGGGGTGCGGCGTGGCTGGTGAGTGGCTGACAAGCTGTGATTGGTGGAGACGCGCGGGGCGGAAGAATTTGCACGCTTTACCCTTTACGGGAAGCTGCGATTTTTTAGCTCGACATCGACGCCTGGAAGAACATTCCATTTTCCTCGGTTGAGTGGGAAGCGTCGTGGAGGAAAGTCAAGAGGACCGTATGATAGCTGCCATTCAGACCATGTCGCAGCAATTGGGCATCATTACCGAACAGCTCATCCCGCTTGCCAGTCCTGGTTACTCGCTTACAACCCCGCACCCTCAGCGACGTTCTTATTCGCCTGAGAACAACCACACTGTCACCACCCCAGCCAACCACCTCCTTGTCCAACATGCAAGCTGCACCTACTACGTTGGCAAACTGGCAAACCGGCTGCAGAATGGTTGTCACTACCGATCCGTTCACATACGAGAGATATAAAAACAAATGAGATGGGAGGTTTTGAGACCGGTAAGATGACGCAGCCACTGACCATTTCTGGGTGCATAGTTAGTCCAGACGGGCGTCCACTAATATCTCATTTCCTCCGGACTCCCGCACAGCCGACAGTGAGACCAGCTTCGGTGTCCCTGCAACTAGGGGTCCAAATTCGTTTGCATTCGTACGGCACCTTGTTCAAAGCCCCCACGACCCTTGGCAATTGCTCTTGTTACTCTCTAAAGCAGCTCATTGATAATCCTCAAAACTGCCTTAAATCTCATGAGCCTCTAAGGCTCTAGCACAACTACAACCCTCATGCTAATAGACAAGGCTCTTACACATTTTGTGTGGGATAAATCCAATACGCCAACAACAGCTGGAGTCAGGATCGGCCAAATTCAGAGCGATGGCTCATCTGTCGCGCATGTCACATGCGGAGTATGCGATTCGGAACTGGGAACACTATTGGCTCTGACATACCCTTTTTAAGAGCAGTATAATATCAGCTTCCTTCACAAAATGTGAGCTAGAGAGGTAAAACACTCAACCTCCGGACTTTAGCATCGACCTGTCATCAGGCTTAGCACTGGAAATTTTATCTAGAACATAAAAAATACCGGCAACTGGCCCTTTTGACAACCTCGCTCGGGTTTAAGTATGTACATACATCCACTCTACCATCGACCATACCACCGCGGCGCAAACCGGCCAGAGGACAAAAATATTCTATACCCTCCGTCACCACGGAGTGGAGCTGACTCTTGCGCACATGATCTGAAGAATTCATTTCTCATCATAGCAGCCAAGTTTTCCCAGTTTATAAAGCCATATTTACCTAATCGGGTAATTCCCTTCACTCTTTCCTCACTTTCATGATTTCCAGTGAAGAGAAGTCACATGTTTCAGTGAAGGCCAGAGAGTATATAAGGAGCTTCCTCCCCCTTCTCTTTTCCTTCTTCTTCTTTTTTTTTCATCCTGCAAGCTTCTTATAGAATAAGGACTACCTGACTTATTCCTAACTATACTAATATTTATGGAGAAAAAAGCTTTTGCTGCCCTCTCGCCAGCTTGCACCGCCGTGGCCATCTTGCGCAAAGTTTACCAACATCAACTGCTTCTTGCTGAGCCCGTCGCAGGGCCTCGCATCAAGCCATCATCAGTCAAGCACATTGAGGCGGCACGCATACCAGTCCACAGCAGTGAGCTCGACAATCAGTCTTCATTTGAGCTTCTTATAATACCGAAATGAATGGTGTCAATTTTCAATATCAACAGTCAATCACAGTTTATTTCTGGTGATATCTCTCTATAACCACATTCTGGCCTGGTATGCAAGGTGATATATACTCCAAATCAATGCTGCGATATGACAACTCTGAGCTCAAGAAACTCAATGCATACAGTCTCAAAGTTCCTATTTATTTTGCAAGGAATCGAATCACGCACTGGGGAAATGGGAACCGCGAAACTACATGATCTGCTGATGATATCCTTGATCTATGCATTGAATACCAGCCTTTGTGAAATGCTCTCTGGGCAGCTGCGCACAATGGCAATGCAGCTTTACAATGCCTACAGCAATAAGAGCGAATTCTACACAATAAAGCCCGTTGACCTAATTTTTACGATGGCAGCTCTGATGGAAATTATTCTATTATCATTCTATGGATTCCTTCGAGCCTCGGGGTTAGTGGTCTCACTACTTAATTAACAAGCCCTAAGTTCAGTTTTTACTAACCGGGTGGGACATGGATATACTGCTAATGAGTATGTATGTATGTACATACGTAGCTGTCAGAGGTATTACATACAGGATAGTAGGATATCTAGCCACTTCTTTTTCTCTTAGCCTTGGTTGAGAGAGGACGTTCTCTTTTAGCCTAGTTGGCTATTCCGACACTTTGGGATTTATGCTCTATGTGAGTGATTCATTGCGCCGATTATCCAAAAAACCTTTTCTAAGCTAACAATAGAATAGATTGTGGAGAAGTACGGGAAAGGCCTTTCGAAGCAAAATCAAAACGACCATTATGCGGACTTTACTATCCTCCGAATCCAGCGACGGCTTCCAGGTGATTGAGGTCTCGTCGATCATACCATAGCTGAAACCAAAAGAAGCACCGATCACCTGCCGGCCGCACTGGATCAGCTGGAAAACGCCCTTGAAAATGCCAACGCCGAATTTGGGCGCTAGGCAGAAAGGGAAACAACGCCGCCCCTTAGTTAACTACACCAAAACCATCTTTAGTTGTTGTCCCCCAAGGACCAGTTACAGTGCTTCACAAAGTGCCCACGACCCTTATTAACTGCCTATTCCTATTACTTATCTGTGCTTAGTACCTGAACCAAAATTCTTACTCTGCTCTAGCTAGCCTCCTAAAAATACCCCTTAAGCATAGGAGTATTCCCGAGCTTAGAAGCAATGACCAGCTTTTTAACAGAGATCCGTCACGCTGTTTTGACGACCTACCAGACCCTAAACCACCGCCACGGTTCCGCCGCTATGAAAGCTTTGCATTTGAATATATAAGCCACAGCCATGTCCGAGAAAACATTGTCCAACCACTTGGAAAGTTCCCGTTTAATCTTTGAGGATGTTTTCACGACATTATCTTAGATGAAGCGCATACTGACCGAAATGCCGTTCCAGCTCAATCAAAGACAGTCTCATGCTTTAGAGCGCAGTTTCATCTTCTATTGACTGCAACACTCATATACAATTCCAAAAGGGACCTTCGCCGCTACATGTCACTTCTTTTTCCCACACCGTTGTTTTGGACAACAGCAGATTGTGATACCTTAGGTGTGAGTCCGAATACCAATTTACTGGACCTTTTGTCAACCACGCTGCAAAGTTCATGCGTTGCACTTCAATGGCGATTGAAAAGTACGTCCTTCATCCGGACGTTCTATCGGAAGTTTCGAGATTGCAAACAGTATTTCATCAGGTCGTGATCCGCAGAACCCCATCCTCGCGGGTACAGTTTGACTCGCCAACGAGCTTTGGGGCAAGCATCTCGTTACTCATCTCAAGTCCATCTACGTCGATTTGTCTGAGGCAGAACAGGTTATGTATGACAAGCTCGCGCCTATATATCGGCACAAATTATTTATCAGATCTCCGACCGATCCAAATCGTTATGTGTGGAATATGAAAAAGTTCAGAAGATTGCTACTCCTAACGTCGTGGCTTGGATTCTATTACCTCGAAGGTTCGCTACACTCTGCGGAAATCAAGACTTTTTTTCCTTTAAGATTACAACGGAAGTTGGCCGCAATCTTCACTGAAGGTATCGTCTCGGTGAAACATGCGATACCAACGACCTGAAAAGACTCTTCGCCGGAAATGTTGAGACTGAATGCAGAAAGACCCAAGCACTGGATTGTCTCCTCAGAGGAAGTCCTAAACTGCAGGCCTTGCTGCTTATCCTTCATGACTAGGTGCTAGTTCATGGCAAAAACGCAATAGTCGGACATACGTCCCTGCAGAACAAGTCTACATTGCAACCGCGCTCAAGAAAGTCAGAGAATGACGCCGCGATACTCCACGCCGGGTTATCTGTTCCTGAGACGGATCCAGACATTAACAACAAAATCGACCGAGTGCATGGTGCTTTTTTGCAGTTATTCAGTCAATTCCGCGGGTCTGAATCTACAAAGACTTTGCAGAAACGCCCATTTATACAGGCCAGCACTTAACAAATTTCTAGAGGACTAGTCTATCGGCCGTTTAGCTCGCCTAGGTAGAGAAAGTGCGTCTTGTTTACGATTATCGACTGCGTAACTTGTTCAACATGGAGCTATTCGCTCGCAAAAAGGACAATTCTATCGTATCACTACTTTCGGCACTTTCAAGAGATGTCTATTAAAATTGCAATTCGAATACAGACGATATAGGCTGATGGGTCTTGCGGGTCGGAGATTTCTGTTTGTCTTTCTTACCAAAATGAATAACTGGTGTTCAGCAGAACTCGTCTCGAGTTTAGTTCAAGAGCCTAACTACCAGTGACAGGAATAAGAGGGCAATTTTCACAAGAAAACTTGTTGACCTAGTTTTTGCGACTGCAGCCCTAACTCAAACCATTATATCTTTTGATTATATGGAATCATTCGAGCATCAAGGTAAGTGGTCACACTACTTGATTAACAAGCAGTAAGACTGATTTTTACTAATAGAAATCTGCAGAACAAAGCCAGGTCGAGATTTTCTTAAGCAGCATACAATACCAGATAACTCTGCTGCAGAATGTTTTCGGACAGATAAATCACACGGAAGACTATTTTCGATATACTGAAGAAAACCAGCAAAGCGCCCCGAGGGAGCTGCTAGTTACCACGGTGGTTAATACGACACCATTATGAGAAAGCCTTCCAAGCAAGGTCTTAAACACTCAATCCCTCCCGTGTCACAAAGTAGTGATGCGACGCTGACGCAAGGTGATATAACAGCAAGCATTGGAGAACACATCGGACTTAATTAAACCAATGGTGAATCCATTTCCACCAGAATATCACATAGTGAACACTACAAACGTTGCTGATGGAAATCCCAAAATGATATTTATTTATGATCATCAAAGATCCTCCAAGCCACGAAAGTTCTATATCGGCGCGAATCAGGAGAACTGGGGCTCTTTGAAGGAGATAGGAATAGTTTGTCGCTCCCACCGTGATCATCGCATGCAAGGCTATACTTTGTCAACTGAATCAGCCTTCAATGCTCTTCATGAGCAGTCTTCATGAGCAGGAACTCTCAATCCGCAATGAGAACCCTGACAACACATTTGATAGTCTTGAAGAGATTGTGAAAGTGGACGGAAGCAATAAAGCGGATGCGAAGTCATCCAGCGTTCTTAGGGCGTACAACCGAAGATGGGCAGGCACTCACCAGTTCTGGGGAGGCTGCTCAGCCATGCTATCTGTGCCGAGGAATTCGGATGCTTTGATGAATGATCCTCAAAAAGGTTTTGGGGGTAACAATGTAACTATACGACGTCTTGTCCTTAATACATATATTTCGTTCTCTTAACACACACAGGTATTCATGAAAGGAAGATTGTCGAGCCAGCCGCATAATGAATGAGTAAGGTTAGCTCTATATGGACACCTAAAATGGTAATCAACACTTCGGTATCAACCTCACGAGGCAGCGCCATTCGAAACCAGGTCAACAAACACCGCGCGATGGTCAGAGAGGTATACACCGTCGTCAAATCTGTTTGGCTCGACGCCATATTCCAAAACCTGCCATGGCTGCGCCGCTTTTGGGCCGACAAAGACAAAGTCAATTCGGGGCCCGCTCTGTCCTTCAAACCCGGTGAAGGTGATTTGATTGCCGTAGCGCTGTTTCGCTAAATCGTGTGAATCAGCAAATGGGGTGGCACTTCCTGTCAGAATTTTATACGGTTCATCCCTAGTCTCGCTGTTGAAATCCATCGTGAGAATGAGGCCTGGGTTCTTTCCTTGCAAGGCGTCCAGGTGTTTTTTGGCTTTCTCCAAGAGAATACCGACCGATTCACGTCGAGATACCACACCCTGGTTGTCAAGATGAGTATTCATCATGATTACATGTTTTTCAGTCGCCCGGTCCTTGAAGATTCCAATTGTCAGAATTCGGATCGAACCTGCATCCCATCCTTTAGATGGCTTATTCGGTGTTGGAGATAGCCAGACATATTCCGAGCTCAAAAGCTCCCAGACATCCGGGCGGTAGAATATGGGCGAGTATTCACCCGCTTTATGCCCATCATCTCTGCCTACCCCGAGATACGCCCACTTCGCACCGCCAAAGGAACTCAGTCCACCAAGCACATCCTGAACTTGTTGGTCAAGCGCCTCTTGCAGGCAGATGAAGGTGTTGTCGGCGTATCGTGACAGCATGTTGAGCTGGGCCAGAAGGCGTGGTCTTCGCTCCGACCATGGTTTCTCGCCTCTAGATGGGGGAGAAGCTGCATAGCGGATGTTATATGTGATGACTCGAGGCTGCAGCTGCTGCTTTGCTGGAGTCGCCATAACGAGGGCAAGGAGAGACAACACTACCGAAAACAAGAAGGTTATCTTCATGGTGTCTATATAGAACTGATGATAGAAGCGAGAAATGGAGATGAAAACTGATGGCCAAAAAATGGCAGTGGCTATCCACAGGATGGGTTGCTGGATAATTCCGTCCTCCTCAACGACGGCTTCAGGGGAAGGAGAAGGACCCCTCAGTCCATTTTATACTTACACCAGGACTCTCCTTGATATCTTGTAGATGTAACGAGCTCAATAGCTAGGTGACCAATCAGACCTCAGGAGTTCACCACACGAACCAGTGACGATTTCGTTCTCCAGGGTCAAGGGCAATTAGCCAGCTTCAAGGTAGTATTGCGCTAAACGGGGATGGTTCTCGTAAGAAACATTCACATGCAAGAAACAATTCAAGGTCCGAGAGGTGAAAGAGTTAAGTAAAAGTGTAGAACTCCGGACTCATTTCGCACTAGCTATCCTCACTGTTTGAAGGATGGCACAACGTTGACTGTCCTTCGGCTCTTGAGTCCGACTGAAATACTATTTGCGTTGTGTCATGGCGCGAGACACGTACATAGTTCCGGAGTACTTTTGGACCTGTCACAATATGCCGAAGGCCGGAATCTTCAACGGAGATCCGGGATATTGTGTGGAGAACAAAATGCACGGTATGTATCATTCCGGGAGACATTCCTCGTATCCCGCATTGGAAGAACATTAAAATTTCACGGAAGCTAAACTTGATATCGAAGGGAAGACATATATCATTACATTCAGGAGCTGGACCACTCGGACCATGTATACCAATAGCACTCCATATGGCCGAGGGCTCGAAGCGGGAGTATGATTAATGTAGCTACAGAGTAGTTATGTAGTTAGGTACGCATTGCGGGTAATTACTGTCACCATACTCCGTACTCCGTACCTGGTTATATGTACCATCCCTGAAGCCTGTTTGTAAGGAAAGGACTCTTTTCATCTCCACCTCGACAGAGTACATGAGGTCTACGGAGTACGGAGTACCGAGTTGAGTAAAATGTAATGGTGTTGGTAAGGCTGATTTACACCCTTGCTAGTACAAGTCAATCCTGAGCTGTATTGAGCTGGTTAGTTCATGGTGTGGAGCATCTAGCCTTTATGACCTGAAAAAGGGGTACTCCGTATAGCGTAGTGGGTTCAAGGCTAGGTAGCATTCGCTCATCTCTCTCCCTTTATGAACTTTTGATTTGAGGCTTTCAGTAGGGAGTTAATTGACATGGCTGACCTCCGATCAAGCTTCATCCACGAGGTACGGGAAAAAAAGGTAGTTGTCGTCGAATAGACCTGTCGGTCTCCGACAATGGGTGCTGGGGAGTGAATATACTCGTTCAGAGATGCCTTCAGCGTCAAATGGATTATGAGTTCTAATATAGCAAGCCAGTGTTCTTTAATCGAGGAAGAGTCAAGAATCAGGATGCATTGCTACATTGTAATTGTATTGAGTATCATCTGAGAGTAGAAACTTTGGAGTGCTCCATGAGTGGGACTTCTTTAGATGCTAGGGTCCTCGTGCTCTGCCGGTAAGTCGTCGAGTAAAACATGATAAAAAGACCAAGGTAAGAGGTAAGGACGAAAATTCCAGAGAGTACCGCGGCATCGTCTCCGCCGCAGGTGACCGACAAAGGCATCCATGGAGCGTACGTCGAGGTGAGATACATATAGGACGCGTAGTAGATGAAAACCAAGTCCACAATGAATTGGACGATCTGGAGCCTAGTAATCCACGCCTTCCACCAGATGCGTACGCCACGAGCGCTTTGATAGTAGTAGTAGTACATGACAACATGCACAGCCAGGTTCAGAGTGATGCAAACCCAGGAGACCGGAGTAGTTCCACCAAGTTGAATAAAGCACAAAACTGCAGTAGCCCCATGATGGTAACAGTGGAGGAAAGTGAGCGGTTTTTTCTTTAAGCAGAGAAACACCGTGTCAACCAGTTCGAGATACTTGGTGAGATAGTTCACCTACAATAGTCAGTAATAGGCCTTGATAGCAATTCGATCTAGAAGACACAGGCATACGTAGTACAAAACCTCCAGGTGCTGTGTCCAGCCACCATTACGATCACAGACTGCGAAGAATAGGCCCTTATTGACAATGGTTGGGACAAGTTCCTCCAAGAATAGAGCAAGGAGAACCGCGCTGATAGCCGTGAGGCCAAAGTTGTGGACCAGAAACGGTGTTCTCAGCTTGAGCGGTGAGCGGTTCCGCATCAATTCCCGGCCCCCGAAGATCACAGTATAGTATAGGACAACAAAAATTGAAGTCTCCCAATATGTTGACATCGGTGTTTTCCCCGTGGTGAACTTAAACTGGTCGGCAGGATAGCCGGCGAAGAATCTGAACGCATTGCTGAAGTGTGGCCATAAGTTCATTCCAAAGCGCTCGTTCAGGGTTGACGTAGGTAGAGGAGAAAAAGAAGGCCACGCTACGTGGGTCATCGTCGGGCAATCGTTAGGCGAACTCGGTAAAAGACTCAGGTAAGTGGAAGGGCATAGAGTGGCTGATGTAGGATTTGCTCGACGACTTCTAGGTAGCTGAAGGGTTTAGTACGAGGTCTCAGCGGCGAGGCCGCGATGCTCTTTGCTTGAGGCCGCATTTTTGTCTGCAAACGCGGCTGCCGTCCGCGCTTTACGGATTCGACTCAACGGGCAAGAGCGGCTTCAGGGAGTGGCGGAAGCGTGTAAGGACTCCCATGCCGCATTGGGAAGCTGGAAGCCTTCCAGTGAGTTGGGTATAATGAGATCATTGTGCCAATTGACTCGACAATCCTGACAGAAGGAATTCTAAAATACTGAAGCAGGCCGATGATGTGAAGATCCTCAACTGACGATGACGGTCACGAGATTCAGGAAAAAGGAGGATGACATAAGCAGGTTTTCAAGCGGCCCACCGATTCGCCGGCGGTTATCCGTTTCGGAGACTTGGATGGCGGCATTATCACAATAATCACGAGCAGGCAGCTTGGAATTACCATGTCAGCCCGTTCCCCAGCATTTAAATATTCCTATCTCTGCATATGAGTCCGATCTTGACCATCTCAATCTAGCACATCATTTCCCACTCTCTCGCGCCTCAAAAGTCAAAATTATCCTTGGAATGGTAGATCCGTCAGTGCCACAGCCGGGGCCAGCACGCCTGAAGCGCAGTGCTGGTCCCGACGAGTGGCTGGAGGCTGCTAAGGACTGCAAATACCTCTCGGAAAACCATATGAAACAGCTCTGTGAGATTGTCAAGGAATATATGATGGAAGGTTGTCTTGCTCCCTCTTTCCTGCCCCTCCAGTTTGTGACCCAGAGGCTGCTAACACGTTTGGTTCAGAATCGAATATCCAACCAGTCTCCAGTCCTGTTACGATATGTGGTGATATTCATGGACAATTCTACGATTTACTTGAACTGTTTCGCGTTGCTGGGGGAATGCCTGGCGATCCCATAACGGAGGGAGCTTCCGCTCAACCCACGATCATCACCTCGGATGATATTGAGCCTCCGTCTGTTATAACAAATCCGAAGCTACGGAAAAAAATTGGGCTAAAACCCGATGATGAAGCTGAGCTGGAGGATACTGCGACCGAAGCGGTCGAAAACGACGAGCCGGACAAGGATACCAAACCTTCATCTACAGGGACGTTTATCTTCTTAGGGGATTATGTGGACCGTGGTTATTTTAGCCTGGAAACCCTTACGCTTTTGCTCTGTTTGAAAGCAAAGTAAGTCATTCTACATGCGTTGCGATAATCTTCTATTGCTAAGTGTTACCTCTCCACAAACATAGATATCCAGATAGAATTACTCTTGTCCGGGGCAATCATGAATCACGACAAATCACTCAGGTATACGGTTTTTATGAGGAATGTATTCAAAAATATGGCAATGCGTCGGTATGGAAGGCTTGCTGCCAAGTATTCGATTTCATGACCCTCGGTGCCATCGTGGATGGCCAGGTGTTATGTGTTCATGGTGGCCTAAGTCCGGAAATTCGAACTCTCGACCAGGTACGAATCGTTGCAAGAGCTCAAGAAATTCCCCATGAAGGCGCATTCTGCGATCTTGTTTGGTCGGACCCGGATGAGGAACCGGCGACTACGTGGGCTGTCAGCCCGAGAGGAGCAGGTAGGTCCCTTTGCTAGGGCGGCGCATCTTTTCGTTTTTGTCCTATCGTATGCTAATATTGAATTTAATTAGGCTGGCTTTTTGGAAGTAAAGTAGCGGACGAGTTTTGCGAAGTTAACGGCCTCAGCTTGATCGCTCGGGCTCATCAACTTGTCAACGAAGGTTATAAATACCATTTCAACAATCAAAACATGGTTACGGTTTGGAGTGCACCCAATTATTGCTATCGGTGCGCAAACATGGCATCTGTCTGCGAAATCCGTGAAGACCTCAAACCCACGTTCAAACTATTTGCGGCCGTCCCATCGGAGCAGAGACATGTTCCACCGTCAAGGCCTGTGAAGACGGAATACTTTCTTTGAAAAAATTAGCCGAATTCATTCCTGACGAATACGCCACGAGCATGTACAAACCATACATATTGCTCGTGCATACTTCCAATCTCTTTTCAAGAGCCGGCAACCCTCACCGGGACTTGTTGCGCCAGGTATACCGTGTCGCGACGGCCGATGTATACAATCTACCGCCGTTGGTTACGATTAGAAGTGCTCCGTTAAATCGAAAGAAAAAAACGGACAATATCCCGACTTGATCCAGGATTGGCTAGTTTAAGCCCTGAATTTCCCCAGAAGACATGCTAAAGCATTTAGTGCCAGCCTCGCCCCCCCTTTCAGCAACAGCAATTCGGTGGTTCTGTCCTGGGTCCCCGATTTGGTTTATTGAGCGATTCCAGGAAATAGCCCTTCTAACTGCTTAATGGCTTGATACCCGAATGCATTACGACTTGCCCTTCTAGCTGTAAAAAATATTGGTAAGGGAAATCTAGTGATAGGAGCTTTGATACTCAGCACGAGGCTAGCAACGATACCCCAAGGTTTCAGCTGCCAAAAATTGACACTGGGCCCTAAATACATCTAAGAGAAATTCTTCTTTTTTGAATTAATTTCTTGATAATTTGATTCAAATTCTGAAATTCGTAGCTACAGTGCTCCGTCATAAGTGTCCACAACCCTTTAACTATCCCTATTACCTATCCTTGTGCTAAGCCCCTGAAACAATCCTTAACCTGGCCTAAGTAGCCTCCTAAAGATACCCCTTAGGCCTAAGAGTATTCGCCAAATTTAACAAAGTGGTCTTGAGGGCTATGGCTAAGCTCTATTAAGGATAAGTAATAGGAATTGCTAACATTGGGCTGTGGATACTTTTGACAAGGTACTGTTCTTAATGGACAATTAAATAACTTTGACTCCCAGGGGCCATGGACAAAAATCAATCCTTCTGTACTCCGTAGTTACTCTGTAGATTAGGATAAGCTTCACTCATTTGCTCGTTCTAGCATTAGCTTTCGTAACATTTCATCCGCAGCACACTGTAACCGCACAGGCATCACTGTTGAAAAATGTTTTACGTTAGCGAATCAGAAAACCAAGGAATCAAGGCGAAAGATGGTGGTCGGAGGACGAACTTCTGGTCTCTAGTTTGAGTCTCCCATGAGAAGACAAAGCTGCCGAGAAAAGCACCAATCAGGATACAGATGATAAAGTAGCCGTTATAGTACATGGCTAGCAGCATGACAAAGTACGCGACGCCGAACTGGACCATGTGTAACAGCGATCGAAGTGTGTGTTCGATAATCGTACGTTTTCGGGGTCGAGGCGCGAAGGTTGCAGGAGGAATCGGGTTTCCTGCCGCATCCTTGAGCGCTGAATTCTGGACAGTTGGGACGTTGCGAGAGAACATGGATGGCTGGCCTGCAAGGAATCTATCATATTCGTGACCCAGGCGGCGCAGAAATTCAAGTGCCATCACAAGGAGCACGACACCGATACAAGAACCGGCGAACATGCCCTTAGATGTGATCTTCCAGTGGCTTGAAATGAAACCTGATTATCTACTTGTCAGTCACATTGGATAGATCGGAGGGAGACAAAAAAAATCGGTTGCCGGTCGAGTGTAGAGATTGATGGCCAATGTTCAAAAACGTACAGGCATTGATGGTATTCCAATTCCAGAGCATCTGCATTCGCTAATAGTCAGTGTGCGATCATAGGAATCGTCGGACGTCTGTTTGAGAACGCACGGAAATCTTGCACCCATTGCCCATGCCATGGTCGCCCATTGACATGCCCGTATGTGCTGGCATGGCAGCACTTGAGGTCATGGACATATGTGAATGATCCATTTTAACGATAGCTTTGAATTTGTAGACTCAACTACTGGTATAGCTTGGGGAGAGGGGTCTATTCAGGAATCCAAAAGTAGGAAAGCTGACGCTGGCGACGTTGGACAGGCCAAAAAAGCTGGGCAAAAAGTGCCAGGGAACAGCATTTTATTTATCATTTTTTTTTAACTCTGGGACTTGTCTGACCAAGGAAGCACGATATGTAGCAAGCGAAGAAATGCTGGGCGAGAACTGGCGATCCGTCGGATTTCCTTTCAACTTTTGAGTCGCAAAGGATTCGTTCTGAGCAGATTATTACTTAACCAAAGCACAGTAAACACAAAACAGTGTTTCTGGGAGTAGAAAAGAGGCGAAAATCCGGCGCTTGAGAGGAACGGATCCACGAGCCCACGAATCCACGAAACCAAAAGGCTGATAAGCTTCTTCCGGTGGCAGTCTCTGGCTCTGGGTGTTTCCACTCCGAGAAATTTCCACCAACAGAGCCGCTAGCATGGCGAAAATGGCCGATAGTCAGGCAACTGCGGATCTCCTGAAAGCTCAAATCTGCTCAGTGGCCCAACGCTAACGATATAACTAATTCATGCACAGAGTCAGGTGAATTTCGAGTCACGCCTGCTAGTTATTTTTTTGAATCGAGGGGTATCTCTCAATCTAAGGCCAAAGGGTGCTGCAATGTTGTCCGGCTCCCGGTCGCGCTCTGATGGCTTTCATTCTCTCCATTTGATACGGAGTAAGCTGCTCTGAGTTCGTTGACAGTGGTTTCAGGAGTGAGGAGAGTAGGTAATTAACTTTTAGACGAGTATTCATGTTTTTCTTGCCTTCGGAATGAGAAGATTAACAGTTGAGGTCCCAGATCATATGACCCGAAAACACCGATGTTCAACACGGAATCATTCTGGTCTTCCTATCTCAATTAGTCTTGGGTCACTGTAAGAAGCATTAGTTAGCTAGAAAAGAGCATGTCTGATTTAGAGAAAGTTCCAGAGATGGATCAGTAGGACCGATCTGTACCGTCCGGTAGAAGAGGTATCTGAACCAGCGTATGTCCAAAGCCAACACTCAGCGAGAGTTGATGGAAGCGGTCCTTCGTACAGAGTACCTCACCACAAACGACACAGTACATAGGTAGAGTACACAAGTGATATATCTAGGTACGGAGTAGTCGCAACCTGTACTCCGTAGGTACGGGCACTTAGGCGGAGACAAGGCAAACACGACAAAAGAGCAAACAGAGCAAACGATGCAAACATATGCAAACAGCCACTTTTCGTTTTTTCCCCACCTGAAATTTGTCTGATCGCTACTCAGTACATACATGCACCGATGCCATTTGAGCAAACCCGCCCAGCTTCAGACTTGTGGAAACAAGGCAAAAATGTCGGATGATACACTGGTTTCCGGGGTGCAAAGTATGTCTTCCTATTCCTCCCACCTGTTCCTAACGCCGCAAATCACTGACCTAAGGACTGTGGCATACAGGAGCGCTCTCATTCTGGCACACATACAGAGGCTATGCCCTGCTTATCCTACCTACTGCCTTCATTATCTCCCGGATAATCACAAATTCAGCGCGGAATAGACAACTTGAACCTTCCAAACCTTCCACATCCTCAAAATCGGTCGCTCCCGCCGTCCCAGAGCAAACCGAGACTGTCGATTCGCCACCCTCAACCCCAACTCGTGCTCCTTTGAATAAGGAACCAAAGGTCAAAGTCAAGTCCGGGCCGAAGAGGGTAGCTGGAGCGAGACCTAAGAAGAGTCGGGATAAACAACAAAATTGTGATTCGGTGAAACCAGTCTCAATTCAGCCCATAATATTCTTCTCTTCCCTCACAGGCTCAACGGAGCGCAGCGCGAAACAAGCCCTCGAACGACTACAAATCCAGGCCCAGAATGAGACTGGTTACTCCTCGTCGCTTCTAGTACCACAAGTATACGACCTGTCATATGTTGATTTTGACGAATATTTTATCTCGCCTCCGAAGCCCGCCGCTTCCGACCTTAACGTCGTATACTTCTACTGCATCATAATTCCCACGTACAACATCGACACAATCCTAAATACATTCTTGGCACACTTGGATGAAACACACCATGATTTTCGAATAGATACGGCACCGTTATCCGGTTTGGCGGGCTATGCGGTTTTCGGCTTTGGCGACAAAGAAGGCTGGCCGACAGAGGAGGAAGGTTTCTGCTCCCAGGCCAAAGAGGTTGATAGATGGATGGCAAAATTGACCGGAAAAAAGAGAGCCTATCCTCTTGGATTTGGTGACGTGAAAGGCGACAGTGAAAAAGCATTAGATGAATGGTGTGTCGGATTAAAAGATGTCTTGCATGACATGATCTTAAATGGCGGAGCATTAGGTGAAGGGGTTCCGGGGAGTGGCGATCCATTAGAAAGTGACGAGGAAGAGGTCGATGAGGACGACGCTTCACCCCAGCCTGGAGCGAGGTCGCGAAAGGCAAGAGCGGACGTTCAAGACTTAGAAGATATCAAGGTCGGGCCCAATAATGCAGATCAAGGCGGCCTTTTGCCCATCGATTTTACCACGTACTCGAAGTCGACAACAGCTCCACCAGCCGATCGAAAAGAAATGGTGCCTACGACGTCTCCCACTTACGCTGCTCTCACAAAACAAGGCTATACGATTGTGGGTTCTCATTCGGGCGTCAAGATCTGCCGCTGGACCAAATCAGCTTTGAGAGGGCGTGGGTCATGTTACAAAAATTCTTTTTATGGAATCAAATCACATCTCTGCATGGAAACGACTCCCTCGTTATCATGTAGTAATAAATGCGTATTTTGTTGGAGGCATGGAACAAACCCTGTCGGTACGACATGGCGATGGAAAGTTGACCCACCCGACTTGATCTTCCAAGGTGTGAAAGAAGGGCATTATAAGAAGATCAAGATGATGCGGGGTGTGCCAGGGGTTCGAGCCGAAAGATTCTCGGAAGCCATGCGCATCCGGCATTGCGCACTAAGTTTGGTCGGGGAACCAATTTTCTACCCCCATATCAATGAATTTGTATCTCTTTTGCACAACGAGCATATATCCAGTTTCCTTGTTTGCAATGCACAGCACCCGGATCAGTTAGCCGCTATGCACCGTGTCACTCAATTATACGTTTCGATCGATGCGAGTAACCGGGAAAGTCTGCGAAAAATTGATCGGCCGTTGCATCGCGACTTCTGGGAACGTTTTCAACGCTGTCTCGATATCCTTCGAGAAAAGCGAAATTTCCAGAGGACGGTCTACCGACTCACTTTGGTGAAAGGGTTCAACATCGAAGATGAAGCCATCGGATATGCCGATCTCGTTGAAAAGGGCCTACCTTGCTTTATAGAAATCAAAGGTGTCACCTACTGCGGAACAAGCACGAGCGCTGGTGCTGGCTTGACAATGCAAAATGTTCCGTTCTACGAAGAAGTTGCAGCATTTGCAGTAGTACTCAATGATGAATTAAAGAAGCGCGGCCTAGATTATGGAATTGCTGCAGAACATAGCCATAGCTGTTGTATTCTGCTTGCATCCTACCGATTCTACGTTGGTGGCAAGTGGCATACCAAGATCAATTACGAACGCTTTTTCGAATTGCTTGAGAGGGAAAAGACTGAAGGCATTTCATTTACGCCAGAAGATTACATGAACGAGACGGATGAATGGGCGCTCTGGGGTAATGGTGGATTTGATCCCAATGATCAACGTGTTTACAGGAAGGGAAAAAACAAAGGGACTACCATAGCAAATGGGGTACAAAACAAGGTAGGCGTTGTCCAGGCTTAAGTATCTACTTTCTAATGTTCTGCACGGCGTATGATCTATTGTTTGCTTTTCTATTTCAGGTGTTGGGAACCGAGGCCAGTTTTGCTTACCGGTTCTTCATCAAACGGTCTTCAGAATATGGTGACCAACTAAACACCGAGTACCTCTTCGCTTGGTCGTATTGTTGCGGAAGCTCTTGTTTTGACAATTGAAAAGCAACCCTAATTAAGGATTACATGGTACCTTTTCCTTTCTCTCGATTTCTTTTGCTTATATCTCTCATGTGTGATCATGTGTAGCGCTTCGTCAACCGTGTTCACAGCCTTTAACTATCAATATTCCCTTTTATTAAGAAAAAAAAAACCCGGGCCGGGCCGCCCGCCGCATTTTCTTATGTCTTTTCATTCAACCACGCTTCTTAAGCCGCCTTATCTACTCCGTACACGTTTTTACCCCCAGTCGACCGAAAGTGGAATGATTGACTTTGGGGGGGCCGGCGGGAAAATCACGACCCAACAACGGCCCGAACCTTCCAGTCCAATCAACTCCACTGAATCCGCCAAGATTCATCCGCTAGCTGCAGGAAATGTCCTGAGGGCTGCAGGCGAATTCTCAATCTTCCGAGTTTGACATTGTGATTGACTGATTGACGGCGGACCCTTGCTCACCAGCCTGCATGTCCTTGTTCGTGAGTCGGCGCTTAGCTAAAAATAGCTTCACCCAACAGACATGGAGGACGCATGGAATTATAAAGGGTCCTTACCCGCCCAACTTGGTCCTGAGGTATCGATGATACATTTTTCTTCCTTTTGAAACGTTCTTTCGCTGGATTACGAAGTATAAGGCATCGGCTTGACGCCGAAAACCATTGATACCTGGTCGAAAACGCCCTCCACTTGCTAAAGGCTGGTAGGGTTGCTTACTTTCGAAGCAACCTCATTAGATAGAGAGCTCAAAAGGAGTAGGAGGAGTTTTGTACAACAGCCTTAGTGCAGCTTAACTTACCGGACGATGTTACCGTTGACGATATGCTTCGCTTTTTTAATTGCACCCGTATACGCAGGCGATCTATGGGATGATTTTTACAACAACTTCGCAACGGACCTGACGCCACTATTGGCTCTTTTTGGAGAACAAGTCACGAAACAGTTTCTCAGTGAATCAACGTCAATCTTGGACAATGTTATCTTTGCTGCCGCCCCACTGGGAATTCTGACGGCCGTCGTGTCAGTACTTCGTTTATACGGCACCCCTTCCCAACGAGCCTTTATAGGAAGGGCCCAGGAAGCCCAGGCAGTTGCTGAGGCGGAGCTCTGTTCATCCACTAGCCATGATGTCTGTGAACTCTGGCACCGCGGTGGAATTGCGAAAGTTTTCGGAAGACCAAGACTCTTGGAGGTCATCTTTGATCGTAATGCAGGCGAATTCTACCCTCAAAACCCCGGGAACCCTGCTGAGGCCCACATATTCACTTTGCCGGAATATTTTACAGATGAACAAAATAATGTCGGAAATCAAAATCCTAAAGGCGATTCGAAGCCAAGAACCCAAAGCATTTCCTCGTCACAACATCGTGATACTGAAGAAGGAAAATCTTCGATTTTTGCACCTAGTCCCAATCTCTCTCTGAACATTGGAATTAAAAAGCCATCAAGATTTTTGCTTTGGTTATCGGCCCTCTTTGGGTGCCTGCTTCAGGGGGGTGTTTTCGTTTTCGCCGCCTGGATCACCTATTTTCGAAAACTCGGAAAGGAAGGAAAACCAGCTCCTTATTGGGCCTTCCCAATTGCATTGACAGGAACCTCGTTTTTAGCTATTGGGATGTTTCTGTGTGCACGGCTTATTGAAAAAACCACTGAAGAATATGATGTGGAGATGAAACCCCAAAAAATGCCAGTTTTATGGCTGCAGCAGGGTAATCAAAGAATTGCGGACCAGGTTTTTGGGAGATACGCATACTCTGCAAATTTGGATAAGTACACTGTCTCTAAAAAAGTTGATGTTGAGAAGGTTTCTCTTTGGACGAGGGAACTACTCGCCTCTATGGCCGTTGCTTTCACTTGCTTGGGTTTTATCCTTCAATTTGTTGGGCTACGGGGCCTACACTCATTTGTTGCCTTATTCCAGCTTGGGGCCACCGTTTCAATGGCCTTAATTCGAGCTGGGCTGAGGTCTCAACGCGCAGGAGAGAAAGGAAATGAGTTGCGGAATATTGGTGAACATATTGACGGGCATGAGCTTGACTGGTTTGCTCATCGGATTGAGTTGGAAGATAAGTTTCAACAGTTTAATACCCTCGTGTGGAATTTTCCGGCGCCACCGAGCTGGTTGAGCAGATTAGGTGGGTTTACCCCTTTGAATGACACCATCGGCAAAAACCAGGTACCAGATCTCCATCAAGAAATCCTTTCGACTGGACTTTTCCCTGAAAATCAATTAAACAGATTTTTTCGGGGAATAGGCTCAATGTGGCTGCTTAAAAAGGAAAATATATGTGGGCTGTTTTGCCGCAGTCAATTGAGAGTATTTAACCACGGTGTTCGACTCCAACCACAACAGCCTCCCCAGGATCATGCGTTGTATGACTTTCTTGATGAATTGAGATCCAACGGGCCCGTCCGAGGATCTCAGCTCGATTCTTTTCTCCAAAAACTAGAATCACTTGTACCTTACCCTCGGCCACTTGGGGCGTGTCCACAGAATAACTCGCTACTGGGAGGTTCCATGGCAGCTATAGTTTTCAAGTTTTTCAAAGGACATGGCCTAAGGGCCATCAAAAAAACTCCCGGATCACTCGAAGGTTATTGGGAAGTTCAGTTACTTGATCTTTTTGAAACTGAGTATGCAACTCAGCCGATATGCTTAGATGGGCCCCCGCGGCCAAGGCAGAACATGATCAACGAGCTTTTTGATGACGTTGTGGATGAGGAGCCGAAGCACTCAGAACTTGACCGACCGAGACCTGACATACCGGGCAGTGAATGGCATCCAAACCTGGCGTTTTACCGGGAGGTAGACGGTAAAGAGATTCCTATGAGTAGGGAGGAGGCACTGCGCACCAAGTCCGAAATTATACGACCTTCATCTGGGCCTGGCATCTGCATTGCGAGAGCCAATGCACAAGGCTACTATGAATCACTTGTCGTGGATCAGGAATACAAAGCGTATGAGGCAGATGAGGCAGATGACGAACAGGCAGATGAAACAACTAGCTCTTCGCCGGCTCACGTATGCCGCTTTTTGGAAAGAATTCAGCCCCTGGAAAATTCACAGCTAGATACGTTTCTCGACAAGGTTCGATCTACAGGGCTACTTGACGATGGGCAGTTAGAGCAGCTTCGTGAAGCAATTGATAAGTCGAACAGCTTCCACGCTCTTGACAACTGGCAGACTGAACTGAGGTATAATACTGCAACTAGAGCCCAGCGCTTCGGATTTTATGCCGTCAATTCGGGAACCGAGCATTCAGCTTATGTTGAAGCCATGACCTGGATTAAGGAATTGCAATCAGAAACTAGCAGTGCGACACATTTAACTCCACATATCGCTGCTAGGCTTCTATATTATAGAGCTCGGATCGCTCGGTTGACTCAGGGCAGGTCGTCTGGTCTCCTGCCGGAGTGGAAGATAGATATCAGAAATACCGCCGAGAGGCTCGCAGCTGCTATTGAAGGCACAGCTGCCATTATCTTTTCGAAAACGAACCTATTTACCGATTTCTCATCCATGCAAGTATGCTTTTGGAAACTTAACATAAAAACTGGCCGAAAAGACCGCGACATCAACCCGATATACCTTACAATTAAACGATTCAACCAAGCATGGAAGGTCGAGGTATCTGAATTGGAAGCCGCGCTTGGCTTGTGGATTTGGACTATCCGACGACGAAATATGTGCGCCATCAAAAACCTGGATAAGTTTGTCGGTTTCGGAGACTCGAAGTTGACAATCCACCGAGCCAAGACCAATTTGATATTATGGCGAGCGATGTCAGGGAGAGATCGCTTTTTTGAAAGACAAGTTCCCAAACCTGATGGCTGGCCCATGCGTCGAAGTTATCCCATATTCTCCATACCCATGGCAAGCCTGGAATCAACAGGAAATAATTCCACAGATACACCCTCAGATGTGGCTTCTAATCTGTTTTCATCATTGTTTGGTCTTTTTGTTCCAACAGCATGTGAACTGCCCTTGATGTGTGCCCAGGATATATTTGCTAGTTTCTTCACCCACGCAACGGGTGTCATATCACCAGATTCGATATTCACACCATCTCTATCATCCAGTGGAGAAACGGCCCCTCTAGAAGCAGCTAATTGTCAGCTAACCAATGGAGTTGTTAAATCCATTGTAGAAGTCTTCTCAAACTCCGGTCTTGGTTCTGCAGATGATGGGCTGTTATCTATAATTCCAATTCTGGACTCAAAGGGCTTTCTTATGTTGTCAGCACAACCTTTAGAAGCTATTATGAAGATGGCAATTGAGTGCAGGCGACGAGGTGATTTGAAATCCGCCGAATCCTTTCTTATCTGGCATTATTACGGTTTGAGTGACATAACGCGAGAGTTATTACAATATAAAGTGGCCTTTTTCAAAGAGTTGGCAGAAGTCTATCGCCGGGCCCTAATTTCCACTACTTTTGAAGTACGAAGTTATGGCTATAAGGGAATACTTGAGCTCTCTGATGCATTTCAAGGAGATGAAGCCTTGCGAGAAACGAGAGAAAACTACCTATGGGCCGCTTTCCAGATATCTCGAATATGGGATGACTCGGCCTACATGACAGAACTCGGAGCGAAAGCGAATAAACAATTAGTTCAGGGCATCGACACGATGTCACTCTGGTCCGCTCTCGGGTCACTTTTAGATCCGGTGTGCTTAATTATAGGGATCAAGTGGCGTGGACAGCTTCGCTACTATGGGGATCAATATGATTGTGTCATTTGCAGAGCGGCGAAGAATGGACACAATGAACTAGTAGAAGAGCTACTCGACCGCTCTTGTTACCAGAGAAATGAGGTCATAGCTGACGAGGACATCCAACATGATTGTGAAGCACCATTTTATGCGGCCCGAAGAGGGGATCTGGACCTCCTAAACATCTTTCTAAATAGCTCAGATAGGGCTTTTCCTAGGGAAAAGCTCGGTGGGCGGTGGCTGTATGCTGCTGTGAAAAGCGGCAACTACGGAGTAGTCGAAGAGCTCTTGAAAAGAACGGAGGGCAACTACTACCACCACTACAACAGCTCTGTGGTAGATCCCGCACTCTCGGAGGCTGTTCTCGGGTCGCATAAATCAATTGTGAAGATTCTGCTTGACAGTAAAGCTAATATCGAACTCGATCCCGGCTTTAGTTTTAGGATCAGCCATTCTGGCAGAACAGCGTTGATGGACGCCGTATTGGACTTTGAGAATCAGAAACGACTCGACATCTTGGGCCTTCTGCTTCAGAAGAAAGCTGCGGATGCCAATGCCGTGGATTTGTTTGGCTGCACAGCTTTGCATTATGCAGCAAGAAAAGGAAACAGTGAATCAATCCGCATTCTTATCTTACATGGTGCTAGAACAGATATTAAAAATAAATTGGGCGAGACTCCCTTATATAGAGCTGTGGTGGAGCGCCAGCATGCAGCAACAAGCGCATTCATTCACAATAATCCAGGCCCAGAGTGTGTGGTTAAGGGCATACCCATCCTATACAGACTTGTTTTGGAAAAGGACTATGAAAATGCTGTTCGTTTTGTGCAGCGAACTGAATACTCTCTAGACATGCGGGAAAATTGGGCTTTTCCTTTTCTTTCAGCTGTTATTGACACACAAGATTATGTTTTATTGAGGGAAATCTTACACAAAAGCCAGTGTGCCCAAAATCTCGGATCAAAAAGGGGAGTTTTACTGCAGAGGGTTATGGGTGAAGTTCCAACTGATGAAAAGAAGTCTACTTCTGATCACCTGGTCAGAAGTAGGATGTATGACATGTTGAAAGAGGCTCTTAAGGTACCACCTCTTGAAAGGTACGGATTTATATCAAATATCGAACATGAGAGGGCAAAGCCTACGAAGTATTGATCCTTACAGTCGAGAGTTTAGGAAGAATTGATTACCATTTGTCAGATATGAGACTACCTCAATTAGCACTCACTAGGGATGGCATTCTCTTTTGGTGTATTTGGCTATTCAATACCAAGCCCGTTGTTCTGATAGAGCCATCAGTTTATGCGATCTCTGCCTCCCAGTACCGAGTACTCTGTTCCTGAGATTATAGCTGAAGTACTCTGGTGATACTTGATAATTACCATTCATTGCAGGTATGGTTAATAGCCCAAACTCGCTATCTAGATATCCCATGTATGGCAAAGGTTGCTTGAGGGACTACGTTACGGTAGGAAAGCCCAAAATATGAGGTCGGACGGGAAACGGGCCGAGATCACGTGAGAGTACCAATCTCTCTAACTCGATACAGCTAGTGCGTTTTTAGGGGTGGGCAGGCAAGCAGCCAATAGAAGCAGCAGTGAGTCAGCTCGCTTGCAGTTAGCGCAAACCTTCTTGACCTCGAGCAGTATAAAAGCCCGATTTTCTCCCACCGAATTTTCTCTTTTTCTTCTTTTTTTTTTTCTTTAGTCGACTCTACTCTAAAGAATGTGAGTATACAGCTTTGCCCTCATTTCGCCTTCTCATCCGCTAACCTTTTCTTCTTTTCAACAGCATTTCTATAGTAGACGTCCCACTCTGTATTCCTTATTAAAGGGATAAATCTCAATCCTGCTGATGACCACTATGCCCTCGATGCCCTAAAGTGAAGCCTTGATACTCCCGCCTCGACAAGTCTGACAAGCTGTTGCTTTGCGGTCTTCGCATCTTGCAAGACTGCGAGCTTCGTGTTTGCCCTTCTTCGTCCAGGGAGTGGTGATGATCTTGACCTAGTGAAGGTGTCTTTGACTTCGGTCGGCCTTTCTGGGTGGGTGTCGAGGAGGTCTGAAGGATATATGGACGATTTATTCTCTTGAAAAGGGAAACGAGTAATTACGTGGGTATCTGGGGGCATAGATAATATCACTATTCAATGGAAAAAATTTTTCTCATTAATCTTCGCTGCTTCTCTCGTAATCATACTTGTAGATTTCGGCTCTCAACCTTGCGCGCTCCATACCTTCAGATTCTTATCCTGTCATTGACCCCGAACATCCATCTCCTTTCGACCCATTGCCGAAAATCTCGAAAATTTCTAGTAACGATTGGGTGTGCGAACTTGGAAGGCGACAGGCTACGCCTTTTTCTTTCGTATATCAACCTGGCTATGACCGTGATTGAATTCCGGAGTGTGGTCGTTTACACTCCGTACCGACCCTAGAATTACCACGGACTCCCGACAAACAGAGTATACGGAGCGCGTTTCGAAAGCATTTGCTCATCCTAAACTTCTGAAAACATACTACAACGGCAAAAGGACTCGCGTCATGAGTTCGTTTTAACTATTTCTCTATAACAATTCGAATTTCATGAACATCGATTGAAATGAGCTATTTCTAGAGCTGCATCTAAGTTGTATTGTCCAGCTGAATGGTTCTAGTATATGATACACAATGTTCATAGAAAATATCGAATCTCCTCCATAAGTTAAGACTCACCAGCGGGTGCAGTAGTAGCTGTCGGTTTCGCTGCTGAGGTGGTATTATTTGATCGGTCGATGACGGCTGGAGCGCCTCGTGCTCCCCTACCATACCCACCACGTTGTCTGGGACCACCGCGGCCGCCTCCTCTGGGACCATGCGGCGGAGTTCGAGCTGGCGCAGAAGTGCCGCTACCAACATTTTGACGTGCAGTCGCCGCTGACGAGGGTGGGAGTGGAGGCGTGGGATGATTCCGCAAGTGATTTCCTCGAGAGGGGCCTTGAGAGCGTCGTTCTAGAACTACGATCCCGCTCTGCGCAATTTGTACAGGACTGGCTTGTATTGCTCGTTTGAGGCTCTCCGGTTCCTCGAAATCCACATATCCAAACCCCTTCTTCTTGTCGATTTCAACGTTAAGTATCTTGCCAAATTTGGAAAATTCAGCATTGAGTAATGACTCAGTGACTCCCTGAGATGGGTTTGCGTGTTTCAGAAATGCTTGTGTCGGACCCGTTTGAGTTGCTGGTGCTTTGGGTGCGCCAGAGCCAGTGTTTCTCGGCACCGGGTTTGCATTCCTTGGTGGGTTGCGAGCAGCCGCCGGCTCGGTTGGAGGCTTTCTCAGCAACTTTGGCGGTGGTGTTTTTGGAGTCGCCTCCTCTTTTGACGGCTTCGCTGCAATAGCCGGTGATTTTACTCTTTCAATAGTAGGAGCTGCGGATGATGGCTTTGGATCGGGAGGAGCAGCGCTACTAGTAGTAGTCAGAGTGGTAGCCACCTTGTCCCCGCGCTTGCGGGGAGGAGTGAGCCCTAGATCACGGCGTAGGATTTTTGTGGCGGCAGTAAGATCCCCACGCTCCCGTTTCCTGTCCGTAGCGAGCGCAGGATTCGAGGACGAATTGGGCTGCGTTGGCAATGGCGGCGGTGGTTCACTTGACGTTGTTGGAGTAGCAGCGGCTTTTTGCGCTCTTTGACTGGCCATTTGTTTATAAGCAGCTTTGACTGCATCTTTTGCAGCTTTAGAAGCTTCTGCCTGCTTGTCAGATGCCGCGTTTGAAGCAGCTTTCTTCGCCGGGGCTTTCTCCGCCTTGACATCCTTTGGTGGTGCCCTGGATGGCTTTGGGGTACGGGCTGGAACACTTGTCTCTTTGGCTTTGTTTGCTTTCTTTTCCCTTAGAAACTGGATCAGCGGCGTGACGGTAGACTTTTCTTCCCTCTCAGTCTCTAGTATCTCCTCTGGGTTCGGTTTGGAAACGGGATTTGTCAAACTTTCAAGAAAGGCAATGAATTCTAGGTCCTGATCGATGGTTCCCATTCTGGCATCTTTGCGGATTTTCAACCCAGGAGCACGTGGATAAGGGGCATATTCAAGGGTTGGAGGACCAAGAAGAGCAGGGTCCGTAAATGTGTTGCGACTGTCGTGGAATGAAGTCTGGCGTACTCTATCCGATAGGCTGTTCACCACTGACGAAGAGGTAACTCGTATATACGCACGTGAGGGCTTCGATGGTTTCGAGGGACTAAAGACAATAAACTGTGGTCAACAGACTGCATCTTTTAGAAAGTCAGGATTGTTACTGCTCACTCAGCGGACAACTTTCCGGGCTTATACGAAACCCAGTCTACTTTCCCTCTGCCAATTGCCCATTCTGACCCCAAGGCTTCCTCGAACTCTGCCTGTGTCAACCCTGGTGGCAAGCGTCTCACTAGGAATTTCAATCGCGGAGCGTTCGCTCTACTGGAGCTGGATTTCGAGGCTCTTGGTACCGGCTGCTGAGCCCCAAGAGGCATAGGAATTATACCTGCCGGCGTAGATCTTGGATTATGCCGATGGGCCATCTTATCGCACTTGCAAATTGGAATGGCAAGATGCTGATGTCCGTCTCAGAGCTTTAATGAGGGGCGATGGAGGAGCGAGGTTCCGTAGTAATTGACCTGCGAGGATTATACTTTGTAGGTTGGTAGAAGAGATCACGTGAAGAGGGCGGAACTTGTCCGGTAGTTAGAAATTTCACTCTTTTATCTGATCTCGAAGTCGCAAGAAGATCTCGAGGTTTCCAATCGTTTTTACTCCATTCAAGGTGATTGTTTTCCACAGCATAGAAAGCGTATCCAGTGCTTGGAATTTTCATACTCTTCTATCTCAATGGATCGGGCTACTAACTACCGTGATTGGGTACTATCCCGGGAACATGATCTCTCTATTATAATAATTGATGCGGCACTTATTTGGATTGAGCATTAACTATGGTCATTATCATACGCTAAGTTAACAGCCAGAAAAGAACAAAAACTCAGTCGCTAAATTCAAAGATCCCCCCGAGCAGATTTTGCAACGCCGAAGCAGGAAGAGCAAATGTCCAAACTCCACCGAGCACCAGTCAAGGCACTACAATTCACGATGCACGTCGCAAGAACCCAAGCGAGGGGACCAACCTCCCGCGAAACTCCTCCCATAATGCTTGCTTGCTCATCGAACTCCGCTCGACGGCATCCCGATTTTCCTCGGCGCGGCGCAGGAGATACATCATACATTCCTCTGTCGTTCCCCAGACAACGTATTTGAACACTTGGTTATCCTCTTCTTCAAGATCCTGGAAAATATATTAGTATTTGTTCACCAAACTCGATGGCATTGTGAACCTACCGGAGCTTTTTGCGTCAAACTCATGGAGAGTTCATCAGCCATTCCCATAAGTTGAGCGTATGCTACGTCAGCCAGCGGCAGGCCACGTCTGAGCTGCTCTTGTCGTAGTTCGCGCATCTTTCTTGTACTCTCCTTGTTGTGGCTAGCAAGTACCAGGCCAATCTTGGGTCCGGTCGGATTTTCGATGTGTTGCGTAGCAAGCATCAACGCAGCTTCGTCAAACGCTCTATCGGTATCAGCCTTGGTATCGTGGATCAAATGACGAGGGTCACTGTTGATATATGCGCCGCGGACCAGTTTGACTCCCAAGTTAAAATGGCCGTCTTTAGCCATTTGCAGGTGCGACTGCAACGTTGACATCGACTCCTTCAAGTACCTAGATCGATTGTTTAGTGCCAGGGTATTTCAGCTTGTATCAAAAGGCCGACAAGACTTACATTTGATAAGTATTATAAACCACAGTTTGCCCATCACGGTTGTACTCCCGCATGAGATTCATCGTCCAAGTGTCGATGCCTTCTTTCTGCACATAGTGCTCGGCATCGAACAAGAGTTTTACCCCTTGTTCTTTTGCAGAACTGCAAATCTGTTTCAAGGCATCAGCCATCAATTCATCTGGCTGCTGCCCAGTTTCAAGAGCGTTCACACAACCAAGGCCAGCTCCGGTGAATTTCACAGCAGCAAAATCTCCCCGGTGTGCGTATTGGATCGTTCGAAGCGTTCCTTGGAGCCATTGCGACACATGCTCTCGATGCAGCGCCGCGGACTCCACCGCTCCGCTTTCTGCGTGTGCTTCTGACAAATCAACTTCTCGAGCATAGGCTAGGATCACTCCCCGGTAGCCCATATTCCTTAGATTGTCCACGGTGCGTTTAATTTCAGCCTCGGTCCTCCCGGCACAGAACTGTGCATAGAATATGTTGTCGAGGAAGAACCTCAGGGCCGCGTTTTTGGTTAGGAGCTGGACATTACGACGAAACATGTCAGAGGCCACATCCATTAGGCGTGGTCGAGACATCACCGTTTGCAACATCATACTCCGAACAAGAGAAGCAGTGGGCATTCTACCTAGCACTCGTGGTGGCGAGAGGCTTCCTAAAGCCACGACGTCGGGTTTGGCGGCGTCCCATGTTGACTGGGTGAAGTTTTCGGGGGACTCTGAGGGCACATGGAAGGCACGAGAGTGACGCAGGGACTGGGTTAAGAAGAGATTAGTATTAGGATAAGTTATAAGTCTTGAAGCCCGGCAGACTGTTGATAGTCGGCAGGCCATATCTCGAATGATGTGAAAAAAATGGAGGACGTAATATGAAAGAAAGGAGGAGAAAGAGAGAAAACAACGAAAAGTCCGGGGCGGCGAATATATACATAGAAACCAGCCAGATCTGGGAGAAGTGGGCCTAAGCTTCCGCAAGCTTTCTGGGTTCTGGGCGAGTCGGCGGAAGGCGCACAAAAGCAGCCAACCCGGCTATTCTGAGTACCGTTCGGAGTGACTTGTGCCGCAAGGGTTGCTTCTATGGTGCCACGGGCCAAGTTGTCCTTCGCTGCAAAGTCACTGCGAACCGGCGGATGAAGGCGCTTTCCAGCGGGCTTCCCTGTCACTCCAGGCGTCTGGAGACGACGCTTTCCGGGGTTTTCCTGCAGCTTCCCGCCAATGGGGCTCATGTGACCCATGCCAACGTCCTAAACCGGCCTAGCTAGCGTCTGACTAAGCGCCCTCGGCTCGTTGTCTCCGAATCTTCAGCTTCCAGAGTTTCGCAGGCCTCCAACTTCCTTCGACTCATCTGTCTGTTTTCCGTGGGAGTTACTCCCAGATGTCACGGAATCCATGCAGGTGTCCACCTGTTATCTCCGAGCATCCAACCAAGAATTCAAGGAAAAGCGAGAGATAGCCGTGCTTTGTCAAGGCTTTCTTGACTTCCTCGCTTTGTTCTCATCCCGTTTGCACAAAGAGAAGCCCGAAGCTGTGTCGTGGAACATTATTAAAACCCCCACACTCTCTTCCCCAGCCATCCCCGTTCACAGTCTTGCTTTTTCTGCATTGCTGACTGGTGAGTTGCGAATTCGCCCGAAGCCTGGAGATATGCTTAAATTAGCTTCTATTCATGCACCAGGGTTCGCCGTTCTCGGCCCTTCCACCAAATCAGCTCCATTAATTTATCAGCGTCATTCGAAATCTCTTGGCCGCTCAGTAATAAAAGCAATTATCGGAGTACGAAAAACTCGATTCTGCTCGTGCATATGACCTTTCCAACGCACTTGCCATTATGCCTCGGGCCACTAGTATTTTGGAATAGCCCGTTGGAAGGGACGCCGTGCTTCATCAAGACTTTTCGTACCCCCGAGCTACTCGTCCCGCCCATCGCTAAGGGTCCTGACTCACTTCCAGTCCGTCTTATAAATGGATAACAAGGGATAACAAAGGCATCGAACACTTGACAAAGCACGGCATGTGCACGCAACGTCTCACCAGGAGGACTCCGTAATGGAACAACATAACACCAAGCATTGAGCCTGTCGCTCGTCACTAGATCTCAGAATTATCTGTGGATTCGAAAACCCACATTTATTAATGCAAGTTCCTTTCCAGCCGATATCATGAAAAAAGCCGCAAAAATCCGGATTTATGGCCCGCATCTGCCTTCGCACGGGCATCATCACCAACGCCTTGGAAACACGATACCACAAAGCCAGTCTACGGATCTAAGGCTTGTATAATACTTGAAATGACAAATCGGATCCAGTTCGCGGCTTATCCACTCGGGCCTGGTTATTCAAATCGTCATATACTGTGACTGAGACAGTACTCCATACATACAGCAAATATTGGAGGCACTTTTTGTCTCAGATGCCACATAGGCCGCTTGTAACGCCGTTTAGCCTAGCCTTTTCACGGGAATTTATGTTGCGCCGTGATCTTAACTATTTCACTAAACACGCAGAAAGATTACTCGGGGCTAACCTGTTGTCTCTGTCACAAAATGTGTGACCCATCTTCAACAACCGCAAGACAACATTAGAGTGGTCATCTTCAGCAACTTGAAAGATCAAATTGAGCTACAGCATCAAATCACCAGATATCGCAATTGACTAATCAACCTCTAGGACTCCCTGCCACGTAAATGGATTTGAAGAACGAAAGATAAATCATGATTCACCTTGAAATCGGTCAATTATAACCGGCTCTGGTTGTAGCCACGACATCGGGAGCTCGGGCTCTAACAATCTGAGAATGACAAACAGCTGCGACATCGGGACCTTTTCGGCTCGGAGCCAAGGAATTGCTGATTCCATGTAAAGGCCAAGAAATGAATGATATAAGAACGAAGCAAGAAAACTAGAGCCGCAATTTTGTTACTTTCTGTCTAAATCGTTCGCAGCTACATTACTCTGTCAAAAGTTTCCACAACCCCTAGAAAATCCTGCTGCTTATCCTCAATTGACCTTAGCAATAGCGCTTAAAACCACTTTGTTAAAGCTAGTAAATACTCTTATGTTTAAGGGGTATTTTGAGGGGGCAACTCAGGCAAGTTAAGGGTTGATTCAGGGGCTTAACACAAGAGTATGCTTAGGGATTGTGGACACTTTTGACGAAGCACTGTAAGTTGTCTATCATATTCGCAGATGACAGGAAACGGCTCTATCCTGGTTAGACCCGTGAGATTAGTTATACACCCAAGGGAGAAACCCCAGGTTGTCTTTGCTATTGCACGATGATGAAAATCGGCATCGGCTATTGAAATTGAGACGCCTAGCACAACAAGCTATAATAGGTAAACAGGTATCAGAGATATTACACAAACGGTTCTCTTAGCTGGTCGCTAAGAGAGAGCGTTTCTTTGTCCTTTGGTGACTTGTTTATCATATCCGACATTTCATGGCAGAAATTTCTGAAAGCTCGCACTTTTCCTAACAGGGAGCACCTTCTTCTATACGCTGAGCGAAAACACCGGCCTTATTCCGTCCTGTAATTGGGATTCAACCTTTGCTGAGCTTCGGCAAGATATCTATGTATACCCCAACTGAACTTTTGAACCTGGAATATTGCCCGACTTATTTAGTCATTAGTTTTTCTTGAATTGGGGCATCGCGCAATTGATTCTACCAATACGCAGCTAAAAATAGTTGGTCCCATCGGACCTCTCGGGCGAGTCGGATAGGAGCGGAGGGTTTAACGACTGTGCTGGGAACATAACATGCAGACCTTACGGACTACATAGTAGTACTTGTAAAAGGTCCACAACCCTGGGCTAACCTCGCTCATCCTGAAGAATCCTTAAGCATACTCTCTGATATTCCCTAATCATTTCCCGCAAGTAAGCATCTTGAGTACCTAATTCAAGGATGATTTTTCATTGGCTAGAGGTAGCTCACCAGAGCACTGCGCATATATTCCCAGACAGGAACTTTACCCTAATAAGTATCTTATTCGTATATACCTTATACATGTATGGGATATATTCGTCGTGTAGCTTGCAATAAATCGCTACCTGCTCTGGTCTGGCAATTTCAAAGTTAAAATGCTTCTGCGGAGATTAGTAATTCCGATCCGGCCATATATCCGACTTGGCGCCTGGATACCAACCTCGGTGTAATAAATACTCTGAAGGTACGCAGTAGGCGTAGTCATGACCACCACTGTTGAGTTACCGTCACCGAGAACAAGGAGAATCGGAATGCCAGTCTAATCAATGCCAGTCAATCCGCTCTATCCATTCATAAAATACCTCCAGTGATCAGATGACCTTCAACCGTATTATTTTTCCTTTGTACCTCTCTACACTATGTTGATCCTTCGCGAATCGGACATCGCTCCAATCCTCAAGGGAGTGACCGAAAATGAATGTCGGAAACTTCTCCGGGCCCTTTCACAGGCTCTTCAAAGCTACTCAGCACAGAACAAAAGTCAGGCCAGCAATACTCCGAGCCTCATTCATCAACCCATGAGAGAACATATTCGAACGCACCATGACAATTTGACCCTTTTCATGCCGGCATCCGACTCAGAAAAGACCACTGGTATCAAGGTTGTAACTCTTCCCGGCCACTCTGGACCTCCTAAAGGCTCCATAAATATATTCTCGCCGACTGGCGATCTTGATGGTGTCCTGAATGCGGAGACATTGACCGCATTTCGAACAGCTCTAACAACCATGATCCCTTTTCTCAACTATAGACATCCCTGCGATGCACACATCGTGGTATTTGGTGCTGGGAAGCAAGCTGAATGGCATATTCGTCTTGCACTCTTACTTCTCGGTTACGCTATTTCGAAAGTTACAGTGGTCAATAGAAGCGGAAAAGGGTTGGAAAACTTGAGAAGAGAGCTAGATGCAGACGTGCGAACGAAATACCCCAAGATATCCATGGACTATCTAGCAAGAGACTCCCAGGACTTCACTACGAACCAGCTGAAGAAACTTGTATCGGAAGCTGACGCCATTTTCTGTTGCACTCCATCCACCGAGCCTTTGTTCACAAGCGAGTACCTCGGGCCTAACCCGGTGTTTATTTCTCTCATCGGCTCGTACAAGCCACATATGCAGGAAATCGACTCGGAAACACTTCTCTCTGCAGACGGAATAGTCATTGTGGATTCTAGAGATGCCTGCCTTGCGGAGGCTGGCGAACTAATCATGGCTGATGTATCAGGAGACCAACTCCTTGAGATTGGTGAGCTAGCGGCAGACCGTAACTTATCAATGGAAACATTCGCTATGGACAATAGCGTTATTTTCAAATGCGTGGGATTGGGCATCATGGATGTTGTGCTGGGTCGGGAGCTTCTTTCATTGGCGAATGGGAGAGGCGTTGGAGTCACGGTGGATGATTTTTGAGTACCGATCAATGCTGAGGAAGTAAGCGGAGGAAATATGACGCGTGCCTGGTTACCCGCTACGATACAACTGGAAAGGACCTAAAATCGAAACCTACGTAGAAAAAGGACTCGCTCGCGGCGGCCTTATATGACAGGGCTACAAAAGCGGTGCGCAGGGGAATAACTCTGATGTACATACATGCATGCTGCTGCACATATTTACATACATACAAATCTACATATTTAGATTACGCCGGGTCGAAAAGTGTTTCCCAATGCGGTGTAAGGCCATGTTTGCAGCGCTCATTCGCCTAATCCAATAGGTCGGAATAGATTTGCCAAATATATACATGAAAGTTGTGTTTATTCAGCGCTCAGCGGACAATCAAGGTTTTCTTACTGGCCGCTTCCATTGTAGAGCAGCTTATTGGTCGTGTTCGCTCCCGGGTTGCGAACAACGGCATTGGCGAGCTGCTTGAGACGGTCACAGATTTTCGCTGGAGCAATTCCCTCTGAGGACATCAACATCGCCCCAACTCCGCAAACGTGAGGTGAAGCCATAGAGGTGCCTGAGATCGTGCCTACTCGGCCGTTGGGCATGGCAGCTGTGATTGATTGGCCGGGAGCATAGATTGCAACTAAGTGACAAGTTACTAACTTTTTGAAGAAAGCCACGGTCAAGCGGTCTTACCAAGTCGGCCGTAGTTAGAGAAGCTAGCTTTGTAATCCCCATCCCTTGTAGCACCAGTAGTGCATACTTTAGCAGCCGAGGCTGGAGATTCGTTGGTGACAACTCTCTGTAGGGTATTAGCCCTTGAATGTGGATCTGGATCTCGGGAGACGCAGTCTTGAACTTACGTTGTCATTACCAGCAGCAACAGCAACAAAAATTCCCGTATCAACGGCCTTTGTGCAGATGGCGTTCACTGCTCTGGGACTATCGGTTACCAAGCTTAAGTTCATGGCGGCCTTGCCGGTGTGGTTGTTTGCCTGAGCATGGTTGATTGCCCACTCGATGGCCTTCATCGTTGCACTGTCAGGACCAACACCTCGAGAATCATAAACTTTAGCAGCATAGATCTTTGCCTTCTTAGCAACGCCGTAAGTTTTGCCAACAATTGTGCTGGAGGTATGGGTTCCGTGGCCGTGACCATCCTTGTCAATTTTATCCACAGTATTGATGCCCCAGAATGCACGGCCTTCAAAGTCGGGGTGAGTGATATCAATTCCAGTATCAATACTATAGACTGTTACGCCTTCTCCGGCAGATTCGTCGTAGACGTAGTCTCGGTTGCCGGTTAGTTTGTGGGAAATTCGCCCAAGACCCCAGGTTGGAGCGCTCTTTTGCGTCACTAAAGCTCGTTTTTGCGTTGGGACGGCTGCTATGCGGGAAAGTCGATCCGGCTCAATATAGTCAACCTAGAACTTCATGTTAACGACGAGCCCTAAAAATCATTATGCGGACTAACGTTGCTATCTTCCATGAGCTCTCGCAGTGTATGATCGTCGAAATTGCCGCTATATCCCATCCAACCCTTAACTTTGAAGGTAAATTTCACTCCAGTAGTTCCGGAGCCCCTTGCAGCCGCAGCATTGGCGGAGTGGATTTTGGATACCCGGGCCATATGATTGTCGAATTCATTTTCGGGGAGACCGCTCTTCAATGCCACAATGTAAGAATTGGGAATGATGTTTTTCTTGTTGTGCTCAAACCCAAGCAGTTTACTAGCATCAGCGCAGGAGAGTAGAGCCACAAAGGCAACAACGGAGGCTTTCAGAATGGTAGCCATGGCGAATGATATAATGTTCGCGGGAAAGAAGGTGACACTTAACGACTCGCACCAAGCAGCGAAGAAGGCGCGATGTTTGCAAAGCCGGGCGGTTTTATAAACTTGAACGCTTGTTCGGCCAAGCACCTCATATGTGCATGTGCGTCCAAGTTATAAATAACGATGCAACTCCCAAGTCCAACAAGGTAATCAATCATGGTGGCATTGGCCTTGGAAAGCCGAACTTACGGCTCTTCGCTAATTAAATACTCCGTAATGCTGGCTGCGATCATTTTCATTAAATGATCGACAATGTGACGAGCCGAAAGTAGTTTGCCCGGAGGTACCGGAAGGCACAGCAGGGTTGCAGCGACCTCAATCTGGTACAGGGATGACCTCGATTATGAAATTCTGATATATTGAGAACAACGTATTATCATTGGATGTTCGTTCATTAACTAGCCATCGCGGACAAAGGCCAAAATTAGCGACGACGGAAAAATCGTGGGCTGAAACCACGCGACACATTGATGCTCGGAGGCTAGGTATCTTCCGGAGTTGTCAAACGGCATCTGTGATACACTTCCCATTGATAGAAATGGACCTGTGTAATGTGATATGTCGCGGAGATATCGAATTTTCAAAACAGGTTTTTGACAAAGGAATAGTTAATGGACGAGGCGGGTGTTGAGGACAGATGATGGGTGGCTGTTGAGCACGCAGTGGTGGACCCGTGAATCATTATTAGTGCAAAAGTGGCCGCATGATCTGCATTGGTGGTATTAGCCAAGAGCAGCATCGGGTAGTCGATGGCGGGGAAGTTCAGGATACAGTCTCCAAGGTACGGAGTACAGAACGGCATAAATACTCCGTACTCTAGAGAGCGTGCTCCCTAAAAGGATCAGGCGTCTGATCAGTGAAAGGTGTCGAGAACTTTTTAGCCAGCGCGCAGTGTCTTCTTCGCTCGTTAGCGAAGCACAATCGGCCAAGGCACTGGCACCGCGTTCTCTACGGTTTCCTGCTTGTTATTAACTTCCTTGTCAGGCACTTCGGATGGACTGCAAGGATGAGAGGAATAAACCTCCCGTATATAACTTGGGATCGTTGTGTGATGAGATGGCTAACTAAGTTAAAGAGATTCCGAGGTGATCCGCGGGTCGATGACTCCCCTAGTTAACGTAACTAGATAACTAACTAACGACCATCCCACACAACTTTTTTTAGCGGGCGTTCGATCCTTTGCCCGCGCAAAGTCCTTTTTTTTTTGTCTAGACATCTTGCTCTTTCAATAGTATCGCTCTACTAAGTACCTAGTAGTATTAGACTGGCTATCTATCTTGATATGCCCTGATGGCAGACTCTCCGCGAGTTTGCCAGTTTTAATACCCTTTGTCATGACTAGAGAGAGGTTAGGGGACTGTGTTCATTTCTTCTTACACGTATCTCACTATCACTTTACTATCTTGATCTGGAATTTCTCCTCCTTCATACGAGAGGTTGAATCCATCTATGTGATAACTGGCCCGGATGGGGCTGCCTAAACAAAGGAAAACGGAAAGCAATGAACTCGGGCCCAACCACTATATCTCTGCACAGTATTCCGCCCAACATTTCAACTGCTTGGGCCGGGTGAAGAGCAGAAAGCCCCTGGGGGCAACCGGTCGGGAACGATGATATCGACGGATAATCTATCTGTGGAAGGCAGAAGAATGGGGTTAGCCTGGATGTAAGTCATCCTTGACCAAGTGGGCTCGGTGTTACTCAAAGAGCATCACGCGCCTTTCCTCCCTCAGAAGAGAAGATTAGCTCCCATCACCGGGCCTTACAGCCCTCAGAGATGAAACGACTCGTCCTTCGTCACCGTTCATTAGAAAGGTGTACCCACATTGAAACTACCCCAGGCCCAGACCTGAGCTTCAAGATGAAGCCAATACCCATAATACAGCGGATATCTCAAACCGTCGTGAACATAGTAGGGAATGATGGAAAAAGTGATGGTGAACACGAAGATCAAGATGAGCACGAGGACGAAGATGAGAATGAGGACAAGGATGAAGATGAGAAAGAATGGGAACGGGGATGAAGACGACGGACACAACAAGAGACCAAAGGAAAGAATTTTACTTTTGGCAAGTGCGATACTGCACAGCTCCCTGGAAGCAGCAGGCGCGTTTCTGCCTCCTGGAAAGTGCATTCAAAAGTGGAAAGTCCGTCTCATGTCTCTACTGGGAAGAAGGCGCGAGTTGTGACTACAGAGGGAAGAAGATGAAATTCCAAGTTGAATGTTTATGCATGAGAGAGTCCTTAAGTGAGTCGAGCAATCAGGTCCTCGTACCTCATGACCAGAAGAACACGCCTCATCCAATCCTCAGCAGACCTAATTCGGCATCTCGGCCCTGCACACCTCGAAAATTTCCTTCCATGCTTGGGACTGCAGCTCTTTTCCAACAGGGCTAACAACCATATCACCAGGGCTACAAGAAGTTGTTCAAGTTAGAACGAAGCTTTGCTTGTGAATGCTGTCGAATCTAGGAACCAAAGTGGGAAGGTGATGAGATACAAAAGTTATGAATGAGGTACTTACTTTGCAAAAGTGTCATTAGTCCAGAATTTCCCGTGCCCTTTGACTCCCAGCAGGGCTGCGCTCACCAAAGAACGACTACCCTCTTCCGCGCTCCGGCCATAATACATTAACATCAACTTGTTTGGGATAGCAATATACCAGGGGAAATCACGGCCTAGATCGGTGGTGCAGAGGCCGGGGCATGCAACGTTGATAGTGATATCAACCGCGCCGTTCTCATTTTGGGAATAGTCATCAATTAAGCCTTGCATGATATACATTGTGATGAGCTTAATGATCATATAGGATTTTTCAACATCAAAAAACTCAGGTGCGTTCAGCTTCTGCAGCAAACTCTCACCCGGAGCAAGCTTCAAATCTGCTGGGTTGACATAGAGGTGCCCAAAGCTGCCAGTAAGGGTGAGCTGCGCTGGCTTTCCGTGTATAGCGGTGGATTGCTTGAGTATGGGCACAAGCAAGATCGCTAGAAACGCCGTCCCGATATTGTTCACCTGCAACGCGGATTCCCAGCCAGTCGGCTCTACAACGTATTTATTCGGCGCAACCCCGGCGTTTAGCAGAGCGATATCCAACGTGGTTTTGCTAAGCCGCGACTTCAAAAGCTCGGCGAATTTGCGAATGGAATCGAAACTGCTCATATCCAGTGGTAGGACGACAATTGAGGCTGGATCGCATTTGGTCGCTTGAATAATTTGTTGTTTCGCAGCATCTCCCTTCGCCGGAGTACGCACGGCAAGGATAACCAAAGACGCCCCTTGGGCAGCAAATTTGACCGCTGCGTTAAATCCGAGGCCAGTGTTGGAGCCAGTGATAAGGACTGTTTTGCCGCCGACGGATAGCCGTGGGTCTTTGGGTGGATTCTTCGCCGCCCAGCGCATAACTTGCATCTTTCCCAAACCCGGAGGCGGCCCATCGCCAATGAATGGTTCGGATTGTGCGGCCATCTTCGAATGTTGCTGTATATCAACTAAACGTTCTCTGGATATCTTGGGAGCTAGTATGCAGTTTCTCAGAGTGGTGACGAGTCCGGAGTACAAGAAGTAATGAGAGAGAAGTGCAGTGGTGAAGGAGATAAGCTGATAAGTCTTGTCCAGATCAGCTCAATATAACAAGTAAAGAGGGCAAGTCAATGGCCGGGCAGCCATAGCCCGAATTCGGTTTATTCCCCTTTCCATGCCATCGAGAACGGATGGCGGAAGTGCTTTCGAGCCCAGATATACAGTACAGACTATGCCACCGGAAAGCCGTTGGCCCGTGTAAAGCGCATGGGTGCTACGGGGCTGTGGGTATCCGGTTTCCGGGGCTAGTTTACATAGTTAGTGCTGCAGGGGTGTGTTGGTATATTTATCTGAATGCATCGCTGTACCAATGACTCCCGACCCGATGAGACGGGACAATTTACTAGCGGTGGAAACCGGGAGGTCAAAGCACACAATTTAGAACGTGTTCCTACCTAACTACTGGATGTGATTCATAATTGATGCAGCCTTATCCAACATCAGCGGGAGCTAGGTACGAAGTACGTAACAAAGAAATCCAAACCAGGAAACCCCTAATAATACGATCAAAGCAGACTCCGGGAAATTAAATTAAATTAAGAACGAGGTGACACTGTCGCTGGAGAACTTCCGAGTCAGTATCAAGCCGATATCCTAGTTAAAACCCAACTCACCGCCGAATGCTCATTTAGTTAACTGACTATTCGACAATGGTTAATAAAGACAACCCCCGCGCATTCGGCGCAATTTTCGGCACTCTTGCTCCCGCTCCCTCGTTCATTTTACATCAAGAATAGATTAGTACCACCGAATATTAACTATCATGTCTGAGAACCCAGAAGGTGATCTTTCAGAAAATTGTAAGCCTGGAGCTTCCTGTTTTCCTGGAAACAGCACATCTGACAGTTCCGGATCAAATAGGCACCGAGCACCTGCCCAGTTGGGTAGAAAATTGGGGCCGTTGCGAACATCATCCCCTGGGATCATGGTGGGAAAGTGATGCTCGCCAAATAGAGCATGGTATGTTCTACACGTCAAGTTCCGGCTTTGGTTATGAACAGGAGCTTATGTTGAAACCCCGCCTCGCCAGTTACTACTTACGAGGTTGTTGTTCCGTCACAACCATCGACTGGAATTCTTTCTGTCGATCTCCATCGCACTAATCGCATGAAGCTCCCGGAGCCGTTCGAAGAGTCGCGGGATTTTCCAAAAACACCGAGGGGTAACCCATGGATGCTTTATGCGATCATGGAGTACGAACGGTTCCAGATATCCACGGAATCAATTTCTTGCTCTCGTATGAGTGAGGGACGTCAGCCAATTCCAGGTCGGGATTGGTCGTGCGATGGCATGGTTAGTTGGTCCCGCCCGAGATCAAAGTTCAGTTCGAGGCAGAGTGTCAAATTTGATGCCTCCACTACCTCTTCTGAACTGGCCATGCGCATGTTTGCCAGACGCTCTGATACTGAAGGGGGCATTGAGATTGTCTCCCTCGGGTCCCTCACAATGAACCCTTTTACGAAATACTGGTCTCGCAGACCGGGTTTCTTCGGTGGCATACCCGTGGAAGATGGACCAGGGTATGTAGATATCGACATTTCCTACCTTGAGAAGAAGGTGCCGCCATTGCATGATACGGAGGTTTGGCGCATTCACGGCGAGATGGGCTCTAGTGATTTGGTTTACGTCCAAAAACTTGACACCAATAGAAGCTATGGGATGAAGACCGTTCCGATGCCTGCCAACATTGCCCCGGCGTCCGAGCTTATACATCGGGTTGAACACCCATTCATTGCTCCGCTTAAATTTGCTTTCGAGTCAGCCAACGGACTGAGCCTCCTTTCACCACTGGCTAGTGGAGGGCCACTCGCTCACCGCCTTCAACGAATACGGCGGCTGCCCATAGCTCAAGCTAGAATTTATAGTGCAGAGCTCCTCTGCGCGCTGGAATATCTGCATGGTAAAGACATTGTGCTCGCACATTTGAACATGGACGATATCTTCCTGGATTCACCTGGACATGTCAGTTTATGCAATCCTGGTCTCTTCAGCTTGGGGGCCAAGAACGATAATAGCATTGTGCCAGGAAAATCAGGATACCCAGCACCCGAGCTTGTCAGGAATGAAGCTGCTTCGCGGGCGTCAGATTGGTGGGCCTTTGGCATCATTTTGCATGAAATGCTGACTGGATTGCCTCCATTCTATGACCGAGACATTGATAAACGACGACTCAATATATGCAAAGACCCAGTATGTCCTGAAGGACTTCCACCAATAGCCAAAGATATCCTTATCAAACTCCTTAGGAAAGACAAAATAAATCGCTTAGGAGCTACAAATGGAGCCTCTGAAATAAGGGATCACCCGTTCTTCCAAGGGGTAAATTGGCATGATCTATTGAGGCAGAAAAATAGCACCTTGTTTAAACCACACGACGCGATGGTGGACTTCTGGCCTGGAGAGAATGAACGTGACGGGATTAATAGGTTCCACAAGAGAGCAGAAAAGATAGTAGACAGAAGAGTGCTCACAAGAGTAGTGGACGCGCCTTGGCCATACTGTGAATGGGAACAACAGGGCTGGTTGAGGGATGAAAATGCCGAGGACGACTCAGATGCGCCTTTACCTCCCACCGCGGAGGATTTTGACGATGGATGGGAGTTGGTGTGGGATCAGACGTCATATCGATTCCACTTTCAAAATCGGGTCACGGAAGAAACATCTCCAGGCCGTCTTTCGGACGAATGTTCCCGAAGGTATGGTATAAGACAGGAGCCTCCAGCAGTTCCACCCCCAGCATCTATTCCAGCCTGCGGGGCACCTCCTTTGAGTGAGAGAAAAGCGGCTTTCGCGACGGCATTGGTAGTCGGATATGGGGCTCGTGTTTTCTCACAGATTCTTGAATACGGAGACTACTCGGAATTGAGATGCCCGATTACTTACATGTATCCACGCAGGCCTAGGAAAGGCCTTCGCGGGTCAATGTTTGGTATCCATGAAGTCAGGCTGACACCACTGGAATGGGCTGTAGAACACAACAGACTAGATCTTGTCAAATTTTTTCTGGCCCACGGCGCTGATGCGAACGGTACGATTGACATTAGGGAAGGACCTGCCCTATTGAAAGCAGTGCGAAGACGCAGCCTGAAACTCATCGAAGTGCTTGTGAGAAAGACTGACCGGGTCTCTGGAACAAGGGCACTTCTTTTTGCAGTGAAACATCGATACAGTGCCATTGTCAACATGCTCCTTGCCAACGGTGTTCAGTGCGACTTTGAAGAGTCCGATCGGCCCCTTGATAAGAGGCCATATTGGGACACTTATAGAGACGCCTACGAGCTAGAAGTTTTAGGGTTAGGACATTTCGCACCTCCGCTGCTCATAGCAGCTAGATCTGGCAACGCAGATATTGTCAGGGCGCTGCTTGCACACGGCGCTGACCCCAATGCCCCCTACCATGGTATACCTGGTCTCTGTCGCGACCCCGAAGGTTCTGGTCTTAAAGTAGTGGCTAGCTTTACCTGCGGAAGGGTAATACAGTCAGCGATGGAGTATGGTCATTCTAAGATAGTCAAATTACTCCTTGATGCAGGTGCCGATATCCGTCTTCCACATCCAGACTGGCCTGAACTGGCTTGGGCTGTGGGTGGTCATGAATGCGAGCCAATACCCAGAACTATATATCTTGAGGTTACTGCCGGACTGGAGCGCTGATGGCAGCGAAAAAAGAGCCAAAATGATAGCTGGGCAGGGTAGCTTTCGTGAGAGGGCTGACTGAAAGCAATGGGGCAAATGAAAGCCCATAAAGCCTCATCGAGTCATCAGCTACCCACGCTAGACGAGGCAAGCTTTGAATGGTTAGAGTAGCAAAGAAGATAGTTTATGTAGCTGAGCGGTGGTTATAGCAGTCAAAGTCTGTCTCTGGGCCAACCAGGACTACCATACTCGATTCACTTCGAACGGACGTTGGCTGCAAGCAATCCGTAGGAAACACGGTAAAAGCGCTTCATCACAATCCTTAGCTATTCCAGCTACCCATCCTTAACGTCCCTTCAATAACAATCCCTGATATTCTCTGACTAAGTCTGATGGATGCTCCAGGATCGAGTGGTTTCTTTAAGGGATCAAATCAAGGAAGGGGTAATCAATTGTTCTTAATTGATGTCCTGAAGCCTGCCCTACTTCCAGGCAGTGCAAGGGCAAGAATAGGAGTTTGAACTGTAGTATACCAATTCCAATAGAAATGGTCTTCGAGGGTTTTGGCGTATTTGCACTGTCAGTTGATGCGCGAGAGCAGAGAAGGGGGATATGACCTACGCTATCCTCATTCCGGGTGCGCTGAAGTCTTTGTACCTAAATGTAGATAACCACGCGAGACGATCTGAGGGCCTTTTTAGGCTAGTTAATACAGACTCCTAAGGGCTGGGGAAATGTTTGACAAGGCATTGTATGTATATTAAATTGTATGGGTATAATAACTTGGGGGGAACACGTCTTCCAAGTTAGGCTAGGAAGATACAACAGGCACGTGTTAGGCATGCCCTGGACTTGACGTACATATAACTGAGCTTGAGACAATTTGAGTCAAGTTCTAATTCACTGGATCCTTGTATTATTTGATTTGGCTCTAGGTCAAGTCATGTACTTGAAAACTGATAGTGAATGATTGCAGGATCAATAAGATCAACACGGGCTGCACCGAAGCATAACATCAAGTGAGTGTCAGCAGTAATCATAGATTCCAGAAGAGTGCTTACTAGATTGAGTGGCGACTCTAGATTTCTGGCATGAAAGGAAGATAAATATGGGAATGCAGAGATGCGACACTAAGAGCAAAGTTAAGATATGAATATGTGAATGAGGTGCTTTGTAGAATAAGTTGAAAGCTATATTCCGATTGAGCTGCCTTCGGGATGGTCTTCTAATTATTGATCAGCCCTAAATGCCGATTGCTGAAGAAGGGCCATGCAAGTTAGGTCCCCGAGATATTCCTGGCATAGTGGTGATTTCGGCCGCGGCGTTCTCGATGCTGTACACCTGACGTAGTTTGCGCTCAAGGTTGACCGTGAACTAGGCATAGAAAATGCCGAAATCCCCTAATTATGTCCGGCCGCGATACCTTCTCTCTGATCCAAACAAACAAATATCTCAATTATCGAAGGAGCCTTCGTGGGAAGAACAAAGTCGGCGTTTTGCGACGGAGATTAACTATCGAAGATGTGTTGAAAGCTTTGTCAAAAACGGAGTCTCTCGATCCCAAGAGATGACAGACTGGCTGAATATATAACATTGATGCGGATTGATGAGGACTGGGGAGAATTTGGCGAGAGATCAGTAGGAAATCATCTTGATTTCTAGACATGATCCGTCCTGCCTTTGTTCGGTAGTTAACTCGTAGTTACCTACTCTCCGTAGTAGTGATGACGCCGTACATACGTAGCCACTGATTGGAACTACAGGGTACTCCGTAGGGAGCATAACTACCTACAAGCAGGCCCCACTCACTACGCTCGCTATTCAGTGTGGTATCCCTATTAGTTATTTCTGTACATACATATCAGTAAAAGATTAGCTACATTTAATATTTTTACTTAATAAAGCACATTTAACTTATTTAAATGTTCACAGTCTAAGTGTATCTTTAAATAAGGCCCAGCCTTCAATTTAAGCATGTCTGCAACACAGTGTTTCTTAAATTTCTACTTGACCTGATTTGAAGATACTGTCCTCAATGAATCTTTTTAATGATAAATCAATTATATAAGCATATGATTACGTAAAGCAGCATTAACAAATCAAAAGTCAGGACTTCCGGTGCTTAGGTAATGCTAACCAATCAGAAGTGCAAAGCTACAGATGTTACATTTTCAGCTCAGATCCAACCATCCGTACATAATAAAGTAAGGATGAAATGTTATTTTTTGAGTGGCGCGGGGCGGGGATTCTTTACTCCGAAATTCAGATCCCTCGAGGGATCGTTTGATATTCAGTCACCGGCAGTCCAAAACCTGCGACCAGGGCAATTTGCACTCACAGTGTTCTCGATGACTGTCGATTGATAATGAAGTGGCACAAAGCTGCTGGGGAAATCTGGTGAAGCCAAAAGCTAGTCAACTACCTAGGAACCCTTTAACTATTTGTTAAGAATACTTGCAGATCGTGAAACACGCCGAATAAATGCCTGAGATTGGGACTTGACCGAGCCCGGGAAACTCGGGGTAAGTGGTGGGGCACGGGGACAAAATTTTCCTTGTGTACGGAGTACCTGGCAGTCGGACCGGTGGCGCCCAACGCGATTCGCGCTTTTAGCAAGGGCCTGAGTTTTGTGTTTTCTGGCCGGCAGTTAACTACAGACTACTCCGTGCACAGTACACGTATAAATCACCCAGATCCTCCTTGTTGCAAATATCCAACGTGCTGCCGATGGATTCGCCTATCAGCCGTTGCTCCACTCGAAGCTTCCAATAATGGCAAAGATCGAAATTCAAATTGTGTCAGACTTTGTCTGCGCTGTGAGTCTCCAAGTTCGCAATCCCATCGGGTTACAAATGCCCATCAACCACAAGAACCTTTTTGGACAGGGCTAACGGAAAGTGATACTATAGTGGTGCTACGTTGCCAAGAAATCTCTGGACAAAGCTATCTTCCTTTATCGGGCCACATATCCTGAGGGCAAACATGACGACTTTACCGTATCCTGGATGCCCTATTACCTGAACTACAACCCTTTCGACTACCCAGCCGACAAAAAAACGATCGGCGAAAAACGTTTACAAGACAAGCTATCCCAAGAGCAAGAGACCCCTCAACAACCCGATTCTGAGGACTACGAGAAAAAGAAGGTGGAAAGGGCGGGCAGGGCGATGGGCATTGACTTCAAATGGGGAGGCAAGCTCGGTGTAAACCCTGCCACACGCGATGCACACCGCTTAGTATATCTTGTCGGTAAGAAATACAGTAGTGAGGTTGTGAACCATCTCATCGACGGACTCTTCCACGCCTATCAATGTCAGGAACAGGATATCGCTGAGCACGATGTCTTGCGAGAAGCTGCGCAGCAGGCTGGTATTAGTGATAATGACATCGAAGGGTGGTTGCAATCCGATGAAGCGGTTGATATGATTGACGAAGCCGCAGCAAATAACAAAAACGTTCCCGGGCTACGGGGTGTCCCTACGTTCATCATCAAGAGGGGGTCTGATGAGCACAAAACCGGCACGCTCGTCGTCCACGATGAGCTTCCACAGGAGGATCAAAAGCAAGAAAGTGTCCTGGAATTATTAGATAAATTTATCGAGATTAGGGAAGTCCAGGATCGGGAGAGAGCGCTCAAGGCTTGAACTTTCTCCCATGGAAATGTGAAATCAAGAGAAAAGGCGCCGAGGATGATATTTCATAACAGGTAGTGAACGTATGTTCAGTATGGACATACATACATAGAAATTTATGTGCTCGCCGCGGCTACCTGACTACCTATTTGAAATCGCCAACCGATGACCCTGGGAACATCTCCTATTTGGAACCAACGAGACTGTTTCATTGCAGCTTCTCTCTTTTAATGCCGAACGCTTTGTCTAGGAATCGAAAAGTGTGCTGATTGCACAAGGCCATCGCTCCCATTTTGGCCTGCAGACCGCCCTGACCTTCGCTACCAGGAACCCAGAGCTCCTTACGATCAACATTGATCAGATTTTCGAAACATCGTCTCGTGTGCCTATCAACATCCAGGTACAGAGACTTCGGAGCCCCCGAGACGAGGGTAGGGCAGGTCACACGCGATAGAAACCTGTCGCGTTTCTCCTCCTCCGCTGCTACTCCTCGAGAATCCGACAAAGTAAATTTCTTCATGTGGAGCAGAATCTCAGCCGGCGACGACAAACCAAAAAAGGACCCCGTCACGGAGATTTCCCACTTCAATTGGAACGATATGAGCTTCAATAAACCCATCATTTTGTCTATCAGATTTTGACTTATCCAGCCATTAGTCCAGGCGGAAATGAAGAGAGGAGACACGTGAGCAGTTCCGAAGTCCCACATGTCATAGAACGGATCCTACATATGTGAAACTTTCAGCATTAGGGCATTGTTCTTTCCGCGGGCGGCGTTGCTTTTCTTACAATAGAAACACAGGCCTTGATTCTATGGTCTACCGCTGCGCGCAACGCGAAATATCCGCCCATCGATGCCCCTGATACCGATATGCTGTCGACATCCAGTTCGAGATTCGGATTCCTTGCAGCAAAATCGACAAGATGATCAATGACACATCCTGTCACCGTCTCCCAATCTGGTCGCATTTCGAGCCCATACTTGCGTAACATCATTCCTTGACCTGGCCCGTCAAATGTTAAGACGGCGTATCCCAAGCTAGGCCCAGCCGCAGGGTTTAAAAAAAACAACTCCTCCTGACATGAATCTGCGCCGCCACAATTAATCAGAATTGGAATCTCCGTTCGGCTAGCAATGCGGCAATTTCCAGGCGGGAGGTAAAGGTATGCTGGCAATTCATAATCTTCGTACGGAATGGAGAGAGCAATCACGGCACCATCCATTAATCGGATTGCTTTTCGGAATAAGTCGTTGACCTTCACAGCGTTGGGCAGCGCTCGCGGGTCCTGTACCATAGCGGTGCCGTCCCTGTCACTGTTCGGAGCTGAAGAGACATACATATAGCCGCTTGCGCGAGTGTAGTTCGCGGCCCGCAGATAGGCTCGTTTTGCTGCCTCTCGATTACCATCTCTTTGGGCTTCATCCCCTAAAACCTCGGCTCGTGATGCCTGGATAGCCCAGGCTGTTTCCCAGGAGATTGGGTCGTTTGCTTTGATCTGGCCCACCGCTTCAAGTACTTCGGCTGCATCAGCACCGCCATAGACGGTGGTGCCAAGGATGCGGATTGTCTCGAAATCGAAAAAACCACTGCTCGGGAAAAATTTGTGCATATCGAATTCTTATTTTGGATCAGTGCACCGTCTCAAAAATCAGCAGAAGTCGGCCTACAGACCTCTTTTTTTGATGGCAGCGCTAACTCGTATGGATGTATGTCTAGTATGTATGATTATACATACAAAGCTCACATTGAGACAATCAGTTCTTCATTTATTTGGCTTGTTAGCTATTTGCCCACCGTATCGGAGCTAAAATCAATAAATTTATTCGGATTCGGCGACCTCAAAATACGGCATTGCTTCGGGTCTGATGCTCCACTTTAGGTCTTTACAGGCTCCGGCTTTGTGATACAGCCTCCGAATCCACAATTTGTTCACGCTTTCGAACTGCGTCAGGGTTTGCAACAGTTGGTGAAAAAAAGTATCAACCACCACTCTTCCTTTCTATTGCCTGGGGCCCAAGACCCTTTTTTGAACCCCTGACCTGCCCTTGGTGGTCTGTTCAAAGGTCTCTACGATTTTAAGGTGCTCATAGAGTTGAAATAGAGCAATACTTGACAGTTACTGAGCAACGGGGAAGCCTTTGACAAAGTACTGAAGGTTGATATATCTAGCCTAGCTTTTCCTTTTACATATGGGGCTTTTTTGGTTGTCAGGGAACAGTCAGACAAAATTACTGCGAAACAATGGGGAGTTCTTGGGAAAAGTCAAAGCTTCACTCAGCGCAATGCCCTCATACTGACCCAACCCAACATGGCCGCCTCTCGAATAACCCGAGAAACCACTTCCGCCTACACCTTCTCCTAGCATAAACTCAAATCCAAGATTAGCGTGCTCTATGAAGAATGTATAGTGCTGCATGTTGGCTGGCGATACGAGCTCCAACTGGAAACCCGTCACCTTGTCGTTAAGCGTCCCCGTGACCTTTCCACCATATGTTTTGGTAGCGAGAACATAGTCTTCAGTCTCAGAAACATTGGCGAGAGTACTTCGAAAGATTGGTAACCCATCCTTGAACAGTACAGCAGACTGATGGGAATGACCTTTCTTTATATTGGAACCGAAACGGAAGAAACTAAGGACGTAGGGTCCAAGCATGGCTCTCACGCCTTGGAGGTCGGTCAAACAAGTGAACCAACTAAATGCAGACCAAAATCTTTCATGCCCGCCCATTCCGCTCCACGTCACATTACGGCCCTTAATGTTGACGTCTAGATTCACAGTTCCAGCAGGAATGGGCTGTGACCAGTGCCAGTAGGCAACTGGGGCTGTGGATGCGTTTTGACTCGGCCAAGGATGGCCATCCGCCGTTATTGGCAAGGCTTTGGAAAGAATGACAGCTTTTCCCTTGACGGTATCGGATTGTAAGGTGACAATTGCTTCGCTCATATCTGCATTCACCATAAAAGAGAATCTATAATCGTTCTTTGCGTCCACCCATACTCCCCTTGTTCCATGCGAACAGGACTCGACAACAGATCTTTCGGGATAGTACACCTCGAAGAAGCGGGTGCGATCGGCGAAAGCAAATTCTATCGATAGACGAAAATTTCCAGTTCCCAGAATAGCATAATTGGGGTCTCGGTAAAATCCGAAGACAAAAGATTGCATTCCGTCTTTTGACACTCCATCAAATTCCCACTGCTCACCGGCTGAGGAGTTAAGCGGTCGAATTTTAGGAAGTTCAAGGTTCTCAGTTGCATCCACGGCGAAATCCACTATTTTCCGCCCCTTGACCATCTCGAACGCGGTGATATCGCTGATCTCGCAACCTGCTCCTGCGGCTTCGTCCGCCAAGAGTATTTGTTCCTGGTTGGCTATGATAGGAGATCTCCAGTGAAGAGGCCATGGCTCCGGCCAGAGGTCAGTGCCCCGAACGGATGCAGCCAGGAGCCAAACTGAGAGTAGTGCGTGGCCAATCATTGATTTGGAGTTGTATGCTATGAAAAGAGGCCTGAGAAAGAGCAATTCGGGGAAGAAAACTTTGGACGGAAGTGATGGACGGTACTATTGTTCTTTGATTCATGTGCAAGGCTTTTGTGTGGCTGTTCGACGGTAGGAATGCTAATAACCTGAATGCAGCAAAGGAACCAATATCGGAAAATCCTAGGCTGCAGGTTCGGATTCGGAAACTGTCCAAAGATGGCCGGGTCTGCGGCAAGACATCATATCGCCCGGCCCTCAAGGTGTGGGATATATTAACTTTTGAGCCCATGGAATCTCAGCCTACAATTTTCTAGCAGTCCATTAGAGTATCGAAAGAATTATGCCGCTTCCAAAAAGTCGTGTTGCAATTGTTGAGGGGGATGACCATAAACTCCGAATTGAACAACATGCACCGCTCCCTGCGCTGAAGACTGACGAAATATTGGTCCAAACGAAAGCCGTCGCTATCAATCCCTGCGACTACAAGATGCACGAGCGGTTTCCTTGCCCTGGAGCTGTTGATGGCTGTGACTTTGCCGGGATCGTCGTCGGTCTCGGATCCGAAGTCGTTTCCTTTGGTATTGGAGACCGCGTCTGTGGCGCTGTCCATGGGTCAAACCCACTCCGGCCTGAATCGGGGGCCTTCGCCGAATATATTGTCTCCGAGTCCGATTTTACACTCAAGGTGCCATCGGGGATGACTTTTCTAGAGGCTGCAGGGCTTGGCGGTACTGGATTGGCGACGCTTGGCATGGCTCTATTCAAGGCTTTGGCTCTGCCAGGGACACCAGACCAACCCACTGCAAAGTCGCTAGTTGTCCTAGTCCATGGCGGCAGCTCTTCGGTGGGAACTATGGCGATGCAGCTTCTCCGACTGTGAGTCTTCGTTCGCTCCTTGTTTACGCATAAACTATGGTTTTAAAGTTTGAGATTAAATTTAGAGCTGGTTATCGCCCGATCGCCACCTGTTCACCCAAGAATTTTGAATTGGCGAAGAAGTACGGCGCTGAAAAGGTCTTTGACTACAACGACCCCGATTGTGCACAAAACATCAAAAAGTACACCCGCAACGCGCTGGCTCATATTCTCGATCCATTCACGGACGCTAAGAGCATTGCTCTCTGCTATGGCGCCATGGGACGGGCAGGCGGCCGCTATGCTTGCCTGGAAATGTATCCTGACTATGTGCTTGAACGCAAGTCAATCAGAGTAGGATTTGTCATGGGCCCAGCCCTGTTGGGCCACCGTCTAGGGCTGAATTACGGATATGAGCGCGATGAAGACCCCGAAATGCGTGCTTTTGGAATAACCTGGTATCGGAGTCTGCAGAATCTACTAGATCTCGGGAAATTGAGTCCTCATCCGCTTAAAAAAATGGACGGTGGATTCGACGCTGTGCTGAAGGGAGTTGCTATGCTGAAGAATAAGGAAGTTTCTGGCTATAAAATGGTTGTAGATCTAGGTGAAAACTAGATACCTACAACACTATACCAAATCCAACGACACTACACGTTAAAGGGATAACCGAAACGGTGTCCATGCTACTTTCTCTTCAAATTGTTATTAGGTGAAATTTAATGGCAACATCCGGTGTCTCGTTCTGACCGGCCATTGTATAAATCCCCGGCTTTATGCCGATCCCCGAAATATCGGTGTGCACCCGACGGCGGTTCCCACACCAGGCATCCTGATCCCTAAAAGTAAGTAAATAATAATTGAGAGACTAGATCATCGACTCCGGCCCATATATTAACATCTGACGAGTGCGGCACCGCCATTATTCTGGGCTGCTTTCGATTTTCCACCTCTCGATGAAGCTTCCGATGTCCTACTAAAGATGCTAGATCAAATATTCTTTCTTTCGCTCCTGGTAGGGGTTAGTGGTTTTTTCTACCTCTGCATTTTCCGTGATGTGCGAGCTGTGACCGAAAAAGAATTGAAACATATTCCTGAGCTACGATTTGAAGGATCCAACGCAAGCGGGCGGTACATGCGTGAAACTCGGGCCCTTCTCAAGATAGGCTATGAAAAATACCTCCGCCATGGAGTTCCTTTCCAAATGCGCAATCCCATTGGTGAAATGGGGCCCCAGGTCTTCTTACCTATGAAATATTTCGACGAAGTCAAACGTGCTCCAAAATCGCTGTTTAGTTTTAATGTTTTTTCGGAGAAAGCATTTTTATTGAATTACAGCCACGCACCGCACCAGACAGATGCTGCAACTGCGGTAATCAAGGATGACGTGAATAAAAATTTGGGTGAGCTAAGCTACAACGATGTTGTCATCAACGCTGATGGTTTACTATAGCCATTTTGGTCGACGGAATCTGGAATGAGGCTGTGGCAGGTCTCGAAGAGAATACCTCCTCAGATTGGACTTCGACTTTCGCATACGCATATATCTGCGATATTGTGGCTCGCACAATGTCATTTGTGCTAGTCGGTCCTCAGCTATGTCGAAATCGTGAATGGCAACGTATAGTAATTGAAGCGACTTATGCCGTCTTTGGCGCAACCAATGTTATTCGTGAAAAATACACACCGCGATGGAGATGGTTGGCATATTGGTCAAACTCCACGCAGGCACAATTGAAACAAATACGGACGCAGGCTACTGAGTTGCTCAAGTTGCACTACAAAGCGCGTCAAGAGGCGACCATGGGCTTTAAGACTAACGGCAGCTCTTTGCAATTGTTTCAAGACACTGTGTACTGGCTTCTAGGTAGGAAAAATGCCGATACATCGCTAGCTGGAATCGTTGATCAAGAGCTGTTCCTCTCAATGACGTCCATACACACAACCTCTGGGACGCTCAACTCTATTCTATTTGACTGGCTTGCGCATCCTGAATATCATGAGGAGATAAAAGCTGAAGTCAACGAAACGCTAACGAAAGTCAAAGCGGATGGTAAATGGACGTTGCAGCATGTAGCGAGGATGAAAAAGCTTGATAGTTTCATGAAGGAGAGTTCAAGGGTGAATCCTATAGGTTTCGGTAAGTAGAGCCACCTTGCCCAAACCTCGACTATACAATGACACTGGGCTAATGAACCTTCTAGTCACCCTTCAGCGTTATACACTCAAACCGCATGTCTTCAAGGATGGCTTACGTATCCCGGCCGGGACGACCGTCTTGTTTGGTGCTGACGGTGTGCACTACGATGCTAACAATTACCCCGACCCTGACAAATTTGACGGGTACCGATTTCTTCGTCTGCGGGAGACTGTCGATACAAATCGCTTTCATTATGCCTCAGTTTCGAACACAATGCTTAATTTTGGGGGTGGTCCACATGCATGCCCGGGGCGTTTTGTTAGCGCGTTGGTGATCAAGTTTGTGCTTATCCAGCTGATGACAAGATACGAGGTCATGTTCGATGACAGGAGCACACAACGACCACCTGATGACCATAACCATAACAATTTGAGACCTGATACGAATGTGAAGATACAGGTTAGAAAGCTGGATTTAGAATGAAAGATAGCATCATGGTATCAAGTCAATACTGCTACAATATTGAGGGGCAGACGCGATGCGAGTGTTAACCAGTTCCGCGATGGCCACGATTTATGATAACTAGTTATAACCTTGAGGTAACAATAAACTTCAATGAAAAGGCTCGTTTTGGGGGAAGTCGAAGAAGTTTCATATTAGATGCATTGAAATTCTGAACAACTCTCTCGGTACCCGCCCAACAGATCAATCCTTTAACATTGGCTACATTGGCAAGGCCAGAACCATACCCTAGTTTACCCTGGCAGTTATATTTGGATTACAGTTCCCGAACCGGCCTTGAATTGGGACGGATTCTTGGCTAGAGCTTCCAAACACACAGCGAACAAGGTCCCAGCACCAGAGAGGAAGATCATGACAGTAGCAGGGATCGGAAACATGTTTTAGCATAATCTGTACCATTCTTGTCGGAGGTAATAATGAGATATAGTGCCTCACCAAAGCCTTTCACGAGCCGTATCTATTCCCCTCTAAGATAGATAGCCTTTGGCCGTTTTGCGGAGGCCGGTCAATATTTTAAGCGAGAAGTTGGTGCCGAGATGGATAATCAGGATAACGAAGGTTCCTGACATTCTTGAGGAAGTGATGGACCCCCTCCAATTATCCTCTAAAAAATTTACTCCATCATGTATGTACATACATACTTTAGACTATCGGGCCAAGTTACTACTTGGCTTCGGGGCGCCAGCGAATCGGGTTGAGAACTTCGAAATCAAGCTATCGGAGGCCCCTCTCCGAAACCGAAGACGAACGCTTCCTACAGCGACCTTGCCGCTCAAGGCTGGGCTGCAAGAATAGGGCATCTTTCTTTTTTGCTGAAATAAGGAGATGTGCCAATCTTCCATTCCCATAAAGCACTTTTTTGATACTTCCCGCCAACCGCCACCTATTCAGAAGCCATAACTTGAAATCTAAATGTCACTCAAATTTCATGCAAACGTCGTGGAACCATTTCTGGTTCTTCGACAGAGCCTAGCTCCCCTTAAATTATCTAGGTGGCAATTCACGAAACTTATCATCAAGAATATGTTACTCGACTCCCCAACCAAAACCGCTTTTGCTTTTGCGATTATAGGTTCCTTGCTTTGTCTTTCCTATTTTGCGCTGTTCGGAAGAAATCAAGCGACGCTGCCGAGCGGATTGCCTGTTGTGAGACGAAATGAGTCCCACTATGAGAACATCATCAAGGAAGGGCGAGAGAAGGTACAACTTGATATTTAGTTTTTGAGATGGTTGTGATGATCAGCTAGGTGGTAGGGCTAACAAGCAAAACCGCAGTACCCGAATGAGCCGTTCATTGCTATCAACAATCGCCATAGCTTCGTTATTTATCCTCGTCAATGTTTCAACGAACTGAAACGTCTTCCTGAGAGTACCGCCTCGGCAAAAGGGTTTTTTCATGCTGCTAATTATGGCGACTGGAGTCTCATTGGTACAGAAACACCAGCGCTCCTGAAAACAATCATTGCAGACTTGACTCGCTCTCTTCCCGCACGTGTTTTTAATAGACAGCAAGACACCCGCACGGCTTTCGATGCCATAGTCGGTTACTGTCCGGATCCGAAAGCCTTCAACCTGTTGATGACAAGTTTCGAGCTTGTCGCTCAGATTAATGCCTGTTCTTTCGTAGGCAGGAAGTTGGGATGCAATCGTAAATGGGTACGTGCTGTCATGTTGTCTCCTCTCGTCATTCACGTTGCAGTCACGCTATTGAATGCTTGTCCTGCTGTGCTGAGGCCGTGGATGAAGCCCTTACTCTTCTTTCCCACACTCAAAAACCAGTGGGATATGAAGAGGTTGCTCAGTCCGATGCTCAAAGATGATATACGGGCTTTTAGCGAGGCCGAGGATAAGAAGAGCCTGCTTCAGTCAACAACAGACGGAGACATCCCGTTTACTGCTTTTCTTTTATCGCGCTACAAAGCAGCAGAAGCGACAATTAAGCAGCTAGTCACGGACTATCTCCTTGTTAGCTTTGATTCCACGCCATCAACGGCATCGGCACTCTACCATGTCCTCTGTGAGTTGGCCCAGCGTCCAGAGGCCGTTGAAATCATGCGCCAAGAGGTAAAAGAGGTGATGATAGATGGGAAATTGCCAAGAACCCACCTCCAGGAACTGAAGCGAATGGATAGTTTCCTTCGTGAATCGTTCCGACTGCACCCCGTCAGCCTCTGTGAGTTGTTCTCAAACTTACCCCATAAGACACTTCCTAACAAAGCTTATACGCTCGACAGTCACCTTGCAGCGCATAATCGAGAAGCCGGTCAAAATCTCTGTTGGTCCGACGATTCCGCCCGGCACCATCGTCGGAATCGACGCGCAGTCAATCAACCGATCTCCAGAACTCTGGACAGACCCGGACAAGTTCGACATGAATCGTTTCTACGAGCTGCGCGAGCAGCCAGGTAATGACAACCGATACCATTTCCTAACCACCGGCTCCGACTCGCCGGGCTGGGGTGACGGCACTCAGGCGTGCCCGGGTCGCTTCTTCGCTACCAGCACACTCAAGATTGCTTTAGCACATATTGTCATGAATTACGATATTTGGCTTAAAGAAGGTAGCATTCCTCCGAAGCTCACACCACTCGCCAACGGAACATGGAAACCAGATGACACAGTTACAATCTTTTTCAAATCCAGATCATAGGCAATTGGACAAGAGGACGTGTTCCAAGTGAGCTGACGTTGACTTACAGTTTGAGGTTTCTTGGCGCTGCTACTTACTAGTTAAACAAGCTGCTTTGATTGGATCGGGGAGAAATCCATGCATGTGATTGGACAAACGATATGTTTGCTCAGTTTGTACATAATAAATACCGTAAAAGGCAGGAATAGGCGGTGTGCCAAGCCCAACTCTCCTGGATATCTTGCAATCTTGTGATTAACGACTCCGTACTCCGTAAGTTACAACTTGGGATAATGTCTTTTATCAACCTGCTACAGAGCACGGATTAGAGTGCGGGCAGCTAAAACCTGGCGCTTTCTCAAGCTCGGCTCTTAGAGAGATTTAGGTTAATGCCGTAATTAGAGATATTATGTCTGTTCAACAAAGCACTAACGTACGGGGTATCTAGCCCGCAAAAGATCATAGCTAAGACCACTTACACCCTTTGAATACCGTGGCTAACGTACCCTCTCCCTTGAACGAATGCTCTGGAGGCTAACAATACGGTTTGAAAGCTGGCTAAAACTTCAGCAGCCCAATGTGAATCTTTTTCTGCAGGGAGAAACCCTTGCTAGCAATTACCCGAGAAGCCAACGGCGAACTCCCAGGACTGAAGCCCAGCTCTCAGCATGGAAAATATTGTGCTATGGCATAGTTTTTGGCGACAAGCCTCAGACATAGCCTATGTGCATCGCGAATCTTTAGAACCGCAATGTTGGTTAGAGGTGGCGAGGAGGATGCAGGAGGAGAAACAGGTCGACCAGGGGAGGTGGATTCACACAGACATATTCGTCACCTCGTCACCGAACCGAACCGAAGTCCGACATTTTCCAAGATAGATTCGAGAACTACGCATATTCCGGTTCGGTGAGGCAACAATGCCGCTTCACTCCGATTACGGTCAACAGCCGAACTATATGCATCGCTCAACTCCCCAAGAGCCGCATTATTTGGCTAACCATATCATTTTGCTGTCTCCGCTCGTTCTTCAATTGGACTCTATCGATATATCACCCTCTTGCTGTTTACTATCACTGAGAAGGCGACGAAGAATTTTTTCCTCTATTCCACTTTCACACTATGCGCGACAAACAAGAACCCATTGCCATAATTGGAACGGGCTGCCGCTTTCCAGGAGGCTGTAACAGCTCGTCCAAACTATGGGAGCTCCTTCGGAACCCCCGAGACCTACGGAAAGTTATACCAGAAGACCGATTCAGCGTCGAGGGATTTTATCACCCCAAGAACTCCCACCACGGAACTAGCAATGTCCAGCATTCTTACCTCTTGGACGAAGATCTGCGCCACTTTGACGCCGAATTCTTTGGCATCAAAGCTATTGAGGCCAACTCGATTGATCCGCAACAGCGATTGCTTCTGGAAACTGTCTACGAAAGCCTCGAAGATGCAGGGCTTTCAATGAAGCAATTACGAGGCTCAAACACAGCTGTCTATGTAGGTGTAATGAGTGCCGACTTTACAGACATGATCGGACGTGATGTTGAAATGTTTCCAACGTATTTTGCCACTGGAACAGCAAGGAGTATCTTAAGCAATCGCTTATCTTACTTCTTTGACTGGCACGGTCCCTCTATGACCATTGATACGGCTTGTTCTTCCAGCTTAATTGCAATGCATCATGCTGTACAGACGCTACGAGCAGGAGAGTCATCAATTGCGGTCGTAAGTTTAGCCCTAATCGTCTCTGGAAATGCATCCATTAATCGAGTATCCAGGTAGCTGGATCCAACGTAATCCTCGGCCCGGAGCAATTCATTGCCGAAAGCAAACTGCAGATGCTTTCACCAACCGGCCGAAGTCGTATGTGGGATGCGGGTGCGGATGGCTATGCCCGCGGAGAAGGTGTTGCGGCAATTATCTTGAAACCCTTAAGCAAGGCATTTGCAGATGGCGACCACGTCGAATGTGTGATCCGGGAGACCGGTGTCAACCAGGATGGCAAAACTCCAGGCATTACGATGCCGAGTGCCGCCGCACAGGCCGCCTTGATCAAAGCTACATACTCCAAGGCAGGTCTCGATATTAACAAGCCTAGTGACCGCCCGCAGTTCTTTGAGGCACATGGTACAGGTATGTATTGAGTGGGTCTATCCAAAACCGTACCATTTACTGATATACTTCAATCCAAAGGCACACCTGCTGGTGATCCGATTGAGGCCAAGGCAATTTTTGATGCCTTTTTCGGTGGCCGGCCATTTGCTGCTCCCCGAGATTCCAAAGAAATATTATACGTCGGCTCTATAAAAACAGTCATTGGCCATACTGAAGGGACGGCTGGCCTTGCCGGCGTCATTAAAGCGTCGCTCGCGCTGAAATCAGGAGAGATACCACCAAACCGATTATTCAACAAGCTGAACCCAAAGATTGAGCCTTTTTATGGACCTATGAAAATTGTATCTGCCGTGCAGAAGTGGCCGGAACTCCCGAACCATGGTTTACGAAGAGTAAGCGTTAACAGTTTCGGATTTGGTGGAACCAACTGCCACGCTATTCTCGAAAGTGCTGATGGTCATCGATCCGCTACATCAAATGAGCTAGTCAATCATGATAGCGGCAACTGGTACGGTTTTTCCCCCTTTGTATTCTCAGCTGCCACCGACAATGCATTGGCATCTACGCTTGAATCGTTTCGAGATTATCTTGCAACTCCCCGAGGCTCCGTGATCAATCTTAAGAACCTCTCCTGGACATTAAACGAACGTCGCACAACCTTAGCTTGTCGAGCCGCTGTGCCCGCTGCCAAAACTACCCAGGATCTAATCAACAACCTAACTGAGTCTATACAGTTGCTCAGCGAGTCCGAAGAACAGCATGCGGCAAATTCAAGAAAATCCGGCACCCTGTCTAGAGTGCTTGGAGTATTTACAGGCCAAGGAGCGCAGTGGGCCCGCATGGGCGCAGCTTTGATCGAAAACTCCCCCTCCGTGAACCGTATCCTCAGCCATCTTGATCAAAGCCTACAGACCCTACCGCACGAAGACCGTCCAGCGTGGTCGTTACGCGATCAGTTGCTTGCACCAGCTGAGTCGTCAGAGGTAGGCACCGCATCTCTTTCGCAGCCTCTGTGCACCGCTATTCAGATCATACTCGTCGACCTTCTTAGGGCCGCTGGTATTCAATTTTCTGCTGTGGTAGGACATTCCTCGGGCGAAATTGCTGCGGCTTACGCTTCTGGGTATTTGCTTGCGGAGGATGCCATACGAATCGCTTACTATCGAGGCCTACATCTGAGATCAGTAACCCAACAAGGAGCTATGCTGGCAGTGGGGACGTCCTACGATGACGCCAAAGAACTCTGCTCTCTTCCGGCTTTTGAAGGGCGCATTTGCGTCGCTGCCAGCAATTCCCCAGCTAGTGTAGCTTTGTCAGGCGATGCCGATGCCATTGATGAGGTGAAGGAGTTGTTGGATGAGGAAAAAAAGTTTACTCGCCTTCTCAAGGTCGACCGTGCCTACCACTCTCACCATATGCAGGTTTGCGCCGAGTCATATATTCGTTCTCTTGAGCGGTGCGGTATCAGCCCCATCCCACAAAACACCACTGCCGATTGTCGCTGGGTCTCTAGCGTTTTTTGCTGTGACGTTTCCCAATTACCGAACCTTAGAGAACTTGGAGCATCATACTGGGTTTCCAATTTAACAAAACCCGTCCTATTCGCCGAAGCACTTCAGCTTCTTAACCAGAATCGCTCCAGCGAAAAAACCTGGTACGATCTCGCTATCGAGGTCGGCCCGCATCCAGCCCTCAAAGGGCCAGTTAACCAAACATGTAAGTGTATTTACACTTATTTCGTCACGAATCTCCATTAAACTGACCCTTGCACTTGCCCAATTTCACGAATACTTTCATAAAGTTCTTTTGCTGCAAACTGCTATTTCCCAGTGTTCTACCCACAAGAACCGCTGAATAAAGCCTGATTTTTACTTTGACCAACCCTATAAAATGCCCGAAGATCAAGAGGAATCTGTGGGAGGGCTGGGTATATAAGGCAGCTAAAGCATTCACTCGAGGGTTGCAGGAATGGGCAAGAGGGCAAATGGATGCAAATCATTTCGACCAAGCCCCATATTTTAAAATCCGATCCAGTATTGATGCTAACCTAGCTTCCTTATAGTCCAGGAAGGCATGATAGACAAACCAATTCCATACACGGGTGCAATGATTCGCGGTGCGAATAGTGTCGAAGCCTTTTCAATTTGCCTGGGATTCGTATGGAAAACATTCGGAGATGGTGTTGTCGATTTAACCGCATATGATCGCTTCATGACTGGCACGAGTGCAGCAGAATATGAAAATATTCATATTAAAGGTCTTCCGACTTACCCTTGGGACCATAAACGGGCATTTTGGCACGAGTCGCGGTTATCGAGAGCATTTCGTATGAGAATGGACAAGCCACACGAGCTCCTGGGCCGGCAAATTTTGCATGGCACACCTAGCGAGATGCGTTGGCGTAACATAATTAAACGTGGTGAAATAGATTGGCTTGACGGCCATCAGGTTCAAGGTCAGACTGTCTTCCCATGCGCGGGCTACGTGTCAGTATGTTTAGAGGCATGTATGCGAGCATTTGGCAGTAGTGGACCCGTCCAGTCTATTGAACTACGGAACTTTGATGTCGGTCATGCTATGGTGTTCGGAGACGACGACTCGGGTGTTGATTCCCTTGTTATTTTGCATGATATTACCCGAATGAAAAGCGATGCACGTCACGAGATCAATGCTCACTTTTCTTTCCATTCTGCGCCGGACAACGATACCCTGGACATGTCATTGCATGCCAGCTGTCAGGTTCTTGTCGTCCTTGGCGATAGCGACCCTTGTCTCCTTCCTTCAAAAGTGCCAGACTATGATGATTATGCGTTACTGGACGTTGAAGAAGATAGGTTCTACAATGCCCTTGGTGATATTGGCTTTGGGTACTTCGGCCCTTTTTACGCCCTTAGGAAACTCAAGCGCAAGCTGGGATCCGCACAAGGTGTCATTCAAAACCCGGCCTGCGCTACAACAGGACATGCCGAATCGCTACTTATACACCCTGCAACTCTAGACGCCGCTATCCAATCCATTATGCTAGCGTTCTGCTACCCCGGTGACAGCATGCTCCGCTCCATATATCTCCCAACAAAGATCGAGCGCCTTATTGTTAATCCCTTACACTGCCTTACTTTTGCAGGTAAAGATATCGAGGTACCATTTGACTCGGCCGCGTCGATATCAACAGCAAAAAGTTTATCCGGTGACGCGAGTATATATTCTCCTCGAGGATTTTCTTTTAAGGCCATCCAGCTTGAAGGGCTCCAGACGCGACCGATGTCCGGTCTATCCAAGACAAGCGATCTGGACATATTCACTGAACTAGTTTGGGATATCGATAGGCCCGACAGCGAAGTTGTCATGGCAAGAACTCCAGTTGCTGAACTTGACGAAGAACTTCTGGTGTCGCTGGAACGTGTCGCTTACTTCTATCTCCGCACATTGAATGATTCTTTTCCCCCTTCTCAACGCGTTGATATGGATTGGCACTTCAAAAGATTATTCACCCTTATTGATCACACCCTGCCAAGGGTAGCTAAGGGGATGAATCCCTTTGCTCGAAAAGAATGGATACATGACACGAGAGATTGTATTACCGAACTCTTGGACAGGTATCCCGATAACGCCGATTTGAGACTTTTGCACGCCGTAGGCGAATCCTTAGGCGATGTTATCAGAGGAGAGACCACGATGCTAGAGCACATGATTCGTGACAACAAGCTAAACGATTTTTACGTTTACGCGGAAGGTATGCCTCGCTATACTGCCTACCTCGCTGCTTTTGCTAGTCAGATTGGTCATAGATATCCTCATATGCATGTGCTAGAAATTGGTGCCGGGACAGGGGGCGCAACAAAATCATTCCTTAGGGAGCTTGGGGATCAATTCGCCACATATACATTTACCGACATCTCCAGTGGCTTCTTTGAGAAAGCCTCCAATGTATTTTCTTCATACAGCTCTAAAATGAATTTCAAGGTTCTCGACATCGAGAAAGACATTGAGAACCAAGGGTTCACCCCTGGTTCTTTTGACGTTATCATAGCATCGTTGGTCCTCCACGCCACCCGAAACCTAAAACAAACATTGAGCAACGTCCGAAATCTACTCAAGCCTGGCGGGTACTTACTGCTCCTCGAAATTACCGAGAATGAACAGATGCGGTTTGGACTCATTTTTGGCGGACTACCCGGCTGGTGGCTCGGGTGCGAGGATGGGCGTGTTTTATCACCGTGCGTTGGGCTTGACGAATGGGATAGGCTTCTTCGGCAAACTGGATTCTCAGGTATCGACACGGTAGTGCCTCATGAACAAAAGCTTCCGGTTCCGCTTTCTGTTATTGTATCACAAGCAGTGGACGAGAAAGTCGACTTCCTAAGATTTCCTTTGCTCCGATCCGATTCCACCTCAATTCAGCGCTTGTCGATCATTAGCGACGGAGGTAACAGTTCGGCATTAGCGTCCGAAATTCAAGGCATTCTTAGCCCCCGTTGCGGCACTATCAACCTCATTAGTTCACTTCAAAGTGTACAAGAAACCAACCTCGCAGTAGGCGGTAGTGTTCTGTGTCTCTCAGACCTTGACTCGCCAGTTTTCAAGTCAATTGACCCATCCAAGCTCCGTGGGTTTCAAGAAATCTTCAAACAGTCAACCAACGTCCTCTGGGTCACTCGCGGAGCTCGAAACGGAGACCCATATGCGAGAATGGTCCTTGGCTTTGGACGGACAATTGTTCTCGAGATGTTACATCTTCGCTTACAGTTTCTAGACCTGGATTCTGCCGCAACTCCCGACCCGGTCGTCATTGCGGAATCGCTGCTCAGCCTCGAAGCTTCAAGAGCTTGGGACGAAATTAATGACGGAGATCTATCTCTGTTACACTCTCTGGAACCTGAGCTGTACCTTGACGCCGCTGGTAAATTCCACGTTCCTCGTTTCAAGCTTAACCAGAACCAGAATAATCGCTACAAGTCTGCAAAGCGTACCATTACGGAGCAGGCTGATATTGCGCAAGCGACGGTCAAACTGATCTGCAAAGATAGCACTTATACGCTTATTAAGACTGACCTCTCTCACACTACACACTCCTGGCCTACGCATGAACAAATCGTGGAGATGGATGTTCTATATTCTGTCAACCAATCTGTACGGGTTGCGGAGAACTGCTTTCTCTTTCCGATTGTTGGGAGAGCAGTATGCACCGGAGAGCGTGTCCTGGCTCTTTCTACTACATTAGCGTCCAAGGTGGTAGTTCCCAAATCATTTGTCCTGTCAGGTTTCAACATGGATGGCAATGAAGACAATCTGCTGCAACTCTTTTACTTGGAGCTCCTTGGCCGTGCTGCGCTGGCAAATCTTTCAGCTGGTACTCAGATAATTGTTTCACGGCCTGACAAGACTTTTTTACGCACCCTCGATCGGCTGGCAACCGATTCATGGGCTAGTATACTCTACCTTACGAACCAGTCTAACGAGAAGTGCGAATATGTTCATCCAATGACGGGGAAGCTTGCGCTACGGAACCTATTAGTACCGAGAGCAACCACCGCTGCGAATTATATTTTAGTGGACATGAATGGTGACGATCATATCACTTCGACCGTCGCCGAATGTCTTCGCCCGTGCAAAATAGAGACTTTGCGCAAGTCCGACGTTACCGACATTCTAGGACGCCTACCTGACTATGACTTCAGACAAAATGTTAGGACTGCTCTAACAAACGCTAAACATGGCTTACAGCATCAAGAGCCATTTCTTGAGACTGCTGAGCCGAATTTCTCAAATTTTCCATTAGAGCAGCTCATCTCGGACGATAGCAAGCGGTCAGAAAATGATTTTGTTATCTCTTGGCCGCTTGGTCCCAATATTGTTCCTATATCCGTCGAGACAATTGATAAGAATGTCCGTTTCCGCAGTGACAAGACTTACTGGCTTGTTGGCCTTACCGGGGGTCTTGGTCTCTCCTTGTGTGCCTGGATGGTGCGACAGGGTGCTCGATTCGTTGTGATCACCAGTAGAAATCCTAGAGTGGACAAAGGCTTCTTCCGCAAAATGAAAAGTTGGGGAGCTACAGTACAGATAATTCCTGCGTAAGTTTTTGAATGCCTTTCTCTCTCTATTCGCAACTTCAGAACGACTAAATTCACTCTACTTAGTAATGTCTGTGATCGGAATTCGGTGCACTCAGCATATAGCGAAATTGTACAAACACTCCCTTCCATTGCCGGCGTTGCACAGGGTGCAATGATACTCCACGACACCATGTTTACGGACCTAGATATGGAGCGCATTGACAAGGTGATGAGGCCTAAAGTCCAGGGAAGCATCTACCTGGAGGAACTTTTCCACAATACAGATCTTGAGTTCTTCGTATTTTTCTCATCTATGGCTTGTGTCACAGGTAATCCGGGTCAGTCAGCTTATGCAGCTGCCAACATGTTCATGTCGGGCCTTGCAGTTAGCCGAAGACAAAGGGGTCTGAATGCATCAGCTGTGCATATTGGGGCTATCTTCGGTAACGGATACGTAACCCGAGAGCTGACCCTATCTCAGCAGCTATTTTTAAGGAAAGTGGGTAATCTATGGCTTTCGGAGCAAGACTTCCATACCTTATTTGCGGAGGCTGTATACGCTGGTCAAGCCCATCGAGGGAAGAATCCCGAACTTTCTACTGGACTGATGATGATTGAAGACAATGAAGAGTTCCGGAGGAATATAACATGGTTTAAGAACCCAATGTTTCAACATTGCGTGAGAAACGCCCATGGCGCGGAACTTATGGGAACCACCGGAAAGGACGACCGTCAAATTCCAGTCAAATCTCAACTACAAGAGGCATTTACTCCGGATGATGTTCGTGACATTATCTATGGTATGAAGAAATCTGTTCCCTATTCGCATATTTGCCTGCTAACACAATGGACACAAATAGCCGCATTTTCTCTCAAGCTACAGGCTAGCTTACAGGTCGAAGAAGGCCGGCCGATTTCTGAGCTCACGGCAGACGACCTCGGTATTGACTCGTTGGTAGCCGTAGATATTCGTTCATGGTTCATCAAAGAATTTCAGGTCGAGATCCCGGTCCTTAAGATTCTCAGTGGCGCAAAGGTCAACGAAATTCTTGGTCAAGTCCAGCAGCTGTTGCCGAAAGAATTAACCCCAAATTTGGATCTCAGCGCAAAACGTTCCTCGAAGCAGAAGCCCCCAACGAAGATACTCACTTCAATCACCAAGACCGTGGCTCCATTACCTAACAGAACGCAAATTAGCCCACCAAGGGCGGCCGACAATACCACGGCTATGAAACAAACACGGCTGCCCTTCTCCGAAAGCATGACCGGTGCTACTATAACGCCTCCATCGGACCTGGAAAGAGAGGCACAACCGGCTTCATCCGCGTTATTTCCTACTTTGAACCATTCCAGCGGCAAATTTTCGCCTGTTAAAACCAGTTCTAGTATCACATCAGCTAGCTATCCAAACATATTTGTGGCAAATTCTACCGACTCTAAAATCACTTCATCCTCGATATCATCGCCCGAAACTGATGGAACTGAGCTCAGCTCGCGGAGCTCTGATGTTGCTACGAAACCACCGGGAGTGGGCATTACTGCATGCCTCGAAAAACATAAAATACTCGATAATACCATACAGAATGTTGTCAAAACTGTACCAATATCTTTTGCACAGTCCAGATTTTGGTTTCTAGAGCAGTTCCTCTCAGACCCATCGTCTGCACTCAACATAACTGTATCAATTGATCTCCAAGGTTCTTTACACATTGAACAGCTTAGCAAGGCTGTGTCCCTCGTGGGACAACGCCATGAAGCCTTGCGCACACGGTTCTCTGCAAGCGAGGCTTCGGAAAATGTTGTGCAAGAAATTCTTGCCACATCATGCCTGTGCTTGGAATCGCATGATATTGACCAGGACTCTCAAGCAGACGAGTGGCACCGAGGCCTAATGCGGCATAGGTATAAGCTTTCTAAAGGTGAACTTATGAGAATAGTTCTTCTCAAGAGATCTCCTACTTCTTTCCGGCTGGTCATCGGTTACCACCACATCAATATGGACGGAATCAGCCTAGAGGTGATCCTCCGAGAGTTGCAGCTCATTTATCATTTTCAAAGCCCTAGTCCCGTCCGAGAAATTTTGCAGTACCCTGACTTCACGGACCAGCAGCACAAACAGTATAAATCTGGACAGTGGGCGGACGATATATCATATTGGATCAATGAATTTGGTGGTCAGGCACTCCCAGTCCTCCCCATCCTTCCGTTGTCAAAGAACCGAGTACGCTTGCCACTCACTTCCTATGCAAGCAACACCGCGGATCTTTATCTCGACCAGTCAATTCTCGCTACTATTAAAACGATGTGCAGCAGACTAAAAGTTAGTCTATTTCACTTCCACCTTGCAGTCTTCTACACGCTTCTTACTCGGTTAGTCGCTGTTGAGAAGCTTTGTATCGGAATCAGCTCGGCAAACCGGCATGAACCACCAACCATGGACAGTGTGGGCATGTATTTAAATCTTCTGGGATTGTTGTTCAAAGCTCAACCCAACCAAACATTTGCTAATGCAATGAAGCTGATGCGGGATAAATCCTTGGCAGCTTTCGGCCACTCAGCAGTACCCATTGATATCATAATGAATGAGCTCGGCGTCTCACGCACAGGTTTTCATAACCCCCTTTTCCAGGTGCTAGTGAATTATCGACCCGGGGTTTCAGAGCGACGCGAATTCTGTGACTGCCACAGTCAAGTGACAACTTTCGAACAAGGCCAGACTGCTTGCGACTTGACCTTAGATATTGTTGAGAACCCTGGTAGTGACTGTCGGGTTATACTTGGCGGCCAATCTACCCTTTATCAAGAGAACGACCTAGGGAAGCTTAGGGACATGTATCTTGAGCTGGTTAAGTCTTTTTCCCGTAATCCAGCATTGCGGCTCAATGCTGTTTCCCTATATAATCCAGAGGATGTGGCAGCCGCCGTTAGAATTGGACGAGGTATGTACATACATACTATTTAACATTATATCCGACAAGCCATGCCCCATTACTAACAATTTGACTGCAGGACCCATCCATAAAAATAGTTGGACAGAAACTCTAATTCATCGAATTGATGAAATAGTTGAGCGTTTTGCGAACAAGGTCGCGCTCCAGGATGGCACGGAACGGTCACTCACGTACTTGCAAATGGCAAGAAAGGTGCAATGTTTATGCGTCACCCTAGCCAAAGATACCGAGCAGCCATTGGGACCCAGAAGTAAAATTTGCGTCTTCTTAAACCCATGCATGGACTGGGTCTGCTCCCTTTTGGCCATTCTACGACTAGGCGCAACGTATGTGCCACTTGATCCCGCAGCAGGCAAGGATCGGCTGCTATCGATAGTTCATGACTGCAAACCGAATCTGCTCATTATCAGCAATGATACAATGGCTGAATCCACTATTTTCGAGTCTGCAATGGAGCGAAAACACGTCTTCAACGTTGATACTTTTACGGAATCCCCACTCGGAGAGACCGTAACTATTGGAGCAAAAGCAAAATCTTCTGCAGCCCTCGTCTACACTAGTGGCTCCACAGGAGTACCAAAGGGCATTGTTATTAAACACGAATCGTTCCGGAACCATATCGAGGCTATGACAAAGATACTATCTTACCGCGAAGGTCAGGATATTATGTTGCAACAGAGCTCATACAATTTTGATATGTCCCTAGCCCAAATCTTCCTATCACTTTGTAACGGTGGAACTCTGCATATCGTACCTAAAAGGTCTCGCGGTGACCCATTAGCTATCTCCTCGATTATTGTCAAAGAGAAAATCACCATCACAATTGCAACTCCGTCCGAGCTCATCAGTTGGATTGACTACGGGGATCCTACTGCACTATCGAAATCGACCTGGAGGGTAACCCAAAGTGGCGGCGAGCCAGTGAGGGACAGTTTGCTTAAACGTTTCCGCGACCTACAGAAACCTGATTTGCAGCTGATAGATTGCTACGGTCCAACAGAGATTACTTTCTGCTCCAACTTCAGAGTAGTTGACTACAGGCACGATATATTATCCCCTTTGGCAACCAGTGACCAGAATGGAATGGAAGTATTGCCAAATTACTCCGTCTACATCCTTGATACCAACCAGAAACCAGTACCGGCCGGGATTTCAGGCGAGATTGCGATAGGGGGAGCCGGCGTTGCTGCCGGTTATCTCTGTAGCGAAATGAATGCTCGCGGGTTTAAACGCGATATCTGGGCCCCTGCTGAGTTTGTTGAGAATGGCTGGACAACGTTACATCACACCGGTGACATGGGGCGACTTAGTCCTAGCGACGGATCCCTCATCCTTGGCTCAAGAATTGAAGGAGATACTCAGGTGAAGCTACGGGGAATGCGCATCGACCTCCAGGAGATCGAGTCGGCCATATTCAAATCTGCGGAAGGCAAAATATCCGACGTATGCGTCACTCTTCGGGGCTCCAAAAAACCTGGCGAAGAGTACCTGATCGCCATCGTATCTTCAGTTATCCCACAGAGCCCTAGCAGCCTCAATAAAATTCTCGAACAACTTACCTTACCGCAATATATGCGTCCGGCCGCAATCGTTTCTTTAGAGAAAATACCAACAACCTCGTCTGGCAAGATTGATAGACTACTATTAAGATCTCTACCCCTATCTGTGGAACAAGATAAGCCAAGTCCCGAATATGAGTTTAATAAAAGTTTTAACGCCAACGAATCGCGCCTGTTGCATCTGTGGGAAGGAATTCTAGAGAAAGAAGTGCTGTCTCAATATCAAATGAGCAGGAACTCTGATTTCTTCCATGTCGGCGGAAACTCAATGCTACTGGTAAAACTGCGTTCTGAAATACAAAGGGCCTTCAACTTTGAAATCTCTTTGTTCCAACTATTTGAATCAAGCACACTTGGGGGTATGGCGACGCTTCTTCCAACAAATTATCCGGGGACTGCACCAACAACATCCAACGGCAGTATAACAACTGAACCGGGAATTGACTGGGAGAGTGAGACGGCTGTATCGCCTAGTCTCTTGCGGGTACGTGTTGACCGGAGGTTTTTCGGTAACCCAAGTGTAGTCGTGCTCACAGGCTCAACCGGCTTCTTGGGTCAAGCAATTCTCAGGCGCTTACTGGAGGACAGCATTGTCCAGAAGATTCACTGCTTAGCTGTTCGTAAAGAAGTCAGTGAACTGTGCAAAGAACTTTTTCGTTCGCCCAAAGTCATCATTCACCGCGGAGATCTGGCATTGCCTCATTTTGGGCTCTCTGAAAAGACACTTTCGGACATTTTCTCAGAAGCGCACGCCGTGATTCACAATGGCGCCGATGTCTCCTTTATGAAATCATATGAAAGCTTAAAGCCAGCTAATCTAGACGCTACTAAGCAGCTTGTGCATCTCAGCTTGCCATACCATCTTTCCTTCCACTACGTCTCCACGTCTAGTGTTGCGCAACTGACAGGGCAAGAGGTATGGGGGCAACGCTCTGTCAAGGATTATCCACCTCCTTCCACGAAAGGTGCCGGGTACATTGCTACAAAATGGGCTACCGAGCGATACCTTGAAAAAATCAGCGATCAATGTGCGTTGCCCATATGGGTCCATCGGCCGTCATCCATTACAGGAGCTGGTGCATCCAAGGTAGATCTCATGGCCAACTTACTTCATTTTGCTAAGGAAATGAAAGCTATTCCTACTACCTCGGCGTGGAAAGGATGGCTTGACTTTGTCTCGGTAGGACTTGTTGCCATGCAGATTGCCGATGAGGTCTACGAAGATTACTCATGGCCAGGCAATGTTAAATATCTCTACGAGTCAGGAGAGGAGGTTGTTCCACTCTCAGATTTGCGAGGCATGCTTGAACGCGAGACTGGTTCAACAGTCGAGGAATTACCAATGGATGCCTGGGTCCGTCGCGCAGAGGAGCGGGGCATGAGTCCACTGTTAGGTGAGTATTTACGTGGGGTTGCAGGTATAAATCTTGTCTTTCCGCTATTGGAGAAAGAAGTAAGCTGGTCATAGAGCAATGGTTGAAAAATCACTCTGTACCCTCCCATCAAATATCGAAATTTTATGTTATTCTCGTTATATACAAAGGTCCCGCGCTTTATTTTGAAAATAGCATTAGCCGTATCTATATTACCTTTTGAAGAGAAGTATGAAGTACCGATGCTGATAGACATGACCTTTTATTGAACATTCAGAAATCTCAATAATCAAAAATCAAAATTCTTTTAATCCTGGCTCCCATGTAATCTATGCACGTGCATGTATATATATACATATCATAGTAATTTTGCTCTCCTACAGGCTATATCAAAGGAACATACATGGTTATTGTGTGTGTGTGTGTGTGTGTGTGTGAGTATTAAAATAGAATAGTTGATGCTGGATTTCAAAAGCCTCGTTTGTATGCAAAGTTTACTCCGTATAGAATGTGGTGGACCCAACTATGTATTACGTGATTTACTGCCATGTCACTTTACTAATTCTCTATTCTAACTACAGACTGGAGTATCTTTTTAAACAGAAAAGAAATCAACAACGAGGCTCAGCAAGAGAATTACAGAGAATACCACATAAGGTTTCGTTGCCCCTTTTTAGTTACCCCTGAGGTAGTTAAACCTTGACGAGCTAGTTAACTAATGGGTTACATAAGCAAATCATATGGCATCCATGGGAGGAAGCGAAACACCATCGTTTTCAGCACAGCAAGCCATCCGGGGCTATTCAGGACAGAGTAGCCCCTGACTCTCATCATCATTAGACCATGATGATACATGGTATGGATGACTCCTCACCCCGATCTACCATTCCTATTGACTCGGCGTTCGGCTCCGAATCCGACCAATCCACTCCGAGCCCGAATTTTTTTTCCAAAAGTCAAGACTTCGGAGCCAGCAGCCTGCCACGTAACCACCGAAATTCTCATTTTACTGCATGGTCAAACTGTGATGGGCTCGGTGATTTCATCGTAAAGACGGCAAGATCTCGTAAGGGGTGGGTACAGAATGAAGGCCGATGATGGTGCTACATTTGACCTCGACCCCGGTGACGAGTCTTACTCCGTACCCTGTGCGTGCTTAACAAGATCGAGACTATCCTCGATTTTTTGGCTGTTGTGTTCGATTTCTATCACTGGGCCTTGTAGACCCTAGATCTAATTCATCATTTAAGCATGGCTTCCATGCTCTTCAGCGGTAACGGCGCAAAGACCATTGGCCTCGTCGAGAAAAACGATAAGTCGTCTATCCACCCGCTTAAAACTTACAGTTTCAACATCGAGGAAATCAATGCTAAATATGCGGCGGAGCGAGCCAAACGAGACCTCACCGGGATTTCACAATTCAAGCAAGCAAAGGGCGCCAATGCGGTCTTCAGGAACGACGTATTCAAGCCGGTCGCGAGTCGTGATCCCGTCACATTGGAGACAAACGTCTTGATATGCGGCGCTGGCTTTGCCGGCCTCATGACAGCGGTTAAACTAAAGAAAGACCATGGTATCAACGACTTCCTGGTCCTTGATAAAGCAGGCGCCTGGGGAGGCACATGGTATTGGAACCAATATCCTGGTACGGCTGTATTTTATTAACCTTTTCAATGTTTGATATGGGCTGACGTAGGTGACGGTAGGTGTTGCCTGTGATGTAGAATCGTATTTGTATATGCCGTTCCTTGAAGAGACGGGTTATATCCCAAAACAACGTTTCGCATACGGCCCCGAGATTCGCGAACATATGGATAGGGTTGTGAAGAAATTTGATCTTCAGTCACATTCATATTTTCATACCGAGATCACCGAAATGACTTGGGACGAGCATCTCAGGCGCTGGCATGTTCATACGAACCAGATGGATTACTTTATCGCACAGTTCGTGGTTCTAGCGACAGGCACTTTTCATGAGATGAAGTTACCCGGTTTGCCCGGTCTAGAGTCATTTCAAAAACCACACTTCCACAGTAGCAGATGGGACTACAGCCTCACCGGGGGCTCCCCGACTGACTGGACGCTCGACAAGCTAGCAGACAAGGCAGTGGGTCTGATCGGTACTGGTGCCTCCGCAGTACAATTAGTCCCGGTGTTGGCTCAACATGTAAAGAAGTTATACGTGTTTCAAAGAACGCCTTGCTCCATTTCGCTGCGTGACAATACGCCTACTTCAAAGAACACCGAAATTTCCACTATGATACAAAAGTCAGGGTGGCAGCGAGATCGCATGGAAGAGTTTGCCAACATCATACAGGGGGTCATCGTTGATCGTGACTCGTCCGCCGTGGAAGGCTTAGAAGCCCTTACCGTTAGGGAGCTCTTTAAGGAAGCTGAAAACGCAGGTACGACGGTACGTCTTGAAGAGATTCCGGAGCTGCTGCAGCTGTCAGACTTTCGATTGATGGAGAGCATTCGGAGCGCAATTGAAAATGTTGTACACGACCGAGCAACGGCCGAATCGCTCAAGCCGTGGTACCCGTTTATGTGTAAACGACCACTATTCAATAATGATTACTTGGCGTCCTTCAACCGCCACAACGTTGAACTAGTGGACACCGATGGCAAAGGTGTGGATAAATTGACCAAGACCGGCATCGTGGCGAATGGGCGCGAATATCCTATTGATCTTCTGATTTACTGCACCGGTTTTGACTACGAGACGGACGCTGACTTTCAACGACGCACGGGAATTCAGCTTGTCGGGGCCACCGGACGTACCATGGACGAGGCGACTGCCCAGCGCGGTGGACCAGCGACTCTCTTCGGCATTCACTTTCGAGAATTCCCAAATCTACTCAATATCGGGCCAGCCCAATCGGGAGTCACTGCTAATTGGACGCACACTGCCCACGTGGCTAGCGAACACATCGCAGCTGTGATCGCGGCTGTTTTAGATGAGAAGAAAAACAGTACCCAAAAGGACCACTGGACCGAGGTTATCGAACCCACCGAAGAAGCCGTAGAGGCATGGGGCAAGCAAGTCGACGAAGGGCATGAGATGCGTCTTCGGTTTAATGCGGCCTGTCCGCCTGGATACTACAACAAGCAGGGCCGACCTGAAGACATTCCTGCACGTATGGCGTATTATCCGAAGGGCATCATGGAGTGGCAGAGAATTATGAAAGAGTGGAGGGAAGAGGGCAGTATGAAGGATATGGAGAAGAGATAATCCACAGCTAGCCAGATCTGCCCAGTCCGTGAAATAGTCAAACATCAGTATGCCACATAAACCTTTTATTTTGGAATCCAATACTTTGCCCAGCTATCTAGGCCATTTTCCCTCTCATTGTGTGATATACAGTACTTTGTAGAGCAATGTTAGTGACTATCGTTGAAGGGGGCTGGAGGATAGGTCCATAACCAGGCTACCTACGGAGTACAGTAAATTTTTACTCCTAGCACAGAAAAGTACTTTTAGCATCACCAAATTCTGTGGGCATAATAAGTATTTCTTAGTACGGAGTACGGAGTACGGCTCCAACTGGCGCGAGGTTGGATGACTAAGCTAAGAAAAGGGGGCTCGGATGAAAATCGACCGAGTCACATGAGTGCCCAGGAAAGGCCAAGATTCTAACCAGATACGGCTAGCGTCGCGACAACTCCAATGGGACCTCAGCTGCGCATGGATGCTCCTTGCTGTGATTCCCAATATCCCTGAAACCAGCTCTGTATACTCCGTACTCTGTACGGAGAATATATATTAGGTGTAGAAAGAAGAACCAGCTTTCAACCCGAACAAAGACCTATAGAATGCAATACCCGAATTCATCTTCTTGTCAGGCTGTATTGGCCTATATTGGCCTCCCACCCAAGTTGAGGGGTCGTTTCCTTTTGGTGCGATTTGCTAATTGAGACTGGTCTTATCAGATTCACGCCCTTGCTGGCGCCAGACAAAGATCCCAACCAGCTTCAGTCCACTACCAACCGATCACATCTTTTCCATTTCTGAGGCTAGATATCTCTTCGAAGCGGTTCTAATTCTTGAGCGAAATGAAACCCATTCCCCAGTTTCTTCAGCATTCCGACGTCTGAAAACTGATCCCGTCTTCAGATCCGACGTCTCGATACTAATTAACCCTCCCACGATTTCCCCAAGTTCCTTCTGATTTCAGCCATGGTTTGATCAAGGGACTCCCTTAATTCAACGACATATGCATGACTGCATGTCTCTCCTGCCGGACCCGCCGACAGCATATCAGCCGTCAAGCGCGGTACGCCTCCCTCCGCCAACACATTTCGCCAAATTTCGTCCATAACCTTGTCAACCTGTTGGATGAGATCGGAGCTGATCTGAAGGAGAATGCCGGTCTGTAGGTCACGTCGCCCGCCTACGTTGAAACCATCACAACGGATATCTGGCAGTGCTGGGAAAAAGCTGGACCTCGGTACTCTTGTTTGGTTTTTTGTGGAGTCGTGAATCAGTGAGAAGATCCCTTTATATATGCGAAGGAGGCTAGTATAACAGGTCATGATGAGGAGGGCGAGGATTGGATCGATGGTTTTGTGTGTTACCTTCCGAGAGGGTGATGGGCAACGGGAACTCCCAGATTGCAAGAACAATCGCCTCGCATCCCCTCCGCTGTCAGTCGATTCGCTTCGGACCCAGCCACTACCATCACCTCCTTCCATATCACCAGCCGTCGCTATTTCAGAGATATCATTTTGCGTAACGACTTTTCCACTCGATAGACGGCAAACCTCTTGCAAAGCATGCAACAAGTCCTCTGAACGGCCAAGAATTTGCCCGATGGTGTAGCAATGCTGGTGTCCGGCTTCCCGGTTTGCCGTACTTGAGTACGTCCGCCGCTGCTGCGTAGACGAGAGGACTAATGTGCCAGCTACTTTACCAGACTCGATGAGACTCAGGTCCTCCAACAATACTGCACTTATGGAACAGAATCTCGCGTTCCAACTTGGCTCCGCTGAGGTCGACTGCTGCCCTTCTTTGTGAAGGCGACGCCGCGCTGAGATCTGATCAGAATGATGGCGTGTGTTTAATGGGCTCGGAGAAGGGTGATTTCGATTTCTTTGGCTCGTCGGTGGTGACAGTGGGGTTGGAAGCTCAAAACCGCGAGCGAAGAAGTTCGAGCTCGGCTCGCTCTGCCTTCTAGTACCCGTGGAATATTCGCCGTCAAGCCAATCCGTTTCCTGGTCAATCAACGGCTGCATGAGTCCAAGTAGTCCCGAATTTTCACTGGAGGATAGTAATGTCGCCATATCTTGATTCTGTGAAAGAGCCAAATTGGGGTTTTGTGCCTCAAAGAATGAGGGATCAAGCTCTGGGAGAGGAGGATCAAAGCTCGTCATAAGGGCGATGGATGGTGGCCTACTGTCGGTTGTAGTGCGGACTGTTGGCGTCATTTCTTCGCGACTTTTATCAGCCGACGAAGCTGCTGGTGCATCCGTCCTGGCGGGCATGTTCAGTATAGCAGCGGATAAGAAATCCTGCTCGGCGGCTGATGGGGATGACAGGCCTGTACTGGAGCGTCGCCTAGCTCGGGGAGGACGCGAAAACGTGTTAGAGGCGAGGGCAGCAGAAATACAACGAACACCCGCCTTAAGACACCGGCGACAATCGCCGTCAGGCGCCAGAGAGTCTCTTTCGCAACGCAATTTTTGGAATCGACATCTGACACAGGCAAACTTGCGAGGGCGGTCCACTAAGGTAGACTCCGGGTGGAAATTATCCATAAGTTTTCCTAGTGGACATATTTTGCGCCTCCGGCGAATACCTTTTCGGAAATTTTCAAGAAATTTGATCCAGGTTTGTTATCCTGTTATTGAGGTTATTATCTAGGAGGACTACTTACCAGAGGAGATAGTTGACACCACCGACCCACGGTCCGCTCCGAACTGGAAGATCGACTTGCGGTAGCCACGTCGTATATGCAAGTTGAAATATTTCACGCTAACGAGGAAGATCAAGTTCCAACAACCCCCAGAAGAAATACCACGGGACAACTTCCCAAGTTGGCATTAACTCTCATCGACCAAAAACCTCGGAACCAAGTCACCCCGTAACGGCGGGGTAAATTTTGTAACGGGGCGCAGGCTACAGGGCGCGGGCTGCAGGATCGGTGAACACTGAGGCTGGTCGCGGTCCTCACTCGGACACCGGCTATTCGAATTCCAAGCAACGCTTGAATATCGTAATAGGAGGTTGTATACTGTACGGAGTAAGTAGCCACTGAGACCCGGTGAACGTATGCACATACGGAGGAGGCATCTCAAAAGCAAAAATGGACTTGACGCATCAGAACCAAAGACTTGTTTCTTCAGCTTCAGAAAACGACCTCTGCGTAAACTCCCGGACCGCCTCAATGATGAGACTGTCTTGGGATCCGATTCCAAGGTTCATTTCTTTGATGACGGCGACGAGAGCATTTCAGTCTGTGGGTCAATTAGCGGGTAGGGCGTTTCACATTAAATGCAGCGAGAATACTGCGCAGTTACTCGTGTAGCTATTCGACGCCTGGGATCAACACCCGATGCCACTCCAACCATTCCCACCGTCAGAGGAACGGGTGGATAGGAACCGGGCCCGCTTTCAAACCCTCAAGGCACATCAGCCGTAGATCAGTATCTCCATCTGGCAGTGAGCTGCACTGCATTACCTCCGGCGCGGAATCCAACCCATGAAATGATCCTTTGATTATCCAACACTTGATACTGCGCTTTTGAGACCGGGTGAGAAGCGAGAAACTCATTAACAGGTTCTATGCACCTTAATGGATACAGGAAAGAGGAGTCTAGGTGACCACTGACTGGCCTGGCTGTTGGCAGCGAGGAATTTCAAAGGATTCCGCCACATCAGCACTGGCAACATCATAAGATTAACCCGCGAAGGTATTCATCTGGCCCCTTTGTTAGTCTGGTCGGCGAAATTTTAACTCTTTAGAACCCAGCGGCATGATATATCGAATGTGGACAATTGTCCTCTAAAAGACAAACGGTTTCTTCGCATCTTCAGCTAGCCTCACTGCGGTTCCAATCAGGCCGATATTCATGAAAGCAAAATGTGCTATCGACGCGTGGCCCTCCTATGATCCATAGCCCCATCCTGCAGAGTAGAATCGGCCGCGAGGAGAGATCTGGACCCTGAGCACTCCGCGTAACTTGGTAGGTGGAGACTCAACTGGACAGTGCCCGCTCTAAGAGCCTTTGGGAAAATCATCAATAGTTAATAGATCACGAGCGGGCCCGCTCACTACGCTTGCTATTCAGTGTGGTATCCCGACTGTAATAGCTACACTGGTGCCAAAAAACCTAAAAGCAGGCTTGAGACCTTAAGTAAACCGTGGATCTTGGGTTGAGTCAGCAGTTTGGTTGTGAAATTGTAATACGTTTATGAAAAGTTGGATACGGTAGATCAACCACACATGGTTGACGGTGTCAGAATAGCCAACTATGCCAAAAGAGAACGTCCTCTCTAAGCCGGCGCTAAGAGAAGAAGAAGTGGCTAGATGTTCAATTCCCAGTAATTTGTAGCCCGTAGCCGTAGTGTAGACCGTCCCCTCCAGTAGTAGTAGACCGTAGGGCGTGCCTTCCTGACTCCGGAGATCCCAGGCCAATCCCAGGCCAATCCCAGCTGGTTGATTTTTCTAAACGTTGAAGCTTAGGAGATGGTAGTAGGTAAGTCGAAGCCTGAGGCCCGAGGTTGCCAAGACCGTGAGTCCGTCGGGCGCTATGGAGTAGTTAACTAGTTATTACAGTACCGGAATCGCGAGTTGCCAAGCCCTCCGGAATAGGTAACCATATTGCCAACTGGCTGAGTAATGCCAACCGTAATATCCATCTTCCCGGGCTTCCAGAACGTATTCCCTAGTCTCAACGTTTTATTGAAAATACGTATTTTCTCTCCACTACGGTAGTCAAATAAAATGATATTACAACATTCATGGAAAGCCGGGTAGTTTTTGATTTCCTATTTTAAACAAGCAGTGTATCGCCAGAAGTATTATTGACCCTTTTAAAGCTCCTCCTCATGAGTTTCTGGAACCGGATCTGCCATCATCATATCGTCGCCGCCATGGCTCAAATGAACCATGGCCTGAGCCGCTGTATCGATGGCTCCCTCGTAAACTGGCTCCGGGGAGTCAGCCAACTGCTCTTCCGCTTGGGTACGGAAATCCATCCTCCATTCGGGCTGGGTTGCACTGAAGGGCCGGGGGGAGGTAAGACCACTGGGTCCGGGTTGACCGCGAGAGAGATTGAAGATCGACGGCTTGTCTTTGAGAGGGGTCTCCGGAGGACCTCTGCCAGATAAACAAAGACTTTTGTTTCCTGGCATTGGAAACTCAGAAGCTTTTCGTTTCTAATCTTCAGGTTAGCAAGTCATCAGAATATAAAGATTGCTTTCATACCTTGAGAGAGACAAGCTCTCTTTTAATGGAGTCCAGCTTTGTATTGAGGGGCGAAAGCTCCTTGCTGACATTTGCATGGAAGTTCTTGATAAAATCAGCATCTTATTTCTATCAAACATGCATTGAGCTTTCTCTTCTTATTCACCTTGAAGATGGCCCCAAGAAGCTCGATCTGCTCTTGATTCTGCTGAACCAACCGAGTATTGTTGGCTGGCAGGTCGATCTTCTCTGGAATCATTTAAGTAAAGACCTATTTCTCCTCAATCGCCTTGAGAAGCTTCTCGGCAAGAACAACAAGCTGCTGTTCATAGCTTTCTCTGACCGTTAGATTGTTGAAAGAGCTATCGGTCGGTGGCGGCCACCGTGATAGTTAAAGGTTGCAGCCATAGCAGTTTAGTGCTCGTAAACGTTATGATACGTGTCTTCGCTGTTGTGATATGCCGCTTGCTGAAGCATCGCCAGTGCGGGAGCGCGGCGCATGTTTGTAGTATCCTTGCCCGGAAGGAAATTTTCTGAATTGGAATCGTATCATTTCACATAAAGTCGGAGATCCTCCTTGACTTTCAGCGCAGCTTCAAGGGCATGGCGGCTGAGGAAAGCATGCTCACACCACTGATTCATATCTATTGTCAGACTCTCGAGAACGGGGTGGTATGCATATGAAAGCATAAGATGAGTAATATGGTCGGAAATAGGATCTGCGAATTGCTCCCAACTTTTAACCACTGCTTGAAATGGAACATGCCGAAGAAGAATTGAGACCTGGGTGCTACAGGCAGCTGCAAGGTCCAGCGTCTCTTCAGTGAAGCCAAGTGCATCTGCGTAGTAAATTGCAAGAAGCCAGACAGGACTGGTCGAACCACTGATAAGAAAACCACTAAGGTCAGCGAGTTCGCCATTCTCTACATTGATAGCCTCCTGCAATGATCAGTCAGTGAGTTTTCAAGAAAACACAGAATGTTTAGCAATAAAAAAAACATGGATGTCATACCAATGCTTCAAAGTCCCGAACGCACGGAGAACAGTCTCGGGATGGGGCGGGTCAACGAAGTTGAGCTCCCCAGTGTCATTATAACCACGCCGCTTGACTGTCAGGAGAGCTTCCTCAGAGAAAAAAAATACCTGACAGTGTCGATAAAGTTGTATGTACACATCCTCGCTATACAACCGATACCACTTTCCGGGGTGTGTACGACCCACCCGGCTCGTTCATGATGCGGCGCTGGACATGGTAGACATCAGGCTCGCTGTCAATGATGTCCGTCTCTGCGTTAGAAGTTTCACCCTCTCCATCATCTTGCATGGAGGGAAGTTGTTGCACCAGCTTGCTCCAGAACTCCAAAGAGCCACTGCTGCCTCCAACATCGATTTCTTCGCCATTCCTGCGATAACATCCAAAAGAGGAGCTCGGGAGAAAGCTTTTAGATGGGTCAAAGGTAAATGGGATGAAAGTGTCTATATGAAATCTCCAACCCTAATTGTCTCCTCACCTAGGAAAACAGGGGCATTGGAATATTCCCCAATTTTGATACCCCCCTGGATCTCACGACTCTTTACGCCATTGGTGACTCGGTCAGTGGACTCTTCCCCAGCCTCAGGCTCCTCGATTGGCATCATATTGTCCTCTTCCGGCGAGTAATATTTCGGAAACTCTGCGTTTTTTTTGAGCGTGCGACCAGTTTTGACAGATCGCTTGGCTGAACTGGAGCGGACGTGGTACTTTGAGCAAGACAATCATCCTGTTCTTGTTTTCGGGCACATCAAAATTAAATTCTGCAGATGTACAGAGTTTTTGGATTGCCCAAATGGCGGCTATCTGGGGAAGTTCGGTTCTGTCTTTGCAATGCAAGGAATCCAAGTTGGCGACTGTCAATTCGGCCATGTTGTTGACCTGGGCCATCACATTCTTCTTGTGCCCATCTGCTGCATTGCAGAGGCACGTGAAATTATCCGAATTCCCCCGCCCGATTCGGCTGACTGTATATCATCTGTTTTGAGAGGTCGGTGTCGATGATATAACAATCCCGCCGATTGTCAAGCTTGTTTCTGCAATGTTTGTAGAAACAATACATATCCGCAGTCTTGACTTGCTGTATGACTTGACCTAGCTATCTGCTGGCATTTGAGCCTATAATGGCATTACCAGTAAAGTTTGTAACTCCTTTCGAAGTCCGCCGCAAATCCTTTCAATTTCGTCCTCGCCACTTGCAAATACCACGATATCACCTGGGCCTTGGTTCCTGTGTATTGTATACACTAGCGAAATACTCAAGAATAAATTATTGTTAGAGGTCTCTCCCTCATTATACTCGTCGATATCCTATACGGCCAGCTATCTTAGCGTCGATAGTGCCCTTAATAGCATCATATAGCCCGAACATCTTGAAGGGTATCGGCACGCAGGTTTTCGAATTTTTAATGCACCTAGTGCATCTACCGAATTGGGAGGCTCGAGAACACTCCAGGAACTCGTCCTTTGCGGCCGCCTTAAGGCAGCGCAGGCACGGCTTGTGAGCTTCAGAGATTTTCGCTCTCTTACTCGGAGAGCCTTTCGGAGTGTCACTGGTTCCATCCAAAGGTCCAATGGGGGAACGGGCCAGCTAATCCAGTCAGCTAACTAGCAGATACTTCTCCATCGATGGGCTACTTACAGAAGAGAACTGCTCGACAGCAGTATGGAGAGATTCGGAAATCTGATCCCCGGGATCAGAGGGAATATCTGCCGGAATTATTGTTAGAGGTCTCTCCCTCAAAATAGAACACCTCCACTAGGAAGGCTCGGCCCTGGATATGCATGTAGGGCGCGTTGTTAAAGTATCTTGTAAATTTTGTAAGCGTATTATTATATCTTTGATAAGTCGGTAAAGTAGTTATTTTGTAAGATGTTGTGGAACAAAGTTCTGCGTATAAGTAAGCTTGTAGACGAAGTTGTACGAGTAAAAAAGGGAAAGAAAAAGAAGAGGAGGAGAAGGGGCGAGGGAAGCGGTTGACAACTCCCTAGGTCGCCAGGGCTGGGTCCCCAGGTCGCCAATCTCAGTGAATTCCAGCAGATCCCAGCAGCGCCCAGTGGCTTCCAGTAGCTCTCAGTCACTGCTTGAGAAGAATTAGCAAGCCGCAGGCATGAAATAGGTTAGGTTTCAACATAAAAAATATCACAGCTCATCAGGTGGTAAAATTAAAAATCTCAGAGAATCTCATCTACTGCCAGATAATCTTGTAATCTAAGAAATCTCATAATCTAGTAATCATAAATCAAATTTATTATCTTCATCTTACTTTTTCTTTCCAGACATATATAAATAATAGATATATGAATTCATAAATTAAAAATAATTTTAAATTCTAGAATTTTTATAAAAATTAATTTTTTAAAAAAATTATATGAATTTATTTAGAAGTATCTGAGAGTATCTGAGAGCATCTGAGAGCATCTAAGAATATCTGGAATTATCTGGAATTATTAACTAATTTAATGTGATCTGGGGAGCTCTGATATTTTTTATGTTAAAACCTGATTTATTTCATGCCTGTGGCTTGCTAATTCTTCTCAAGCAGTGACTGAGAGTCACTGGAAGTCACTGGGCGCTGCTGGGATCTGCTGGAATTCACTGAGATTGGCGACCTGGGGACCCAGCCCTGGCAACCTAGGGAGTTGTAATCCCGCGAGGGAAGGCCTTTATATACCTTTCCTGCAGCACTAAGGCATGTGACTTTGCTTTCATTCACTTAGAATCACGAGGGCAAAGGAACAGTGAATGTAGCGACATAAGAAATTGTCACATTTGTACTCCGTTCTTCGTACAAAACAAGTTTTGCACCCACATAGATAAATATCTTTCCGGTTTTGTAGATAGAGACTGGCAAAGAGTAGAAGTGCTGGATGTACTAGTTGTATGGGGGATTAATACAAAATTGGTTTTTGACGATTCGGTGATATTTATGATCCGGTGGCTAGCGCTCATTTATAGGCACTAGGCGCTATTCATGGTTTTTTGAATCCAGTCGACATACTTGCCAACCCGTACATATAATCCCGGGAAGTTAGCCTGACCGCATCCCTTACCGCCTGTCACAACACCAACTAGGACTCCAGATTCATCGACCAACGGGCCTCCGCTATCCTGAGTGCAGGCATCTTTGCCTCCTCCTGGAACACCTGTACAAACCATGTTGTCCGTAATAGTTCTAGGTTGTGTATCGTGTTTATAGTCCGCAACACATTTTTTCCGTTCAACAACTTTGACAGTGGTATAAAGTAATGAGGCCGGATAATCGTCCGAAAGTTCTTTCGTAAGTCCCCTATTGAGAAATGTCAGAACAGCTTGTCTAGCTTCGGTTATTTGAAGACAGATGCTGACCATCCTGCTACTGTTACCGCTGAACCTGCGGCGGGATCTGATCCCTGTAGCGGTAGCTTGGCGTGACGGATTGTCGGCGGTGTTTCCAGCACCGGTTCAGCCAGTTGTATAAGAGCAAGATCATGGTTATTAATATTGTCAGGCCTCCATTCGGGATGGAGTACGGCATCAGCAAGAGCGACTAGCCTCCCACCATTTCCAATCGTCTGGAAAGGAAGTCAGTATAAGATCTGCACCTGGTTTCGGGTTAACTCACCAGTGATCCGAATCGAACCTGGAGGTGGTCGGTGCCAGAATCAACGCAGTGCGCGGCAGTCAGAGCCCAATTTTCGTTGAGCAATGTGACTCCACAGTCAACGTCGCCCTCTGCAAGGAGCGCCCCGATTTGGGGAAACTGGCCACTGGTAGCCGCGGTTCCCCCAACGATACGTTTCGGCAGACGATTTGCATATTCGGCAGGATGGCTGGCAGCTGTTGAAGTAGCCAGCAGGAGTCCAAAAACTACGGATCCGAAGAGTGGTGCCATAATTACCACGCGAGATAGAAAAGTAGAAAGTAGATGAGTTTGATAGTAGGGGCACGTTTACTGAAAACTCGATATATATATATATATATCTAGTTCCAAGGGAAAAGGATGTGAAGGCTTGTTTTCAGCCGGCTGCGGCGATGTGGCTCCATTGCTGGTGGGCCGACCTTCTTATCATTGCCATTTAGGAGTTTTTCGAAGTAACTGAGCTCCATAATCGTCCGCTGGAGACCTCTTGGTGGAGCAGAGCATCCAGTTTAGATCCCAGCTATTGCTTGCCTCAGTTCCTCAGACCGGCCGGGGAGAAAAGAGTTAGTTAATCTCCGTACAAAATACGGAAGGGTTTCCACAATATATTACGTGGCCTGGGAAACAAAATGGCTTGGAGCCTTGGCAAGAGTCGTACCACCAGAATCAGGCGTCAACCGTAGCCTAGCTGAGGGTATCTAATAGAGGTAACTTGATAAACGTGTGTCATATTGGAGTGAAGAAGCAAATCGCGACCGAATTTGAGGTTGGAACTGCGATGTTTGGATGCTTGGCAAATCCTATGTGCCAAGAGATAGCACTTGGCGCTTTCCTGATTCGGATTGCTTAGGTCAGCTGTCAACAAACGCCAAGCCCGGGTGTTTGCATTGCGGCCAAACACTTCGAATAGGCATCTGCAATGGTTTTTTGCAGATGCAGGTTCGTGAATTGTCATGTTGAACCTCCATGATTGACTTAGCGATTGCTCTATTTAAGACTGTGTGTGTTCTTACACAAGATACAAAATATGGCCTTGCTGACTAAGCCATATAAGCCACGTGGACTACCCAATGATAAGCCCGGAGCTAACCCAAACCCCTGCCACCACTTTTCTCAGAAGCCTCATTTCAAGGGTTCATCCTCCATGTGATGCACCTGTGCCTCAAGGTACCGTCGGTGCTGAATGAGCACAGCCCGAGCAGGTTGAGAGCCTCATCAAATGCCTCCTTCACTTGTCATCTCATGATGCGAGCTTCAACGGCTTCTTTGGCATTTGGCTTAGCTTGAGTTTTAGCCAGCGATTCGAGTGTGTTATCAGATTAACTCGGGTTTATGAATAGAGTATATACCGAATTCAACAATACTAATCCAGCTGTTGCTGATCTACATGAAGGTCGGTGACTATTGAAACATTTCAAATACTTGTATTTTCAGTATCTAATGCTCAAGTAGTTGATCTATTAGTGACTTTACCTCAACTCTTTCGCGAAAAGCCGAAAACTGTTCGCAAAATGGCACCGGCAGGCTATCACGAAAGAGGCCTACTCAACCTAACCGCGCGGAACCAGTCTCAAATCGGAAGCGAAATCGCGGCGCAAGATCTATATGGACTAGGTGTGCGCCTGGGTTTCTATTTTCAAGCTTTGGGCATGGTATTCAACCTCTACGGCGATAGGAATGATTTTGGTAAAGGTCTCAAAGCGGCCGCCGGGGCCATTGCCCTATCTGTTCTCGTTCCATGGTACATACTTGCAGCCAAGGCCGCCTTGAGTCCCAGCGAGGCTATTGTGATTCTCCTAATTGTAGGGGGCTTCCTGCCGCCCGCAAAAAAGAGCCTTCTCAACCCACATACCGTCACTGGAGAGACGATTGGCCTAGTAATGCTACTTCTTACAGAGGCCATGACTTGTGCAGCGTATCTTTGGACCTTTGGAAGCCTCGTGAAGACCTTGCCGCGACTAGGAACCGACAATGTGATATTCTTCTTTGCACGTGTACCAATATGCAGCTGGTTTCAGCACTTTGCTTTGGCCATGATTGTCATTGATGCCATCACAACCATACCTTTTGTAAGGACAGTTTTCATGTTAATTAGAGTGGCTTGGCAACATTATGCCGAGAGCTCAAAGGACAGGTTTTCCAACCGTCCCGGCGAAAAGCCTACCAATAACCCGAACGACATACCGATAAATAACGTGAACGTTGAAACGACTACTGGTGAATCAGATAGCAACAAGCCCGAGAGCAACAGTATCCCAACCCCTGCCAGGGGGTCACAAAGGGTGGACGCTATTGCCAGGGTTAGATTAATTACTAGGTTTTTAGAAATTGGGAAGGAAAGGCTGTCGTTCTTGTTCGTCTTCTGGCTCTGGAGGATTATCACAGTCGAGATTACCCTATACTGGAATCACCTCTGTCCATCAAATAACATTCAGTCTCCTGGTCAGCTGGTACCTCTCATAACAGGAATCGTCATTCTCATCGACACAAGCTTCGTTGCTCTACGAATGCACCCTCCTACGCTAAACGACGCGCGCCGTATCCTTGGGATTGACTTTTGGGTATCCATACTCGTCTACCTTGCTTATACACCATTTTCCGCGCTCTTTCATCGCCTGTTATTGCTAATCGATGGATTAGACACGTTGATTGATTTTGTATTGTATCCAATATACGATCTGCCCTTGTTGCTGTTTAAACGCTACAAGCGGTGAGGTCACCATACGAGAAGTTGTTTTCCTTCCGAATTCGTCCAAGAATGGAAATGATAATGACTTGCTGGTGATCCAATGAGTTTTTCCATCCGTGGAGCCGTATCGTATCGGTTGCCACTGGGCCTGCTATCATTTCAAAAAACAACCTCACTCTATCGTTAGAGGAGCAAAAGAGATATGCAGCAGCCACTGACAGTGAAGGCTTTTGGCGAGGCATAGCGGCTACTGATTATATCTGGGGAGGAAAAAGTTGACAGTCAACAGCCCTCCTTCAAGGAAACACATATAAACACGATATCACCCAATATTGATCCCATTGCGTCTCATCAGACTATCACCAGGATAGCTCACGCGGACCAGGAGGGCCTACAGTGCTTCGTCAAAACCTTCCACAACCCTTGGGTATTTCCCTTGACTACCCTTATGCTAAGTCCCTGGGCCAATCCTTAACCTACACGAAATAGCCTCTTGAAAATACCTTCTAGGCATAAGAGTATCCTCAGCTTAATCAAGTGATCTTGAGGACTATTGCTAAGGTCTGTTAAGGATAAAGAACAGGATTTGCTAAGGGTTGTGGAAACTTTTGACAGGGTACTGTAGTGTCTTCAAGAAACAAAAAGTGCTCCGCGACTAGTTTTTCCATTAGCAATAGGCTCCGCGCTCTCCTGACTTTCCCCGTTCTCTTGTTCTTCTTTCACTGAGCCCTCCCATCCCTTGGTTGCAGCATTTGGTCTATGAGCCTGCTGTCGGTGCACCCCCAGAGAGAGCCGAGGAATGAGCCGCTTATCCCTGAGCCGGCCGACGCGAAGCGACCAGATTTCCTTTAGGCGTTGGCTGACCTCGACGATATTGAGTGAAAGGAGGCGGCTTAAGAGTGGCTGGTTGCGTGGCAGTGTCGGATGCTGAACATCTGGACTAGGCTGTTGATTTGCCGGTGGCAGCTCCGCTAAAGTCGGTAGAGCTGTGGTCAGTGTCTTAGTACAATCGTCTTCAGACATTCGCGGATTCTCCGTAGACGTCAAATTCAGGTCCCCTTTGTGGTCAGAAACTCGTTTTTCCCCACTGGAATCATGTTCGGCCATAATTTTCACTGGTGTTTCTTGACCACAAATCCTAACATACTGTCCTGGATCCTTTGAAGCTCGCTTTACCTCACTTCCATCACCGGAATCATGATCGGTTATAATTACCACTGGTGTATCTTGACCACAAACCCTAACATACTGTCCTCGATCGTTTGGAGCATCACGAATTTGCTGGGGATCAATACTAAGCAATGCTCTATAACCGTTGCCCCTCTTATAGAATTTGATAGGATTGACATCGGAAACCCTCTGAATCGGCACTTTCGCCGTAGCTGCTTTTATCATACTTAATTCGCTTTCTCCTCGACCGTTTGGAGCACCACAAATGTGCTGGGGATCAATCCTAAGCAATGCTCTATAACCGTTGCCCCATTTATAGAGTTTCATAGGATCGTCATCGGAAACCCTCTGGAGCGGCACTTTAGCCTTAGCTGCTTTTTTCATAGTTAATTCGCTTGGTAACGGCGGTTGAGGTGTTATTGTCAATGAGTTTTCACTTTCAGCTTCAGCACTTACAGCCCATTTCGTGCGTGGAAGAGGGTTGTCAAAGGTATAATCGTATGACATGGTGACTTTTAGAAGGTAGTAAAGGTATTGGCGGACTGAAATGATCCCATCTTGAGGAGACTTTGAGTATGCATTATATGGAATGGGTGGGGTGAGATACAGACAAGGCTCTGACCTCTCCCCTATCTCTTGTTTAAGAAAGATTGTATGATCATAAGTCGTCAGGAAGCCATACTTCGTTTTATAGTCATACATATATTCCGCGATTTGACCTATAAAGTCAGCCTAGGTCAAAATTCTGTAAGGCCCAAAGATATTTACCTACCCAGGGCACACCGTAATTCATCTGGCGCGTTGTTACAGTACATAGTGTACCAGGCACGAAGCGGATGATTCCAAGCAGTTTTCGCTTCCCCAACAAATCTCATGAGAGGGATTTCTCGAAGCGATCTCAATTCGGCGACAGTGGAGGCGGAACAGTTGACCGCGACGAACCGAGGAACCGTAGTACCTCGCTGAACTTCTTCACATACCCAGAAGTCACCGAAACGGGCTTTGATGTTGTTCTGAAAGGCAACCGTGGTAACGGGTGAAAGTGCGTTTTCTGCGAATCTCCCACATATGGATTTTTCACTGCTACATAGAAAATTCTCCATATCAAACCAGGATGGAGCTCCGGTAGGATCTTGTACTCTTATATAGAGCGGGCCAGTCGCCATATTCGCCGCGCTAGTACATTCACGGATCAGGTTTGAGGGATCCCATCTCGCTATAGGGCCATTGAAACGTATTGGATGAAGTGGAGAAACGTAGTCCCTCCTGGTAGTTAGGGAAGGAAGCGGGCGGTTGAGGATATCGGGGCCGGTATGGATGATTTCCTCCAGCATATTGAATTGGTAAGTTATAGGGGATCAATTAGTCAGAGGAGTGTAGTGATCCGAATGGCTCTTTTGCAATCCGAATGCCTGAGCTTTCCATTTTATACAGTGGCAGTCAGCATATTTATTGGCACGGTCACGGCGCGTAGATCCCTTAGAGAAGCCTAACTGTCAATTGTGACCTGCTGATGGTGACTAGTGAACTATTTATAGCATGGGCAGCCCCTGAAACTGGTTGCCCCAGCCAGCCATGTGACATGGACCAATCAACTAGTTAACTAGTGTCAGACCAGAAAAAGACTATATTAGCCACGCACCAGAGAGGATATTCTCTTTTGGCGTAGTTAGCTATTCATCAGTTATGAGCCTGGAATTTTCCACTGGTAGCATGTTTGATCCAGGACTAGATTAAATGATTATCTTAAATTTTTATTATTTACTAGCACATATTTAATGTGAATCTAGTAACATCTGCTTACTAAATGAATTTTTTAAGCTTGAGATTTTATAAAAACCAGTAACAGCTGAAGAAATAGAATTAAATTAATAAGATTTAAGAAAGATGTAATTATTAACAGCTTTACAGCTAAAAACTGCTGAAGCTGGAGAGGTGTATCAGATCAGAAAAGATTATATTAGCTATGCACCAGATTGGATATTCTCTTTTAGTATAGTTAGCTATTCATTAACTAGTTATGAAAAACCAACAGTTTTCTAGAAATTAAGCCTGAAATATTCTAATCACTCATGCAAACATGTGTGTACAGAGTAATTATAGAGTATTTTATATAAAATAAGTTTATTTATAAACAGTATGTTAATTTTTAAAAATATTAAATAAAACTGAAAATTAAGATTTATACTTTATTAATAAAATTAAAATTAGCTTAGAAGTTTTAAGTCTTTATAATTAGTTAGTTATTTCTTGATTATTCTTAATATCTTCAAGTTAATGCTTTTTTCAGTCTGAAATTATTCTCTTTATTATTTATTTAAATTTCATGACTAATAATAATATAACATTTTATTTCATAATTTTATACATTTAATAATTTTAAATTCTCATATAATTTATTATATAAAATAATTAATTACTTAATAATAAAACTAGTTATTTAAATAAGAAAATAAGTATATTATAAATTTAAAAAAAAAATATATATAAATTATTATAAAAAATTTCTTAAATAATAAAATTATCTAATAATTTATCTAAAGCAAGAAATATGTAATTTAAGCTTCTTTACTAAAATAATAATAAAATTAACTTAATTTTTATTTAAGAAAAATAAAATATCTTCAGAAAGATTACTAAAAAATTAATTTTATTTTAATTTAAATAATATAATTTTTAAATACATGATAAGATTATTTTTCTATTTTTTTTTTTTTTTTTTTAAAAGCTGTATTTACTTGCTTCTTCTTATAAGCATTTTCATGTTCAATAACTTATTTTTTCTTTTTTTTTATTTTAAATATTTTTCTAATTACTCATTCTTATTTTTTTATTTTTTTTTAAGTTTTTTTAACTACTAATTCAGCTTTCTTTTAAGCTTTAATAATCAGATATTTAGCTTACTTAGCTGCTTACTATTCTTCAGCTTTCTAAGCATGTATATTTTTTTTAATTATTTTTTAAAATTTTACTTCTTTTTTATAAGTAGCTTTAGCTTTTTTTTTATTTTCTAATTTAACTACTTTAATTTTAACTATTTATATTTTCTTAAATAAAAAAAACTAAACTTAATTTAATTTTTTTAAATTTAAAAATTTCATTACTTTTTTTTTTTATTAATATGTTTTTTCTAGTGTAGTAAGAAGATGCATTTACTACTATTATAATACTAATAAAATAATCTAGATATTACTTAAACATTTTACATGCAGTAATTACAGATAATAATATGCAAGATAAGATTAAAAAATATTAGAAAAATATAATATTTAATAAAAAAAGAATTTACATTATTTAAATATATTAAGAAATATATAAAAACTAATAATTGGTCTAAATATGTATGTTTAATAATTATTTTATATATAACTTATTAATTAAATTATTTTATAAATATATCTTATTATTAAAAACTAGTTATAATTATTAATTAATTATTATTATTATGATTATTCTTGATATTTCTAATATATAAAAATTAGATATTTGTTATTATTATTTTTTTATTATTTTTTAAATTATTAATTTATTTTATTATTATATTTTATTACTTTATTATATACTTTAGTATTATACATAATTTCTAAATTAGTATAATTATATAAATTATTTTTTTTTATTTTTTCTTCTGATTTATATATTTTTATATTATTTATTACTGTTTAATACTGTTATTTTAATATTATTTAATTATTATTACATATTTTTATTTCATTTCATGCATATTAATCATGTATCATATATTTTGCATTTACTAACTACATATCTTAAGTTTTATAATCATTAATAAATATATTTTTATTTTATTATTACTTATTTCAACTAAGTATTTTATTTTCTTCATCTTATTTTAATAATCTTAGCAAAATGAAAACATTTAATTAAAGAAATAAAGAAGTATTTACACATTTATTAAGATATTAAATCTTATTATTTAAAAATAAAAAGTTAAGATAAAAACTAAATTAAATTATTAAAAAAACTATTAAAGTTAGAAATTATTAAGAATGAGAAACTTAATCAGACTTTCTGATTAGTAAGAAGAGAAGTTTATCTTACTTAATAAAAATACTTACTATTATAAAAGTAAATTATACTATTATTATAAAAAAAAATATTTTAAAATTATAATATTACTTTATATAAAAAGAATAATAATATTAGTATTATTTTTAATTAAATGAGAAAAATTAAAATTATTATTATTATAATTATATAATTAATTAGTATAATTAAACTAATTATATAGTTAATTTGTTTCTAGTATTATGAAATAAATTTATTAAAATATTAAAAAAAATTTCATGTTCAATTTTTATTAATGAAAATTATTAATATTTATTCTGTTATTTAGAATATTAAATCTTTTATTAGCATATACTTAGCATCTTAGAATAGCTTATTATTAGCATACTAATAGCTATAAGAATAATATTAATATAAATTATAAAGTAATATTAATAGTAAATTTTATTTATTATATATAAGAATATTATATAAAAAAGAGCTAATAAAAAAATCTTTAATCTTCTAATTTAATATAATATATCTAGCTATATATTCATCATGTTCATCTAATAAATATTTTATTTATTTTATATGTTAAAAATTTTCTGTTTTTAATTTATAAGATAAAAATTTATAACATGTTAGCAGTAACTTAATATAATAAAAACTAATTATAACAGTTTTTAAAAAACTAATTATTATTTTTTAATTATTTAAAATGTTATTATATTAAAGTTTCAGATTATAAGTTAATAATAAAAAAATAAGTATAACTCTAACTAAGAATTAGAATACTTAGTAATTAATTAAGAATAATACTACATTAGAAGATAATATCTAAGCAAATATTATAATTAATAAAAATTAATTTATTTAGTTAATAATAGTAATATTATAACTAGAAAAGTAAAAGTTCTTTTCTAATTTAAAACTTTATAAAAAGAAGAATAAGAATAAATAACAAGAATAAATAAAAGTAATAAAAGTGTTTATTAATAAGAAGCTATAAGCTTATTTTATAAAGTAAGATAAAGTTAAGTTTATAACTACTAAACTAAGAAATAATATTCAGATATCTTAAGATCTTTTAAAAAAAACCATTAATTTTCAGAATTATACATGAAGTTAATTTAAGATATTTCTTTTAAATTTAATTAAAGTACTAGAAAATAAAAATTATTTAATCATGTAAAAGCTGCTTAAAATAATTTAACATGTAAGCTAATTAATAATAAATTTCAAACATGCTTTCTTACATATTTTTATAAAACTAGATATTAAAGAAAATATGAAATATGAAATAAACTTTTAAGCTTTAATATTTTTTTATAAGCTTAGTTTAATATTATAAAATATTATATTAGCTTAGAACATGTTATTTATTTTAATTACAGAAATCATGATTTTAATAACATGTTTAAAAAAGATATTTAATTAAATAACTAATAAATTATTAAGAAAGCTATTAGTATAATAATCTCATAGTAATTCTCTGCAGAATTAACAGTAATTTTTAAAGAATTATGAATATTAATTAAAAAAAAGTAATTTTTAATTCTGAGATTAGAAATAAATATTTAATTAAAGTATGAATCAAGCAGTAAAGAAATAAAAATAACATGATAAAGAATATTATTTTATTTATAATGAAATCAGTCATGTTAGCTATAACTGCTTAAAATATTAGAATAAAAATTAGCAGAATGATTAATCTTTCTAATATCATATGTTAAAAATTAATTTAAATTCAGATGCAGCTTAACAGTAGCTAGAATGCTTATATAATAATTAAAATTATTAGATTAATCAGATTACTAAAACAAGTAAAGAAAATTTTAATATAAAAAATAATTTAAAAAGTCTGAAAGCTGCTGCTGAGCAGCAGTAACTTAAAAAAACTAATTATTTTTTATTAATTATTAATATAAATTATCAATATTTAAATATTTATAAAGTAATATTAGATTATAATACTTTTGCAGATTATATTTTATATTATAATTTATTAAAAAATAAATAAGTATTAGTATAAAAGCTCATATAATTATTAAAAATTATAAATAAAACTTTTATAACATGTTAAAGAGATATTATACTTAAATTAAATATGAAAAATAATTATAATAAAGTTTATAAGAATGAGATTAATTTAAAAATTATTAATTTAGCAGAAAATAACATCATTTTTAGCAGATCTTAGCTGTCACATGTTAATTTTTTAATAAATTAAATCTTTAATAAGTAAAGATATTACAGTAAATATACTAATATAAAAATTATAATTAATAATTCTTGATAATTTTTAAAAAAAATAAGATAAGAAAATATTAGCTTGCTAATTATAAGTATTATTAATGATATATAAAATCAAGAAATAAAAATTTCTAAGAAATACTACTAATAAAAATAAATATTTAATAAAAAAATAACAGTTATTATGTAGAAAAGCATTAAGCATTAAATTAAATTAAAAAATAATTAAATATTTTTATAATGCAAATTATACTTTTTATTCACATATAAACTAGATATTCTAAGAAAATATTTTAAGAATATTTAGTAAAAAAATTAAATATGAAACTCTACAAGCTCAGTAGATGCATTAATATTATTAAGTAAAAAATTAAATAGTAAATTATGATTATATATTAATTATAAAGATTTAAATACATTAATCATTAAAAATTAATATTTTTTCTTACAAATAAATAAGCTTATGAACTGCTTAAATAATATTAAGATATTAATAAAACTAGATTTATAAGATGCATATTATTAAATTATTATTTACAGAAGAGATTAATGAAAAACAGCTTTTTAAACATGATATGAACATTTTAAATATACAGTTATGCTATTTAAACTCTGCAATGCACTAGCTATTTTTCAAGCATATATTAATAAGATATTAAAAAATATATTAAATGAATATGCAGTTGTTTATTTTAATAATATTTTTATATATTTATAAATTAAGAAAAAGCATGTTAAATATATTAATAATATTTTAGAGCAGCTATTACATCATAATTTATATACTAAATTAAGTAAATGTAAATTTTATAAAGAGAAAGTTTAATTTCTAAAATTTATTATTAGTAAGAATAATATCTGATTAAATGAAAGTTATTTAAATATGATTCATGATTAATCTGAGTTGAGATTAATTAAGAATATTTAAATATTTTTTAAATTTACTAGCTTTTTTAAATGCTTTATATATAATTATACTAGTATCACAGCAGTTCTGAATAAATTACTAATTAATAAGAAATCATGATTCTTTATTAACAAGATTAGAAAATTATTTAATTATCTTAAGAAAGCTTTTTAAAAATTACTGCTATTAATATATTATAATTCTGAAAAATAAATACTAATAATTATAAATGCTTTGAATTTTATTATAGCAGTTATATTATTATAATTAATAAAGAATAAGAATAAAAGAAATTACTAGTATTTTATTACTTTTTATTTAGAAAAACTGAAAGATGCAGAAAGATGATATGAGATTCATGATTAAAAATTATTAATTATTATGAAATGCTTTAAGCATTAGTATTAATACTTAGCTAGAATTAAATAACTTTTTTATGTTTAAACTAATTATAATAATCTTAAATACTTTTTTATTATAAAAGTATTAAATAATAAATAAGCAAGATAAGCAGAGTAATTAGCAGTATATGATTTTATTATTAAATATAAATCAGAAGTTAAAAATTTAATAAATGCACTAAGTAAATATAATAATTATAAATTTATAAATGTGCATAAATATCATGCTAGAATACTATTTACTTTATAAGCAAAGTTAAAAATCATAAATTTTAGCATAGAAATAAAAAATAAGAATCTGAAAAATCATGCTTCTAGTAAGCTACTAGTAATTTAAAAAACTAGTAATAAAAATGCTTATGAATTATCAAATATTAACATGTATATGCTATTACAGAATACTTAATAAAGAAATATTTTTACAGAATAACTTTATTATGCTTTGATAATAAATGATAAGCAAGCATCTTATCTTAAAGAAAAAAATTAAATAATAGAAATTTTTAAAAAACAGTCTATTCTGCTATATAAGAATAAGATATACATTTCTAATAATATTATTATAAGATAGAAATTATTATACTTATATTATAATAATTTTTAAATCAGTTATTATAATATTAATAAGACTGTAAATTTAATTAAGTAAAAATACTACTGAAATTAAATAAATAATAAAATTACAAAATACATGTATACATGCTTAGATTACTTAATAAATAAAACTTCTAAACATTAGCTTTACAGCTAATTAGTTAGCTTATCTGTAATAAGAAAGCTATAAAAGAAACTTATTATAAATTTTATTATTAATTTATCTTTTTTTATAAAAAATAGCAGCATATATAATGTTATATTAATAATATGTAATTAATTTATAAAAATAAGATAGTATTTTTTCATTATAAAGAAAATATTAGCATTAAATTTTACAAATATTTTTATTAATAAGATAATTAATAAATACAGAATATTAAATTTAATTATTAATAATCATGATACATTATTCATGAGCTACTATTAAACTAATTTATATTATTATATTTATATAAAAAAAAAGCTAAGTATTGCATTTCATTTTTAAAGTAATAATTAAATTAAATAACTTAATTAAATACTGCAGTAGTATTTATAAATTTATAGTAATTATTTATAAGATAATTAAATAAAATTATTACTTATTATTAAATTTACTTATAATAACAGTAAATATGTAATTATGAAATAAAGTTTATTTTATATAATATACAGATATAATTCTAGTATTCTAAGCAAGTATTAAAATAATTTTCTACTTAATATGATAGAAATTAAAAAATAATTAAAAATATTAAAAAAAACTAAAAAAGAAGCTATAAGACTGCTTGAATAAAGCTATTAAACATAATCTTAATATTATAATTAATATCATAAGCTAATTAAATTTAATATTAGTAATTTAATATAACTTTTAAAAAAAAATTTAATTATTTTATAATTTTTAAAGAAGCTTGATAGCTGTTATTTAGAATTTTTTTCTGTTATAATTATTTGAAATTTGCAAGTATATATTCTATAATTATTTTATTCATATAAATAAATTAATTTAATATTTCATGTATTATTATTAAAGTTATATTAATTATAAAGTAGTAAATAAGTAGTTTTACTACAGCTAATTTTTATTTTTATTTTTATTTTTTTTTAATTCATTATAGTCTTATGCAATCTGTAACTAAGAAGATTACCTGTTTAAACAGAATTTATTAATTATTACATACATTTAAATATAAGAAAAGTATAAATAAACTAGATAAATGAAATGTCTCTCCTCCTCAGGAATGAAAATACAACTTTTTTATCTCCGGGCATAGAGGCCCCGGAGCTAGGCCCCGGAGCGAGATTTTTGAAGCCCGGAGCGAGATTTTTTTTTTTAGGGGCTACTCCGGGCACTTCATGCCCGGAGCAGCGCCCAGATTGAAAGGTGTCCCAAAACCATTTTTGAGACAGGTTGTCGCGGGTATTTTCTCCGGGTAGTGGAGCCCCGAAGCTAGGCCCCGGAGCGAGATTTTTGACCCCCGGAGCGAGATTTTTTAGGGGCTGCTCCGGGCATCAGATGCCCGGAGCAGCGCTCAGCTTGAAAGGTGTCCCAAAACCATTTTTGAGACAGGTTGTCGCGGGTGTTTTCTCCGGGTAGTGGAGCCCCGGAGCTAGGCCCCGGAGCGAGATTTTTGACCCCCGGAGCGAGATTTTTTAGGGGCTACTCCGGGCATCTGATGCCCGGAGCAGCGCCCAGATTGAAAGGTGTCCCAAAACCATTTTTGAGACAGGTTGTCGCGGGTGTTTTCTCCGGGTAGTGGAGCCCCGGAGCTAGGCCCCGGAGCGAGATTTTTGACCCCCGGAGCGAGATTTTTTAGGGGTGGCTCCGGGCATGCATGCCCGGAGCAAAATTGAGGTTGGAAGTATTCCAAAATACACTTGAAAAGTGAATATTGTCAGTCTGTTTTAGGCTTGTAAAATCCACTCTTGGGTAGCAATTCTTGTTTCTTTTAGATAAGAAATTAGGAATTTGAGCTCTAACTCAGTCTGGAAGAGTAGCTTTAATGAGAGCAAGGGAATATCTAATTTTTTTTGAATTTTTCTTCTTTTTTCCTGCTGATTCTGACACTTAATTAATAAATATTCAGAATTTTTCTTTAACTGGTAATTTAGGCAAATATCAGTTGAATAATCAGGTAATCTTTTTAAATAGAATCTGAAGTATCCATGCCCAAGCTTTAACTGAGTAATAATAGATCAGATTTCTTTAGGGATTTTTAATCTGGAAGTCTTTCATTTAATTCTTAAATTAAACTAAGCATAATTACTATTCTCATTTTTCTTATTAAAGATTTCTTCATGTCATTTAATTAAAGCTTGCTCATGAATTTTTCTCTTAATAAAAGAATGAGAAATATATTTCTCTGGAAAGATATTTTTTAATTAAGTAGTCTTTTTTATTGCTTTATCAGCCTCCTCATTTTCATGAATTCCCACATGAGCTGGCATTTAATGTAAGTGAAATTTTATATTCTTTAATCTCTCATCTCTTAACAGAGTCTTCAGAAAATTAATATAATATAATCCAGATTTTAGATTATTTCTAGCAAGTTTTTGAATTCCAGCTTGACTATTAGAAAAGATTCAAACTTCCAGAATTGAATTTGATTTAGAAATTATTTCTAAAGCCTTTTGAAATGCTTTTTTAATAGCAAATAACTCAGCATCAAAAACTTTCAGATATTTTTCCAGATTCCAGAAATATCTCATGTTTTTCTGAGAAATATAGATTCCCATATCTGCATTTTCATTTTCAGATTTGGAATCATCTGAATAAATGACTAAATTATTTAATGGCAGGTTTTTTATCAGTTCCAGGTGTTTTTTCTTAGAATCCAACTGTAATTCCTGATTAGATTCTGGGATATCCTCTGCCAGACTCAGGGGATACATCTTAAGCTATTACATACAATGCCTATAATAACCAACTGCTGCAAACTGTCCTCTCGGGCCTCTTAACTAATTCCCTGCTCATTCTTAATTAAGGGTCACCACTCACTATTAGTTACATGTTACTAATTCTTAACCATAATCTTATAGTTTCCGTGCTGCCAATCTCAGCATCACAGCCTACTAATCAGCCATCACAGTCTTGCCTGCTACTGAGCTTCCCCTGGTGCCCATGGAGCCTGAAGACTCCAAAGCTCCAAGCTCCTTTGGCTGACTAACCACCTCCGCAACTGCTAGTTCTAATTTATCACTAGCTGCCAGGCTTTGGTGAAGCCCGGGCTTGGCTAAGCCCGGGCCTCATCTCTGCCTGGAACACAGGTATTCACCTAGCACACAGTAGCTTATCACATGAGCAAGTTACAGAGGCCTAGGGTGTCCTGACTTCTTGGGAATTTTCAGGCCGCATAATCACACACTGCTCTCATTCTCCAAAGAGCTCAAGATCAGATGGTTTTTAAAAGCTTCTCTAGTTATGGCTGGTGTTTCTGGGATCCACAGGCCCCATAATCAGTGCCCATGAGGCCCGGAAACACCTGAGATTTTTTGAGGATGTGGAGAGGTCCCGAAACCTCCTGATTTTTAACACCTTCTAGCCTTGGCGGGTAAAAAAGACATGTGCCCCAGGGGGATTCGAACCCCCGACCTCAGAATTAGTTAAGGCCAGCCAGTGCCCGGTGGTGCTTATTACCATTACACCACTAGTGCCAGGCGCTAATTTTTATTAATAAAAATAAAAAATAAGAAATTAAATGAATACTTGATTAACAAATTCATTATTAAAAAATTCAATATTTAATTAAATGATTAGACTATTCTGAATATAAAAATTAATGAATTGATATTAAAAATCTTGAAAATGCAAATGAAATAATTAAAGAGTTTAAACTTAGCTGCTTTAAAGCTTTTACTAAACAGTAATAAAGAAATAAAAAAACAGAAACTTAATAATATTTAATTATTAAATAATCTAAAATTTAATTTATTATTAAATATGAATTTTTATAAATTATTTAAAAGCACAGAAGCAGTACAAAAGCAGTAAAAATTATTTATTTATTTTTATTTTTATTTTTTTTCTTCATATTAATATTTTTATCTTTCTTCTTATTAGCATAATTCTCATTAAAAACTTCTTACTTTATATTAATAATATTAATAACAGATTTATTAATATTAAGAAAAATAATATTAAATATATAAAGTTTTAAATAAGTAATTATAATTAAAATAAAAGTATTTATATTATTTATTATATATATAAAACTTGCTTAAGGAATGAAAAGAAGCTGCTTATAAATAGCATGATATGTGATCTAGTAATATCAGCTATTTAATTTATTCTCTTTACTTAGTAGAAGATATTAATTATAGAAATGTAAATTTTAAACTATTTAGTATATTTATTAATATTAATTTTTCCAGTAATTTTATTATTAATGATTACTTTAGTAATTATATATATATTGTTTATCTTAAACAATATAATAATACATAACTTAAAATTTTTAATATAATAAGAATAGTATCTAAAAGCAAAAGCTTACTTATATAAGATAAATTTATTTTTTAAAGCAGTTTTCAAGCAGTAAATACATGATTATTAAGCATGATTTATCTTTACTTTCTTAAAAAATGAATTTTCTGATATATCATTCATCTTATTAAGAAGTTTCAGACTTATTTCAAGTTAATTAATTAGCTAATTAGTAAATATATTAAAATAAATAAATAACTTACAATAGCATATTCAGCTACAGCTTACTGAACTTATTTAGAAGTTTTAAAAACTAACTTTTTTAAAATATTAATAATTATTTTCAGAAATTTTAATAAAGATATTTTACAAGAATTAGAAGAAGAAATAAAATACTAAGAAGCAGCATAAAATTAGCTATATTTAATAAATTAATATACATAATTAATGAAATTAAAAAATCTTAATTAATCTAAAATAAGAAAATTAGTAAAAAATATGAAAGATGCTCTAATATTATAGTCAGCTTGTTCAGCATATTATTAGCAAGAAAACAGCTATTATTACATAATTAAAGAATATTAATTAAATTCTAATCAGAATAAATAAAAAAATTAATAAGAGAAAGAGAGAGAAGTGAAATTTGATTAATTTCAGTTATTTTTATATCTTATTAAAAAAATAAAATTTTATACTAGAAGAGATTTTTCTAAGTAAATAAAAACTGCTATTATAAGAACTTAAAGAACTTACTTATTAGTTATAATAATTATAATGCTATTATAATAAGTTTTATTAGATTTAAAAAATTAAATAAATATACTAAGCTTGTAAATAAGCTTTTATAAGAAGAGATAACTATTAGCATACATTCAGTATCTCAGAACAGCTTACTACTAGCATACTAGTAATTATAAGAATAATATTAATATAAATCATGAAATAATATTAATAATAATATAATAAGAAGATGTATTTACTATTATCATAGCAATAATAAAATAATCTAAATATTAATTAAATATTTCACATGCAGTAATTACATATAATAACATGCAAGATAAAATTAGAAAATATTAGAAAAATATAATATTTAATGCAGAAAGAATTTACATTATTTAAATGTATTAAAAAATATAAAAAAATTAGTAATTAGTCTGAATATGCATGTTTAATAATTATTTTACACATAACTTATTAATTAAGTTATTTTATAAATATGTCTTATTATTAAAAACTAGTCATGATTATTAATTAATTATTATTATTATTATTATTCTTGATATCTCTAGCATATAGAAATTAAACTCTCATTATTATTATTTTCTTATCATTCTTTAAATTATTAATTTATTTTATTATTATATTTTATTATTTTATTATATGCTTTAGCATTATATATAATTTCTAGATTAGTATAATGATATAAATTATTTTTTTTTATTTTTTTTTCTTAATTTATATATTTTTATATCATTTATTACTATTTAATACTGTTATTTTAATATTATTTAATTATTATTACATACTTTTATTTTATTTTATATATATTAATTATGTATTATATATTTTATATTTATTAATTACATGTCTTAAATTTTATAATTATTAACAGATATATTTTTATTTCATTATTACTTATTTTAGCTAGATATTTTATTTTTCTTATTTTATTTTAATGATCTTAACAGAGCAGAAGCATTTAATTAAAGAAATAAAAAAATATTCATGTATTTACTAAGATATCAAGCTTTATTAATTAAAAATAAAAAGCTAAGATAAAAACTAAATGAAATTATTAAAAGAATTATTAAAGTTAGAAACTGTTAAGAATGAGAGATTTAATCAGACTTTCTAATTAGTAGGAAGAGAAATTTATCTCACTTAATAAAAATGCTCATCATTATAAGAATAAATTACATTATTATTATAAAAAAAAATATTTTAGAATTATAATACTACTTCATATAAAGAAAATAATAATATTAGTATTATTCTTAATTAAATAAGAAAAATTAAAATTATTATTATTATAATTATATAATTAATTAATATAATTAAACTAATTATACAGTTAATTTATTTCTAGTATTATAAAATGAATTTGTTAAAATATTAAAAAGAATTTCATGTTCTACTCTTATTAATGAAAATCATTAATATTTATTTTATTATTTAGAATGTCAAGTCTTTTTCCAGATTATAATATTATTAAAGAAATTAATGCAGGTAAAAATCTAAACTTTATAACTGTTATATTCTTAAAATCAGAATTATTAATTAAAATTCTAATAATTAAAGAAATTATATAAAGAAATATTCTGTATTATTTAGTTAAACACTCTTACTGCTTATATAAACATCTCTTATCATGTCAGATTTAAAAAATTAGTAGAGCTAATTAGAATATTTAAAAGTCTAAATGAAACATCTGTAAATCTGATTCTGCTATCTCATGCTACTCATTATTAAATTTAATAAACTTAATAAATTTAGCTAATTTAGCTAACTTGTTTAAAAATATAATAAAAACTAAGAGAAAGAAAGCAGATTTTTTTTCTTATATAAATTTAATGCTATTATTACTTGCTTTTTATTTTAACTACATGAAAATTCATTACTTAACTAAATAACAGTAATTATTAAAGTTTTTTCTTGCTTATATTCTCTTTCATGCTCATCAGAATTTCTTTCTCATATATAAATAGCTAAGTTTCTTACTATATTATCTGCTAATGCTTATGTCTCATGATTTTATGTATAAATAATTAATTTATACTGAATTTAAAATAAATTAGATTGCTTAAATTAAGAGAAATTTTATTAATTATTAGTAATATTCTGCAGGAAATTAAATGCTTTACAAGACTAGCTAAAATTAGCAACTACTTCAAATAGTAACTCATGTATTTAAAAAATTAAATTATCTAGCATTTTAATGAGTTCTTAAAATCATCATTACTTATGAAAATTCTGCATTTACAGATATGCTTAATCTGAAAAAAAAAATTTCTAAAATTAATATGTACAGAAAATTTTCATAATAAATTTAAACATGCTCATGCAGTGAATAAGACATGTAGAAATCTTGAAATAATAATTAATTATTTTCTGTACATAATGTAATATGTAGCTTGAGATAAATTTGCAAATATCATGAAATAAAAAAATTATAAGTAAATACAGCATGTTTATATAAGCTTATTTAATTACTTTAGTAATTTGCTTGTTAATCTGCAGCACTATTAATCTCATTTACTTAATTATATTATTAAAATTATGCTTTGAGCTTTGTAAATTATTCTTTAGAAAATAATAAGTATTTTTAATATTAAATGTAATTATATTACAGAAATGTAAATACTCATTTATTCAGGCATGCATAAAAAACTTTTTTTTTGAAATTTACTGCTTTTTTATATAGAAAATTGCATCAGAATACTTCTTACTAATCTGCTTCTTAAATTAATCAAGTAATTTATAAAATGTAGATTTAATTTGAGCATGAACTATCTTATTAAATAAGTAAAGAAAAAAGATTTAATGTTAACTAATAGCATTTATGATAGCTTTAGTATTTAGTTAATTCTTATTAGCTTTCTTCAGTAATTTCTTGTAAAATATTAGCTGATAATGCTTGAAGATATTCATTTAAATGTGCTAGTAGCAGTAAAAAATTATAACTGAATGCTACTTAGTTTTAATGATATTATAAAAATTTTTTTTATTATTAATTAAAATTATGTATAAAAGATTAATTTTATGATTTGTATATATCTTAAATAATTAATAAAATATTTAGAAAAAATTCTCTTCTTATTAATGAATTATAAAGTAAAATACTATAAAAAAAATTTAATTTAAAGTTATATTTTTAACTATATTTAAAAAAAATATTTTTAAATAATTTATTTTAAATGTAATATTTATATAAAACATATCAAAATAATGTTTAATTAGCTTTAATAAGTTACAATGCATGAAGAATAAGCTAGTTAATTTGCTATTATTATTATAATATGCATGAATTCATTCTGCTTTATTATAAAATAAAATTAGAAGAATTTGTATAAAAATTCTATTATTAAGAAATTTAATTTATTTAATTCTCATATAATTATTAATATCATGATAAGAGAATTTAATCTCAGAATTATCAGCCAGGAAAGTATTCAGCATGCTTTTTAATATAATACTATTCTTAATTATAATTTTAATTTCTTTTTTATAATTATTAAATTTAATTTAATAAAAAATAAAATGAAGAATTTAATATGAAAAACTGTAATTATAATTAAAATTATAAATATGAATGAATCAGTAATTAAAATGCTTTAAATAACTAATTATAAGATTAAACAAGCACTTAATTTAGCAGATAGTATAATTTACATGATGCTACTTATATTTAATGATTTTTTCAGAATAATTACAATGCATATAATAATGAATTAGCTTGTTATTTTTCTTATTAATGTAAAAGATGATAATTATGAATTTCTAAATCTTTAAATACTTATTAAGAGTATTTCTTGCATTAAAAAAAATTATGAAGAAGCTAAAATTAGCAGGTAGAGCTAGCTGCATTAATTAAGAAGTGTTATTAGTTATTTTAAAGTAATTTAATAAAGAAATTTCATGATAAATAATAAGCTAGTTAATAACATAACTAGATTTTATATAAATAACTATGAGAGTTTATATAACATTATGAATTTAATGAAATGCAATATTAAATTTACAGATATTCTAATTAGTTTTATTAATTTTTCAGATCTGATATGATAAGAAATGTTTATATAAGTAGTAAGAGTATTTAGCTAAGTAATATGAGATGTTTTTCTATATAATTTCTAACTAAAAACATTATATTCTTGCTAATTATAAATTTAGTAATTATTTTATATCTTAAGAATTTCTTATATTCTGAATAAATGAGAATACTAGCATTTAATAATAATAATATTATTTACTTTCTTCACATGTATAAGTAAATGTATAAAAATCATGAAATAATTCTGAATAATTATTATATAATATTACATGTTATGAACTATTATTAGCTAAATAATAAAATATGAATTTAAAGTCTTTCTAAAGCATAAAATAAAAACTAATTTAAAATAAAAAAGAAATTAAAAAAAAAATTCTTTTATCAGAATATTAAGCAATTTATTTATAATTATAAGTATTTTAAAACTTTTATTAAAAAATTCTGAAAGTATAATATAAAAGAAGTTAAATTATAAATCTGCTAATACATTTTTATATCTGAAAAAATATATAAGAAAGATAAAATTAATAAATTCACATGTTATTAAATATTTATTTAAAACTTATTTAAGAAACTTATAAATAAAATATATTAAGAAAAGTATTTTAATTAAGATAATTTTTAAAATCTGAAATGAAACATGCTTAAAAGTATAATTAAGAATCTTATTAATAAGAAAAAAAAAAGCATTCACATACACACATAAAATTCTAATAATAAAAAACTTAAAATTTTTTTTTAAAATTATAAGAAAATTATAAATTCTTATATAATTATAACTGCAGCTGAAATGATTAATAATATTATTATTAGAAAATTTCTTAAAAATTTCTGAAAAGAAATAGAGAAAATAAACATGAAAACTGAGAAGAAAATAATTTAATTTTTTTAAAATCTCATTATTTTTACATGTAATTACTTATCTTCTTTACATGCTAATTAAATTTTAAATAAGATAAGTAATAAAATAAAAAATTAAATAAAAAATCTTATTTAAATTATGAAAGTTTTTATTTTATCTTTATAAGTACTTGTTATTAGAACTAATTTTCATATTATAATAATTTAAGTATTAGCTTTAGTTAAACTTATATTTATATTTATTTCTGCTGCTATTTTATTAATATTTATATATAATTAAGTAATAATTAGAAATTATAAAAATTAAAATTAATATATGTTTTATAATTTTAATAATATATGTTTTTATTATAATAAGAATGATTATAATAAAATAAATTACTTAATATATTAAAATAACATTATATAAAAGAAATGCTATTTTAATACTAAGATTTAGAAGTTCTGAATAAATATACTAGAAAAAAATAAATTAATTTTATAACTTATTTAGAATGAATCATAATGCTATATTATTTAAAGATACTGAATTAATTAATTTTTTATTACTAATAAAAAAAATTACATCTTAATACTAAAATAAGTTATTTAATCTTAAAATATTAAAATTATATAAAATTATTAGACACATGTGTAATTAATTAAAATTAAAATAAATATAATAAAAAATAACAGTTTTAAAAAATCTGATAACAGTAATAATAAGTATGAAACACATGTGAGAATAATTATTATTATTTTAGAAAATAAGAAAATATATATTAAAAAGCTTAAACTAGCTAAAGTCAAGAATTACTTAAAAGAAAATTAAGTTACTAATTATTAAGTAAAAAAAAATGAATTTCAGATACTTATGAAATTTCAAGAAAAAAAATTATATAATCTTTAATTAAGAATTAAGAAAATTAACAAAAATAATAAACTTACAGATAATAAAACAGTTATAAATAATATAAAAATAATAAATATCTTAAAATTCAGATTTTAGTATAAAAACTATTATTAACTAGTAAAAATATTAAAAAAGCTTTAAAAAGTAATAAACATAAAAGAAATTATTAATAAAATTCTTAATATTCTTATTATTAATTTTATTATTTAAGAAATTCTAGAATTATTATATATTATATACTAATGCATGTTTAGAATACTTCTGCTTATTAAAAATAATTATGATAATAAAAAATTTAAAATAGCTAAAATAAAAATTTTATATCAGAAAATAATACAAGTAGAATATTTATAATTAATTTTTATAAAAAAAGAAAATCTAATTTTTACTATTAATATTCTGAAAATATACATTAATATTAATAACAAGCTAATAAATATCATCATTAATAATAAATTAGAAATTAATTATATTAATCTTAACTTTATAAAGAAGCTTGAACTTAATATTAGTTATAATTATAGCATTATTCTCATTAAATAAATAAAAAATATTATAAAATATATAGAAATTTATGATAACATGCTAGTAAAAATTAGAAATATCTTAACTAATATTATATTAATAATTATTAAAAATGATAATTAAAACTTTATTTCTAATAAATTCTGGCAGCAGAAAGCCTGATAAGATTATAAGATAAATATAATAAAAAATATTACTGCATATATTTATTTAGCTAATAATTCTCATATTATTTAATTTAAGATATATTACATATTAAAAACTTCACATTATTATTATAATAACATTTAGTAATATAGTATTTTAAACTAAAGAACAGATATAATTAAAAATATTCATTTACTAGTAATAAGAAAGATTCTGCAGAAATATATATATTAGAAAAATTATTTATAAAAATAACATATGTAATAATAAACTTATTAACATGTTATAATTTTTATAAATTAAAATAAATTAAACTTATTATAATACTGCAGTGCTCTTACACATATATAAAGTTTTTAATAAAGATATTAGATAAATATAACTTTAAATATAAAATAATAAAAAGATTTTAAGATAAAGATATGCAGTTATATAAATAAAAATATAAAAAAATATTAAAGTATTTATTTAGTATAAAAATGATGTAAAAACATAAAGAAAAGAAAATAAAGCTAGTTATGTTAGAAATTAGTAACAGAAATATATTAGATAAATTAATTAATTAAATTTAATCTTGCATTAATAAATACTACAGTAATAAATATAACAGAAAAGAATTTAATAAAACATTTCTTAATAAGTATTTAAAATATTTTTAATTATATTTAATTAAATTTTCTCTTAATAAAAAGCTTATATAAAAATAATTTAAAAAAATTACATGTGAATAAAAACTCATATCTGAAGAAAAAGAAATTCTCATAATCATATTAATATAATATAAAGAATGTCTTGCTTAAAATTTCTTAGATATTAAGAAGATTTATTTTAAAGTAACTTTATTATAAAAAATATGAATAGTTTCTCATGAAGCATAATAAATTTCTAATTATTATATTTTACAAGTATTAAAAACTGAGATTATTAACATGTTATAAAAATAAATTAAGATAAGTATGAGAATCAAATTAAAAACCAGAACTAAAGATGTATAATAAAAGCAGAACTAGCAGCTAATAACAAGAAATACTAGAAGGAAGTGCATGATAAACATATATATAAATTATAACCAGAATTTATTACTGAAGAGCAGATGAGAATGAGATTTCATAAACTCTTATATAATAGAAGAGATCATGAGACTAAGCTAAATGAGAACTAGACTAGCTAGCATGATAATTATCTTCTTTTTAATAGAGAGTTAGCTTTAATAATTCTGAGATTCTAGTAAATTATACTAGAATAAGCAGCAAATAGCACAGAAAGCAGCAGAATAATAAGATAATATCATTATATGCTTATATAATGTTTGTTATTAGCATAAATAACTATCTAAAGTTTATTTAAAGCAGTATAATTATTATAAGAATTAGTAAGTAAGTCTGTGCTATTATATCAGAACTATGTTATTATATGTAGTAACTGAAAGCAGTTAGACTAATATGAGTGAGAGTGAAATAATAATTTATATAACAGCAGTATTATTGTTTTTCTTTCCTTCTTTAAGTATTCTTAAAATTATAAAATTAGAATTTCTTTTCATTACAAGATATTATCTCTTTCTTTTAAAGAGATTATGTAAGTATTTAATATTTAAGAAGCTAAAATTATAATATAAAGCTTGTAAAAAAAACTATTATTAATGTTATACTCTGCTCAAGATATTATTAGAGATAAATTACTATTATTATAAGATTATATAACTTCATAATAATATTAAATTAATGCTAGCAACATAATTCAGAAAATAAACAAGTTATTTTAATATTTTATTAAAGCATGAAAGCTTTGCAAAGTTATTTAATAATTTTCTTTATTAAATTTATCATGATTTTATAATTTTCTTGTTATTTTTAAGTGATAATCATTCTAATTAATTTAATTAGAGTATTTATCTTGTTAAATACTTTTTAAAGACATTATACTAGCATATTTTACTTTTCTTTTAAGCTTCAGAATATCTTAATACATGCTTTTAATATGATTTTATTATTATAAATAAGTATTTTTATAAAGAGAATACTTATATTAATGTGTTTATAATACTCATTCATGCATTAGATGCATGAAAAATTTTATTAATTTATTAGTTATTTATATGCTTCTGAGCTAGAAAAAAAGATATGCTTATTATATTTATTTTTAGAAAAAATGTAAACTAGTAAGTGCTTTATCTTATTAATATGCAACAATGATGTTATTTCTAACAATTATTATAATTTATTTATTTAAAGCTAAATGAACTATCTGCTCTTCATATAATAATTACTTTAATCAAGATTATTAGTAAAACTTCTAGTCAGATTTACTAGCATCTTACTAGACTGATAAAAAGCATGTTAATACTAGAATGTTAATAGCAGTTAAAGCATGTGTATGCTGCTGTTCTTCAGAATACTGAGCAGTAGCATATAATAAAAAAGATTCTTCATAAATTTTCCAACTAGTAAAAAGCAGTAGCAAGCAAGCATAAGATAGAGATCTTAGCTATAATTAGCAGAATGAATTTAGAATGACTTCTGTAAGTAAGTAAAGACAGTTCTTCAGATAAGTATCTTGATATCATAACTTTTATTAAATAGCATATATGCTAACATTAGCTTTTACAGTAAAGAATGATAATAATAATTTATTATTTAATTTGTTCTTATTTTCTAATAAGAATGAGATATTATTTTCTCAGTTCTTTATTAAGAAGATAGTAATCTTTATCTTTAAGAAAATTATCAAAATATCTAATGAATCAGATATTAAAATAATTAATCTAAAAATATTAATTATCAAGTCTTTAATAAAGAAGCAGGAAATTAAAGCCTGCTCATTTATAACTATTATTACTTCTAGTAAGAAGAAGAAATAGAGAATAATGCTTCTGGTTTCAGAAATTATCAGTCTATAAATTAGTATTTCTGGCAAGTATGAAGCTCACTTCTGCTGTACATATTATGTAATCTTGATTATAATTTTCAGTTATTATAAGTACTAAGTACTGATATATTTTATAACTAGCATGATTTTTTAAGAATCTGATTTATTAATTGCACTTTCTGATAACATGAAGTAATATTCAAAGATCTTTACAAAGCTAAATAATACTGAAACTATTATTATAATATAAATTAAGCATAAAGATTATAATTTTAATGCAGTTCTTTTTTAGTCTTCTTATTAAAAGAAACTAATAATTACTAAGTATAATTTTATCTTAAAGATGCTTGTTATAAATCATGATAAATCTAAATAAATATTAAAGAAGCATGTGGTTCTGCTAGTTCTTGTTAGTAAAAATAAGAAGAACAAGTCTTAAGCTTATAATTTTATAATGTAATGCAGTCTAATCATAATTTTAAAATAATTTTATAACTAGCAGTATTTCTTAAGATAAAATAAAAACTTTTTCATGTTAATAATATATCTTTCATGCATAAATATCTCATTAAAATTCTGTAAAAATTCTGTAAGAGAAAAATTTACAAGAAAAAAAATATATCTAATAATGCAAGATGATTAATCATCAAGCTTGCATTACTTTTTTAACATAATTATAGATACTAAATGCTTTATTTCTTACTTAAGAAAGTTATCTAATACTTTTATATTAGTAACATGTTTTTTAAATTCTCATGTATCATTTTTCAGAGTTTAATCAGCTTAGTAAATAAGATATTTCTTTTTACCTCATTACTGTCTGCTTTTAAGAATTTTCTTAATTATAAATTTCTCAGTATTATTAATCAGCTCTAATTCTGGTAATATAAGCATGTTTTTTTTCTAATTATATGCTTTTAGTAATAATACATGAAAAATAGAATATATGTTTCTGTACATGAGTAATAGCTGGAGTTTATAAGATTGCTTATTTTAAGTCTTTATAATTTAGAATGAATTAATATGTTAGTAATTTAATTTGCAAGCTAGACATAGCATATTAAGGTTTTTAACATGTAGCATGATGAAGTTTCTAATTTTAAAAATTTTAGAAATATGTTTTTTATTATAATAAGACTTTTATTATAGATATGTATATTCTAGCTGTATAATAAGTTATTATTACATTTCTGAAAATGTTTTTACATGATTAGTTATCTTTACAGCAGGCTGTTTTAGAAATTTCAAAATATTAACTTGAAGTCTCAGATAAAAACTTATGAGAATTTTCATGAATATTAAGCTAGTAAAGCTATGCATTAACTAATTATATATATATTGCATTATTAGCAGCTAGCAGATTCAGTTATTTTAATTAAAATTAATAAAGCATTTCAGATAATGTTCTAGAATTTAATTTTAATATTTTATTTAATTATTTATTTAAGAATGAAAAGCTGTAGAAAGTTTATAGCATATATTAAGATAAAAACATAATATTAACTAATATTTGCTCATAAATAATGAATCTTAATTAGAAATAATAGTCTTAAGCATATTATAAATTATGAAAATATGCTTATAGCAGATTTCTGCTAAGTCTTTTATTATATATTTTTTTCTGCATGAGATATACAGAGTAAACTTAATGAAGATATTAATAATAACTAGAATGATATTATATGCTAATTCTTTTCATGAACTAGCTAGTAAATTAGTTATGAAATTCATAAAAATGATTTTAAATGATTATTTAGACATGAGAATAATGCTTAATTTATCATATGATTTATGATGATGAGACTTAATATGCTGACATATATTACATGAGTGTATATAATTAATAATATTTTTTAAAAATTCATACTAATAATACTTTTATCAGATTATTTTAATGATTTATTTAATATTAAAATATTCTTTTTAAGAATTATTATAATTTGCATATAAGATTTTAGTAATTAATACTATTTATCATGAAATAAAAGCATAATTATTAATATAAAGAATATTATTATTAACTGTTCATATTAATTTATTAGCTTTAAACTTATTATCTAAGTTTATAACTTTCTTTTTTTAAGTAATAATAAAGAAATTAAGTTCTTGAATTTAAGTAAGAAGTAAAGTCAGAAATTCAAACAAGTCAGAATAAGCTGTTTTAAATACTAATACAGTATTTATTAATATTCACAGCATGAGATTTTTAGAAAAATCTCTAATATTTGTAGTAAGCTAGTAATAATATGCAAGATGTGCTTTTAGCATGAGAGAGATATTATTATCTTTATCTTAAATCATGTTTTTTATGAGAGAAGAGAATAAGATATAAGAAAGCACTTTGCATTCTTCATCATACACTCATATGCAGTTAGTAAGAATTTGAAGTAATTTCATAATCTTAGTTAATTATTCTGATTTAACTTCATGCTAAAGCTTTATCTGTAAAGTAGGAAGTATCATCTTATTATAATAAAATTTAGCATAATCTGCATGACAGCTGGATGCATTTATCAGATTTAACTTATTCAGATAATATAAGAAAATAAAGTCATATGCATTAAGTATTTCTGCTTATCTTATCTGATATCTGTTTAACATCTTAGTTATCATAAAATATTATAGATTAGCATGATTAGATAAGATAATTACTGAATACTAGCTTTCTTTCAGATAATATTTCTAGTATTTAAATAAAGTAATTATTACTAAGAACTTCTTATCATGTATGTTATAACATATTTTCATATTAATAAACTTACAGCTGTAGAAAATAATGAGATGTTAGAAATTATTATCTTATAATTATAATAAAATTTCAGTAATAATAAAGATGAATGTATTAATTTTAAGAAAAATCTTTTTCTAAGTATTAAAATACATGAGAAGTAAAGCAATAATAAAAGCAATTTTAAGATAATTAAAAGCACTCTAAATATTCTTTGATTAGTAAAATGATACTTTCTGCTAATTTTTTTTCTCTTCTTTAATAAGCTCATGAAAAGAATGAGTAATCTTTAAGTAAGCTTTAATAAATCTGCAGTAGAAATTTGCAAATTCTAAGAAAGCAAGAATTTTCTTAATACTTTTAAGCTAAGATTATTTATAAATAACTTTAATTTAATCTTATTTTATAAATATGCTATTAGATTTAATAATAAAATCTAAGAATAATACTTTATCAGTAGCAAATTCATACTTACTGTTTTTTATATATAAATTAGCATGATTAAGATACTTCATGATAATCTGAACATGCTTTTTATGCTTTTTCATTAAGTTTAAAAAAATAAGAATATTATTTAAGTAAATTATAATAAAATCATTTAAAATGTTAGTAAGAGCTTCATTAATGTAGATCTGAAATATAGCTAAAGCATTTATAAGACTGAAAAACATGATATTAAATTTATAATAATTATATCAGATTTGAAAAGCTATTAGTCAGTAATCTTCTTGCTTAATATCTATATAATAATAAGCATTATAAAAATCATACTTTAAGAAGACTTTTATATTATTAAAATAATCAAGATTCTTGATAACAAGCAGTAATGAGTGCTTGTTCTTAATTATAATGCAATTTAATTACTTATAGTTTACATAAAGTCTTAAATCTTTATTTTTCTTTAATATAAATAATATAAGCACTTCTGCAGGTGACTTTAATAAGGAAATTCATTCTTTATCTAATGTGATAATGATATATTTGCACAGAATCTCTAACTCAGTAATTAAAAAATTATAAATTAAAAGAAATAAGAATTTCTTTTCTAATTTCATTTTAATTACATGTTTCATGTATGAGTATTAATAAAAATCAAGCACTGCTTTCTCAGAAAAGAAATATAATCATGATTATATAAATAAGTAAAGATTAGTAGATGTATTACTAAATTTAGTCTGATAAGTTATAATGAGTTACTTATTATATGTTCTCATGTTCATTTTTAAATAAATTAGATAAGTACTAGTCTTACTAAGTAGCTTATTAATAATATTTTCAGTAGTCATAAGATTCATGTTAATATTAGAATTTCCAGTAATAAGCAGCAGGACTTTTCTAAGAATGATATTTAAGAAATTTAATTAATAAATTCAGTTATTTTCTGCTTAGTTAACCAGAAGATTAATATTCTGTAGCTAGAAAAAGTCAAGAATCATATTATAATCTTCCAGATTAATTACTTGAAACTTGTAAGAAGTAATATGCATACTTTTCTAACTATTAGTAATATTAATATTAAAATTTATTTTACTAAAAATACATACATGATGCTTACTCAAGATCTTAATCATTCTGCATTAAGATAAGTTAATTTTTAAATCATTTTTCTTTATCTAAATGTTATTAATAAAGTTAGCTTCAGCTCTGAAGTTAATTAAGATTAGAATTATTTTTAAATTTCTAGAAATTTAAATTTGAATTGTAATTAGAAAATTAAGTAAATTTTATCTTTTTTTATTAATTTCAAGAGCTACAGCAGTATTCAGAACTTTCTTAACTAGTTTTTTAGCTTTTTGCTGTTCTTAACTTTTTTCTTATTTGCAATTCTTTAGCTTTTGAGAATCTTGTAATTCAAGATAACATGTTCATAGCATTTATAATGATTATATCAGAAGTCTTTTTTATTAGAATCTTTGTTTTTATTAGAATTAAATTTATACTTTCTTCATGCATTTTTATCACTATTAGCATTTTTTCTTTTTTAATTTTCATTTTTTTTATTTTTATTATTATTATTTTATAACAGCATCTAGCAGATCAGAATGTTATCTTTTATATTAAAGAAATAAAAAATTAGCATTTCATAGCTGAGAGTATTAACTTTTTCTGAGTATTTGTTAAATTTCATGTAAACTTTAGAAAGAATTTTCACATAAAAATGCATTATCTGCTGTCTTTTAGTATAAAATTCCTGTAATTAGCATTTAAATATCTTCAGAATGTGTGTGAAATCATGCATACTTTAATTTTCACATTATTTAACTTTCTCATACTGCATTTAAAAGATTTTATAAACTCATTTCAGATTTATAATTTAATTTTTTAGCTAATTCTTAAGCTATGCTTAAGTAAATAACTTAAGCAGGAGATTTATATAAAATTTCCATTTTTAAAAAAATATAATATTAAAGTGCTGCATAATCTCAAGCATTTTATGTTTCTCTTATCTCATGAAATATGCATAATTATATTTATGAAAGGCATGACTTGCTATCATAAAATTTTTTAATTCATGCATATTTTTTACTTGAAATTTCTTCATGTTCTTGCAGAATGAAATCTTGCTAACTTCATTATTATAAGATAATAATCTTATTTATACTGAATCTGTGTTCAGATTAATTTAAGTATTTTTAGATTTCTGAGCTTCAGTCATAAAAATATTTACTGCTAGAATGTTATTTGCTAAGATTTCATGATATAACTTCATAATATAATTAATACATTTCATAAAAAAATTTCAGAATGATAACTAAAACTAGATAAAAATAATTAGTATATTTAATGCTAATTATACTAACATATAACATCTTAAATAAGATGCATCAGCAGAAATTGCATAATCAGAATTAGAAATAGATATTATATTCTTAATCTGCTAATTAGTAGTTATTAGTTTTTTACAGAATTTTTTAATACATAGTTTATATTAAGCAGTCTTAAGTTTCTTTATTAAAGTATATTTCTTTTCAGAATTATCATACTTAGATTTCAGAATGATTATCTCAGAATTATAAGATGTACTGTTTTTATCTGAGCTCTTAATTTCTTTCATGTGTGAAAGAGACTGCTTTATTTATTTTAGTAAGTAGTCTTATTAAGCATTACTTAATATGAAAATGATATTAAAGAGCTTACTTATCTGAATAAGATTAGAGTTATTATTATTATTAGTTATAGTAAAAGTAGCTTATGATACTTTTTTATAGAAGATAAGAAAATATATTTAATTTTTAATGAGATAAGAGATAATAAAATAGTAATTCTCATGAGAGATTAGGCATTGAAAATTCTGCTTTACAGACTATCTTTCTTTTAAAGTAATGAGAACTGTGAGAACCAGATCAGAAACCAGAATTAAAGACATATAATGAAGACAGAACTAGCAGCTAATAATAAGAAATACTAGAAGAAAGTGCATGGTGAACATATATATAAATTATAACCAGAGCTCATTACTGAAAAGCAGATGAGAATGAGGTTTCATGAGCTCTTATATAATAGAAGAGATTACAAGACTAAGCTAAATGAGAACTAGACTAGCTGGCATGATAATAAGCATCTTTAAATACTGTTATAACTTATATTAAAATTCTTGATTTCTTATTAAAAAAAAAATATCTGATTATTAAATTATTAATTTCATAATTCATGTTAATAAACATATGATATAAAATGCAAACTTATTTCTAAATATTAATAAATTTACTGAAGAATTCATGAGAATGATTATCATTATAATTATTAATTAATTTTCAGATTATAATTAATTTCTACTGCATTCTGAAAACTATAATATGATTATCATAATAATTTTACTAAAATTATTATGTCAGACTTTAATATTCATGAATATAATAAATTTAATAAAGTAATTTATACATGTATTTATAAAAATTCTTAAAAATATCATATTATATATTTATCATATATTTCTAGATAATATCAGTATTAAAGAATTAAAAATTAATTATAATGAAAAAAAAATTAAACTTAAAATGTAATAATTTATCATGAAATACTTATAAAATATTAATAAAATACTTTAATTTAATAAGATATCTGAAGAAGTAATTTCTGCAAAAAAATTACATTTTATCATATCTAAAATAAAAATTATTGAATAAGTTTATGATTATAACAGTTATAAGCTTAGTAAAAAAAAAATAAAAAAAATCTTAAAATAGCTCATTTCATAAAATATTTCTGAAATTCATAACTTTCTAAATCAAAAATATAATAAAAATGAAAAAATAATAAAAATAACATATTTAATAAGCTTAAGAAAAAACTAAATATATTTTCATGTGTTTTTCTACTTAATTATATTCTAAAATTATTAATTATTATTATTATTATTAATGTAAGTAAAAAAAAATGAGATATTATACTCATATAAATTTAAAAAAATACTTAATATTTTATATGATTTAATTCTGAAATATGATCTAATACTGAAAGCAAGTATGATACTAATAAGCAAGAATATCATGTAATTTTAAAAATTCTTAAGAAATTTCATTATTAAATTTATAATATTTACTTTTAGTTAGAAGTTAATACTTAAATACTTATTATATAATTAAATAGAACTGCTACTAATCTTTCAGATGCTTTTATTATGAATTAAATTACTTGAATTAAACTGTTTAACTTTAATATAAAGCATATTTCTGATATAAAACATACTACTACTAATATATTTTTTTAAAAATCTGATATTTCTAATAATAAATCTGAGTTTAAAGAATAAGATATTAATAATTATATTAACATGAAATTCAGCATATATCATGCTCATGTTAATTTCATTAACATCTTAAAAAATAATAATAATAATAAAAATCTTTTATGTATTTTTAATAATTTTTATAATAATAAATCTGAATAAATTACATGTTATTTAATTATGCTTAGAAAATTAAAAAATCTTATTAATAATTATGTTAAGTTTTGCTAAAAGATCTTATAACATGTGATAAAGAATAATTTATTATTTAAATGAGCTAATAAAAATATTTTCTTGAGAAAAGTTATTAATAATAAAAAATAACAGTATCTTGTAATTAAAGTACTGCATGATAAATTCAGTTATAAGAATTAAGAAAATATACACATTCTGTTAATAAATTATTATTATTAATATAAGATGTATAAAAATATCAAGAAATATATTTAAATTTATTACACATGTTAAATAAAAAATTTAAATTAATAAGAAAAAATGCTTTATCTAATATAAGTTTTAACAGCTTAAAAAAAAGTTAAAATTAATATTATATACATGTTCAAGAATAATGAAAAAGAATATATTATTATTACTTGAGATAATCTATTCAGATGAGTTAAAGCATGATTTTTATTACATATTATTATTATAAAGATTACTTAGTTTATTTATTAGAATATAATCATGTGATAAGAAATGCTTAAAATTATTATTATTAATGATAAATTAAAAAATAAGAATATTATTAAAAAATTATTAAAATAATATAAGATTAAATGCATTCAGATTTTTCTTTATAACTTTTATATAAATAATATAATTAAATGAGATTATTATCTAATTAAAAATATGCTTTTAAAAATAATAGATAATTTCAGAAAAGATTAAGTTGCATATTTACTTATAATATTAATAGCTAATTATATTACTGCAAAATAATTAACAGAAATGTTATTTTATTAAATTTTAATAAAATAAGATGTAATTTTGCTGATAAAATGTAAAGTTAAAACTTAGAAAATATTATTTTAAAATGAAATTAACTTAATATAAGATTTTATTATTATACAAGCATGCTAAATTAAAAAACATGATTAAGATGTATAAGAAATTATTAGTTATATAAAATAAATTAGAAAGAAAAATAAGAAATAATTTAATAATAATTATAATACATATGATGAATTCTTAAGCATTAGAAATTTTATTTTATTATATTACATAAAAGATAATAAGAATATATTAAGAATTCAGAAATTTTAATTTCATTAATTAAAATTATATAAAATAATAAATGTTAATGAATAACATGCTTATTATCAGATTAAGAAATTAAATAATATACAGATTATAAGAATGATTATAAATAATAAATTTAAGAAATATTATTTTAAAAATGATTTAAATAATCTTATTAATATTAATAATGTATCTAATAAGAATAAAAGAATGAGAAAAAATATTTCTAAAAAAAATTAAGATAATATTATTATCAGAATCACATGAAGTATCAAGATTACTAAAATAATTAAGAAAATTAAAAATAAAAATTTAAATAATAACTTAAATAATAAATAAGATAGAAACAGCAAAAATAATTTAGAATAAGATAAAAATAATAAGAATCTTTTAAAATAAATTTCTCCTGATTAAAATATAATAATAATAATATTATAATTTAATATGCAGAGATAATATAATCAAGAATTAAATTAAAATATTTCATTTCTAAAAGCTATTTAAAAAAATTAGAAAGTATAATATAAAAATAATAAAATGAAAATAAAAAAAAACAAGTATAAATTATAAAAGAAATTAAGAAAAATAAGCATGAGTACATGATTAATTAAATTTAATTAAATAATAAAACAAGATATTATATAAGCATCTAACTTTATTTATAATAATAAAAAGATTTTTAAATTCAACTTAATATAAAGTCTCATGTAATAATAATAAATATATTATTTTTAGAAATTTTAAATTTAATTTTTATAATAATATGAAAATGTTCTGAAGAATTAAAAAAATTATAAAAATTCTGAAAAATAAAATATTAAAAAGATATTAAATATGAAAAAAAGTATACAGCATTTAAATAAGAAAATTAATTAGAATAAATTATAATAAATGCTAATAAAATAAAATAAGAAACTGGAATACTTATTGTAAGTAATTTAATTAAAAAAAAATAATTAATATAAATATTTATTTTAAAATCTAATATTAAATTTAAATATATAACACATGAAGAAAATAAATTATATTATACATGATATATTAAATAAAAAACTTTTAAAATAACTTTACATAACTAGAAAATAATTACTAAATAATAATAAAAATTATAAAACATAAAAAAGAAAATTCTAATATTAATAAATATCTAATTAAGTAAATAATAAATTAAAAGTAACTTTAAATTATATAATAAATTACTTAAATACATAAAAAATAATTAATATTTAATAATAATTTTATACTTATAAAGTTTAAAAACTTCTTTAATATAACAGAACTCATAAATTAGTATAAAATTTATATTAAGAAATATTAGTATTAAATATTAAAATAACATGAAAATAAAAAATTAATATTCAGAATCTTAGAAAAGAAACAGCTTATAATAGTAAGAATAATAAAGCTGATAAATTTAATTTTTATTAACTATTATAATAATTTTAAATTAAGAATTCTTAAAAAATCAGAATATTAAAATAAATAATAATTATTAATTATTAAGATATTAATTAGCATGAAAATTAAGGAAAAACTGAATTACAGAAGTCTCAGAATTTAATAAAATAAAAATTAAAAGAAAATATTAAATAATAAATATAAAATATCTTAAAAAGAAGTAATAAATATCTTCTGAAGTATTTTAAGCTGAAGAAGAAGAAAGTAAAGAAGATTTCTCAGAATTAGAAAACTTAATAATAATTAAAAAAGAAGAATTAATGTTTATAAATATGAGAAAAGAAATATCAGAAATTTTATTATCAGAATCACATGAAGTATCAAGATTACTAAAATAATTAAGAAAATTAAAAATAAAAATTTAAATAATAACTTAAATAATAAATAAGATAGAAACAGCAAAAATAATTTAGAATAAGATAAAAATAATAAAAATCTTTTAAAATAAATTTCTCCTGATTAAAATATAATAATAATAATATTATAATTTAATATGCAGAGGTAATATAATCAAGAATTAAATTAAAATATTTCATTTCTAAAAGCTATTTAAAAAAATTAGAAAGTATAATATAAAAATAATAAAATGAAAATAAAAAAAAACAAGTATAAATTATAAAAGAAATTAAGAAAAATAAGCATGAGTACATGATTAATTAAATCTAATTAAATAATAAAACAAGATATTATATAAGCATCTAACTTTATTTATAATAATAAAAAGATTTTTAAATTCAACTTAATGTAAAGTCTCATGTAATAATAATAAATATATTATTTTTAGAAATTTTAAATTTCATTTTTATAATAATATGAAAATGTTCTGAAGAATTAAAAAAATTATAAAAATTCTGAAAAATAAAATACTAAAAAGATATTAAATATGAAAAAAAGCATGCAGCATTTAAACAAGAAAATTAATTAGAATAAATTATAATAAATACTGATAAAATAAAATAAGAAACTGGAATACTTACTGTAAGTAATTTAATTAAAAAAAAATAATTAATATAGATATTTATTTTAAAATCTAATATTAAATTTAAATATATAACACATGAAGAAAATAAATTATATTATACATGATATATTAAATAAAAAACTTTTAAAATAACTTTACATAACTAGAAAATAATTACTAAATAATAATAAAAATTATAAAATATAAAAAAGAAAATTCTAATATTAATAAATATCTAATTAAGTAAATAATAAATTAAAAGTAATTTTAAATTATATAATAAATTACTTAAATATATAAAAAATAATTAATATTTAATAATAATTTTATGTTTATAAAGCTTAAAAACTTCTTTAATATAATAGAACTCATAAATTAGTATAAAATTTATATTAAGAAATATTAGTATTAAATACTAAAATAGCATGAAAATAAAAAATTAATATTCAGAATCTTAGAAAAGAAATAACTTGTAATAGTAAGAATAATAAAGCTGATAAATTTAATTTTTATTAACTATTATAATAATTTTAAATTAAGAATTCTTAAAAAATCAGAATATTAAAATAAATAATAATTATTAATTATTAAGATATTAATTAGCATGAAAATTAAGAAAAAACTGAATTACAGAAGTCTCAGAATTTAATAAAGTAAAAATTAAAAGAAAATATTAAATAATAAATATAAAATATCTTAAAAAAAAGTATTAAATATCTTCTGAAGTATTTTAAGCTGAAGAAGAAGAAAGTAAAGAAGATTTCTCAGAATTAGAAAACTTAATAATAATTAAAAAAGAAGAATTAATGTTTATAAATATGAGAAAAGAAATATCAGAAATTTTATTATCAGAATTATTAAAAAAAAAAAAAGCTAAGAAGTATATTTCAGATATGATGTGAAGATTAAACTCAAGTATTATTAATTAAAATTAAAAAAAGAAGAATAGAAAATTATGAAAATAATAAATTAAAAATAAAAAAAATAATTTAGAAACTGTAAAAGATAATTAAATAATAATAAGCAGAAAAATAAAAGAACTTAAAAAGAAATTATTATTATTTATTAAAAATTAAAAGGTAAAAGTAAAATAACATGTGTGAAAATAAAAAATAATCTTGATAAAAATTATTAAAGACTCTAATAATAATAATAATCTGCTGTATTAGAATACTTAGAATAAAATATAATTATATACTATAATTATAAAATCAAGCTATATTAAAAAAAACATGAAAAATAAAATTATTTTAATTTTAATAAACCAAGCTAAATTATTCAGAATACAAATTAAATAGAAGAAGATATTAAAAAAAATAAAAAGAATTTATGCATTAAACTTATTATTAAGCTTAATAAAAGCTAAGAAATACTTAAAAATCTTCTTATATTTAATTAAAGCATGATTAATATTATAATAAGATATTAAATCAGAAAAAAAAAGCTTACAGTAATAGTTAAACTAAAAGAAAAGTAAAGTATTTAAGATATTTTAAAAAATATAATTAGATTTAATTATAATATTTGATGAAAAGCATAAAGTATTAGCATGAATAAAATTAATTAAAAAAAATAAAATAATCTGAATAAAGCAAGACTTTAGAATCAGAATTACAAACTTAAAAAAAGAAATATTAGAAATATCTAGAAATATTATTAGATAAAAAAAGATATTAATAAATATAAAATAAAAAAAAACTTATAAAAAAAATAGATTTTAGCATGATTCTTATAGATATAGTTAATGCAGAATTTTTTTAAGAAATCATTTATATTCTTAAAAATAATAACACATGTTAAGAATGAACTGCATTTAGTAAAGCACTTAGAATAAAAAAACATAATATTAATATTATAAGTCTGAAAAATTATAGTAGAAATCTGATAAGTATTTAATTTAGTTTTAAAAAAATTATAAATAAGAAAACTGTTATAAAAATATTATAATAATAAATATTTTATAAAAAAAAAAGCTATCTTCATGTATGCATTATTTAATAAAAAAAAATAAAAAAATATTACTCTAATAATAATAAATTTATTAGAATGAAAATTAATTTCTATTTTAATAACTTTAATTTTAGAATTAAGATGTAATTCTAGAATATATTAGTTAAAAATTAAAATAAAAAATAAATAAAAGAAAAATAAATTACATATTATCATAAATAATAAAATTAAGAAAAGTTTTTTTAGAATTTTTTAAAAAGAATTTTTCAGAATAGCTAGATTTTTTAATAAAAGAAAACTCAGATCTACTGAAAATTTTAAGAAAATTTTTAAAATCATAAAATAAAATTTATTATAAAATTTTTATAGTTTTAATATATTCTAAAATATAAATATAATACTTACTTAAGTTTTTTTCACTTATTTATTTTTTAACTAAATAAGAATAAAATTAAAATAAATACATATTATATTAAAATAATATAAAAATAAAGGAGAAATATAAAAAAATAATTTATTAGTCTAAGTTAAAATAAGAAATTATGCTGCAGAATGTTTATAAAATAATAAAAGCATATAAAAAATTTTTAAAACTAAAAAAATTATTAATAAATATTTTAAAGTTAAAAATTATTACAGAAAAATGCATTAATACATATTTAATTTAATAAAAAAATAAGTATGTTTACAAGAAATTATTTTAAGATTTATAAAAAAAATAAAAAAAATAATTAAGAAAATAAAAAAAAAAATAAAAAAAATAAGAGTATAATTAAGATAAAATAATAAGATAATAGAAATAAGAATATGAAAGAAGCATGTGTGAAGAAGAAAATTTTTAAAAATAAATAAAAAAATAAAAATTTTCAGATTATAAAGTTCTTAATCAGAATCTTTCTTAATTAGAATTAAAATAAATATAAACATGAATAAAAACAGTTATTTTATTATAATAATTATTAATTAATATTCAGTTATTATATAAAGCATTTAATCTGTTTAATTAAGTTAATTATTAAATTTTTATTATAAGTTTTATAATATTTAATTATTCTTAATATTTTATATGATAAGTTATATATTATTTTTATAAGTTTTTAAAAATTTATTATATCTTTAATTAATTTTATTTTTATTTTATTAATATTAGAAGATGATGTTAATAAGAAGTAGTTAAAATATAATAAGAAAATGCATTTACTATTATTATAATATTAATAAAATAATCTAAATATTAATTAAATATTTTATATGTAATAATTATATATAATAACATATAAGATAAGATTAGAAAATATTAGAAAAATATAATACTTAATATAAAAAGAATTCATATTATTTAAATATATTAAAAAATATATAAAGATTAGTAATTAATCTGAATATGCATGTTTAATAATTATCTTATATATAATTTATTAATTAAGTTATTTTATAAATATGTCTTATTATTAGAAACTAGTTATAATTATTAATTAATTATTATTATTATTATTATTCTTGATATTTCTGATATATAAAAATTAAATTATTATTATTATTATTTTCTTATTATTTTTTAAATTATTAACTTATCTTATTATTATTTTTTATTATTTTATTATATGCTTTAGTATTATACATAATTTCTAGATTAGTATAATTATATAAATTATTTTTTTTTATTTTTTCTTTTAATTTGCATGTTTTTATATCATTTATTACTGTTTAATGTTATTATTCTAATATTATTTAATTATTATTACATATTTTTATTTCATTTCATGCATATTAATCATGTATTATATATTTTATACTTATTAATTACATGTTTTAAGCTTTGTAATCATTAATAAACATATCTTTATTTTATTATTACTTATTTCAGCTAGACATTTTACTTTCTTTATTTTACTAGCTTTAAAGCTAAATAAAAATCTGTATTCTTAATCTTTAACAGCTGATTTTCTAAGCTCAGATTCTTTATTAAATAAGCTAGTTTTTTAAAATTTATATTCTTAATTTACTTCTTTTTATAAAACTTCTAAATTAGAAATTTTTTCTTTATAAGCTAAGATTAGCATAGTAAATTACTTTTAATTTTTTAAAGAAATCTTTAATTATAATCTATTAATAATTTAGCTAATATTAAGAAAATGAATTTCAGAAACTTTAAAACTAGATTATATATTTTTTAAAATAAGAGTATTTTTTCAAATTACTTTAAAAAATAATAAAAAATCTAATTTTAAAAAATTAGAAAATTTTATATTATTATACATGAGCTTATCAGAATGCTTTAAATATGCTCATGCTAATAATTTAAATATTTTTAAATCTAGAAATTATAAATAATATATAAAATAAGAAGAAAAAATAATAAGAATAATATTATTTTAATTAGCATAGTTAATAAAGTGCATATTAACATGTGAAAAATAATTATTCAGAATTAATAGCTTTTTTTTTTTAATTATTCTTTTTTAATTTATCTTATATTTAATTATTTTATTAAAGCATTATAATTACTAAAAGCTAAAATTATTATTATTTTATTTATTAGAAAAAATAGCAAGAAATAACTGATTTTTTTTATTATTAAAATAATAGAATTAGTTATCTTGAAAATTTTCTAATTTTAATTTAAAAATTAGAGTAAAATTTAAAATAATTTCATCAGCATAAATGCAAGCAAGTAGAAAAATAAACTTATAAAAATTATTTTATAAATTATCAAGATTTTACTTAAAGTTTAGTAATTTTATATTAATTATTTACTTTATTATTTATAACATGCTTAAAATGAATTCTTTTTTATTAAAATTATAAATATTTAAGATAAGAATTTAATAATTATTAATTTTTTTTAAAAATTATGAAATGCAGAAAAAATTAGTAAGAGAAATCAGTTAAAAATAAAATAAAAGCAGAATAATTATTATATAAAAGTAATGATTAAAGATTTCTAAATTATTTATTATTTTTTTATTCTAATTCATATTTTATAAATAAATTTTTTTAATTTTTTTTTTATAATATTAAATGAAATAATTAACTTAATTATATCTGATTAGTTTTTTTAATAATTTAATAATAATATTTTTAAGAATTTAAGATATAAAAGAAAAGTTTTTATTATTAAGTTTCTGAATTTATTATAAAAGAATATCTTCTTGTAAATTTAAAAGATTTCTATAATAAGAAAAGATTATTTTATTAATTAAAATCTGTTAATCTTTAAATTATCATGCTAACATGATTTAATTAATTTCATATTTAATTAGAGTTTTCTTGTAATTAGAAGTTTCTTGTAATTTTAAATCTTCAATTATCAAAGTAATAGCTTGTTCATTGATCATTTTATCAAATTTTGAAGATGAAGTGTTGAAGATGGAATTGAAATTGTCAAGTGTATGAAATTGTGAGGTGGGGTGTCACGTTACTTGGTTTGGAGACTGGTTTACCAGAACCAACATCAATGACAATGAAGGAAACACATGGAAAGTTATTCAACAACCGCGTACAGAGTCGTTACTGAATCATTAGTTAACTTAAATAGCTGGTTGAGTAGCTCCCACCCTTCACAAACCATCAGCATCAGCATGAATCCAGATGTTCTGGGTTTTTAACCGATACTTATCTTATTTTTTGTCTTTCAGTCCTATACGCAAATAATTTTTTAGCCTTATCTTATTTTATTCTCATACCATGGATAAGCGTTTGATTGCCGATGGGGCGTGGGTTGATGACACTGAAGGAAACACATGGAGGGTTATGCACCAGCATGATCGCAACAAAAGATACGAGGCTAAATTTGAAATGAGTGAAGTACGTGCTGTCTACTCCTGTGCTAAGGTCAAAGGCCCATCCCACCACAATGAGGTGATCCTCAAAATCCACATGCAGTAAGTCATCATCTCTGTTTGCTTTGATACATAGTCAAATCACTGAATACTCAATAGGGACGGCTACAATCCTACTAGGACTCCTATGTCCGTAGCACGAAATGAGGTCCGCATACTGGAGCACCTCACTGAGAAGGACAGTGCAGTTACCCCTCATCTTCTCAGTGTGATCTATGACACACAAATGGAGACAGATATGCCTCTTCAAGGAGGCTATTTCCTGAAAATCTTCATGACCAAAGTTCCTGGTAGGGACTTGAGGGATTTATGGAAAAGCCCGCCCGAGGGCAAACAAAAATTGGAACTGTCACAAGCATTTGAAAAAGCTTTACGGTTAGTTGTGATTCTCTCAGCTTCAGGTGTTCCACATAGCTAATTAGCTATGTAAATAGACAGTTATTCCTTTTGCGTGTTGATACCTTTGGTGCAAAGCCTGCAAATGTCCTATATGATGAAGGCGGAAAAAAATGGTTAGTCAACTTTACTGAAAGTGTATGATCATGGACAAAGCTTAACTATTCACATTTCCAGCTACTTTGTGGACTGTGAGCACATGTTGATCGAGAAGAATCAACCTGAGTTTACAAAATTCCATTATGAGGAATGGAAGTTGGAGGAGCTAGATCCTAACCCGGAAGAAACCATTTCAGTTACATGGGGTTGTTGAATATTGTCGAGTTGTTAGTTCTTCTACAGGGTAATATTCATTATATGAAACATTATTTTCTGGTTGTCAGTAAACCGTCATCCGATACAAACCTTTGAATAAGACTTAAAATGATGCCCGGGCAGCTCCCCGGATACAGCAAGGAAATACAAATATTGATTTAAAGTCACGATATGTAGGTAATTACCGCGGGCAATATAAACGGGATAGATAACGTCGAGTATGATATAAAAATGTGTTATCACTAGTAATGAGACTTAGTAGTGGAGATTGTTGACAGCTTGTCAAAACGACCGAAAACAAGGGTAACGTCGCCTGTTTACTCGACATTCTGGCTTTCGGCTCCCGAATCGGCAGTGAAAGAGCCGAGTTTCAATGAAGGATCCAACGCAATCATCTCCGCTAGAATCTCAATGACGTCCTTAGGCACCGTTCTATCATAAATACTGATAAGATCTTTCGGCTGAGGATACACCTTCAGTGCTTTGTAGAACGAAAGAGCGGATTCGACGTTGGTGGTTCCTTTAGTGAGGATATCAGTCAGAAGATGGGTCAGAACGGAAAGGGACATGGGTATAATTTACCGTCGGCACATAGGGCTTCTCCCTGCGCCACTTGGGTCATGAAGTAACCCTCCCGCTCCTCGATTTCAGTAGGGAAACCCTCTTCCTTGGCCTCTTGGACCAGTCTTCGAATAGTTTGCTTTTGCTTTTCACCCTCGGCTTCGGACTCTTGTCGGACGGCTCTCGCTAATCTTCGATTATCCCGCTTCAGAGAACGTCGGAATTCTGGGTCGGATTGTCTCTTGTAGTCAAAGTAGATGGCATAGGCTAGATTGAAGAAAGATCAGTATGATTTTCTCAGCGTGTGGGTTTTTCACGAGGGCGAAAACGTACCGAGAAGGCCAGTAACGAGAGTGCCCGCGGAAGCGGCGACGATGGTACTTGTTCGCATGGTTATGGATAATTCGCTTTAGACCGAGAGTGGAGAAGGCGGATTAGAAGTATTTTGAATGGTTGGTGACCACAGCAAGCTGTTAATGCTGTTTTCAAATTTTCAACCGATGAGAAAAAAAATCAACGCCCGGTAAATGAGCACGGAAACCAAGGGAGATCACCACGCTTAGTTGTATACAATGCTCTTTTCAGCAGGAATGAGCCTGCAAGCAAATTCCGAAAACAATGGTGATGGGCGGATTCCTTTGTTCCAGTGCCCTTTTGTGAGATGCGATGCTTTCTTGTCTGGAGAAAGAGCTTGTGATTTCCTGTCGAAACTTGCAGCTTTGCCGCGCTGAAACTCAAAACGTCGCCAGCGTCATTTTAACACGAACTCCTGGCCTCGAGAACGACGACACACCAACAACAAACACTGCGTTGCCTTATCCACATTACCTATTCAAGCCGAGATTCATCCCATCGTGGCGCCAAATCCAATGCAATGGATGTCCGCGGGCTGACTCTGCGCAGTAAATCCCGACGTCCCCAGATCAGCGCCCCGAAGCCCATCACCGACCCGAACTCGGGTGCCAGCAAGGCAGCACCTGGCCCTCCCGCTCCCACCCTACGCCCACAGCGCAATGGCGGAGCGACCTCAGACCTCGTGAAGAGACGATACTCGGCGAAATTCAACCAATTGCCGGATTTTGCCGTGGGAGAAGCCCCTCCCATCCCAAGTTTGCCGGGTAACAACATACAATCGGCCAAGAGTAGCTTCGATCAAACACGTCCTTCCACATCGTCCTCGTCCCAGCCTCCGCGCGTCGAACCGAAGGCTTTGAAGGATCCCAGTTTACAAGTAGATAATTGTACAACCCACGCCCGCCCGTAGGAGGGGCTGCCTAATTTGACCTATTGCTAACACAGTACCTAGATGTCGCCAATTTACTGGCAAATGCTTCGGAGCAAGAGATACGAGAGTATCAAAACGGCCTCCGAAAACTCAAAAACCGAACCTCGACCGATCTCCAGCAGAATGTCTATCAGAATCGAACCCAATTTATTAAAATCAGTAAGGAGGCTGAGAAGCTAAAGGAGGAAATGACTACACTACGTGGGCTCATGTCAGAGCTCACCACTGCGCTTGGCCAAGCAAGTGCCACGAACGGATCCAATAGCTCCTTTGAGGATTCAGCAGCTGCAAGGCGACACGCGAACAGAAGTTCAGTCGCCAACTTAGAGAGTATGTGGAATGTTCAATTGCAGACACTTTGGAAAACAGTCGAGAGGTCGCAAAAGTTCCTTCCCGCGATCCCTGGCCGGCACATCGTTCTTGAATCCGGGCAATGGGTAGAGCTAGACTCCGCAACCTGGAAACCTAGACGACCGGTGCACATCGTCCTTCTTAACGACCATCTACTTGTCGCGGCAAAAAAGAGGAAGCGGATGGACCCTAATACCCAGAACAATAGCAAGACACCTGCGCCTACTAAACTAGTGGCCGAGGAGTGCTGGCCTCTTCAGGATATCGATCTAATAGATCTCGGCGATGGAGATGAGGTGGAGGGCCTTGAAGACGTCGCTGTCTCCAACGCCGTCAATATTCGATATGGCCCCAAGTCGTTCACGTATCGCACCGATCAACGAAGTAGCAAGTCCAAACACGATCTTATCCTAACTTTTCGGAAAACTCTTGAAGACCTACGAAAGGGCATGAGGACAGAAGCGGAAGCAGCAGCCAAATCAAATGAGCTCAAAGGCGGCAGGCAGTCGCTTTCGAGACGCTCCGAACTCTTCTCGGATTCAGAGACCCGTGATAAGCTAGATATTCTTATTGATGTAGATGGAAAGCAACAAAACATGAAATGGGTGGATAGTCAACTAGACGATCTGGACATCAACATCGCGCTTCAACAGTCGGAAGACGCTGTGGCACGCGTGGAAAAGTTGCGGAAACTAACGAAAACTCTTCGCGGAAACCTAGTAGCTCAAGATCTAATCAACTCAAATGTCGATATCCGGGCGGAAAAATTGGCGGAGATAATTCTACGCGCTCTTGTCGACACCCATTCGTTTTTGAATGCGACCAAGTTGAATGTCAGCTGGCTGACTCGACTTGGGTTCGACGACAGTGCAAGAGAAGCGTACCTCCGCGCGAGAACCGATGTCATGACGAAACGTGCAAGGTCAGTAGTCCCTAATCCGATTTTAGCTATCCCTTCAGTTCACTAAACATCGAACTCATTCCAGACATTGCGTATTCGAAGGCGATCTTCCCCTCTATATCTTCCAACTATCTTTTATATACTTCACCATGATTAAGAACACCATCGGGATATATCAGCAGTGCTTTCCATCGAATATGACCAGCGCCTGTATTAAATGGGCGAAGGAACACCTGGATGTATTTAACGCCACACTTTCGCGGCAGCTCAGCACCGTGTCTCCCGAAAATCAGATCTGGGGCAAATGCATACAAATCGTACTTGCCCACGCTGCGGTATTGGGAGATGTTGGCGTTGACTTTCGGAATTTGGTTCAATTGGATATGATAAACCAAAACGGGCACAGTATAAATTACGGACCTGAAGCGCATGTTGGCCGATGATTGATTTCCACACAAATTTTCCTTGCTTTTTAATTCTTGCACATACTGACTAAAGTTGGCCTAGTTACTTTTGACATTGAGGCCGCCATGTTCATGAACTCTTTATTCCGTATACTGAACAGAATACCCTCTTTACTGCGCTCCATATTTATTGTTTAATATTACAGGCAGGCCGGGAAAACCAGGTCGAGAAGATTGTTAAAGATTTCGAACACCACGACTTTCAAATACCGAGTTAGTAGAATGCTGCAAATACGATATTGATTAAAACTAGGATTCTTTTACCAAAAAAAATGCTGGTGCAATAGTCACAACCCTGCCCATACCATACTCTCCCTGCCCACGGTTAGGCAGCGGTGGGCGCACCATTCTCTAGCATACGGATCAGCTTGCTCTTCAAGTTTGAATCTTCCTGGAGTAGTTTCTCATTTTCATTCTTCAGGTTTCAGATGCTCGACTTCATAGCTTCATTCCCTTCGCAGACATCATCCAGCTTGGCTATTTTCCTTTTCAGCTTTCCTTCTGTTGTGGTCAGATCCTTTCTAAGGTCTCGCTCAACCTCCTGGTGACTTGCACGCTCATGCAATAGACATTCCATCGCTGCTTCTGACTGCTCATACAGCTTTGGGAATACCCACTCTAGAAAGATACTCCTGCAGTCTTGCCGCAACTGTAACTCCATTCCACAATTCTTCAGCACCGTCATTACTTTTCTTCGGAATTCCTACTTGCTCTAAGGCAAAGGAGGCTCCAACAGAGCCATAACAAGCTGCCTTTACACTGTCGTGCGTTTTCAAAAAGCCAACAGCGTAAGCACCAAGAAAAGCATTGCCGGAACCAGTTGCATCGACTACTGACTGTGCTTCGGGTCCGGGTCCGTAATACGGAGGAATCCAAATGGGCGCCGTGTTGCGTGAGATTATCATAGATCCATATTCCGCAGCTCGGACTATTAGAATGCCTGCGCCTTCCGCACCCACTCCGCTGTCGAGGAACTTCTCTGCAAGAGTCTCGATTTCGGATTTGTTCAGAACTGTTTGAGGTTCTTTTCCAAAGAGTTTAAAAAGCTCCAAATGATTCGGCGAAAACACATCGACTGCGCCGACTGCTTTCAAACAGGCTGAAAGGGTTTCGGCCTTACAGAACAGAGGATGCGGCTCCCAGATTAAAGAGGATGATCAGTGATTCCAGCCCGAGCCCTCAGATTCAGCAAGGTCGAGACCCGATCTTCGAGTTCTACTGGGCCTTCAAGGAAATGAAACGACTTCGAGGCCAAACATCCCGAGTCTTCCAACCATTCATTTTTTACCGGGAGAATTTCGGTGGTATATTCGAACTTTTTTGCTGCAGAAAAAGTTAGCGTGTCTCTTCCTAGACCCAAGCGACTATAGAAGTGTGACATACGCCCGAAGGTGGTATCTTGATACTCCAATAAACCGCGAGTCGATGGCTCCCCTCTTTCCCTCTTTATAGTCAATGTGGCATTCCATGACATCAGTTCTTCCTCTATGGACTTCGGAAAGTCATCCCCAACACGGATCGTCCACCCTATCGAAGCAGACTCCGGCGACGGGAGAAACAGCCGGGCACCGAGAGTTGCTATTTTGTGTTAGCTAAGGTACCAGTGGACGATGAGGATCGAAATGACGGTGTTTAAGAATAAAGATGAAATGGGACCCACAATAAACACCAGAGCCTCCCAAAACGTCTGTTAGCGGTTCTCGATCAGGAAAGCGGATTTCATCGAGGACGACGAGCCCGAGACTGGTGAAACCAACGTTTCTTTCTGTCATGGCTCTTCTCACTTTAAAAATCAATGTGAAACCGTGCGCATAAAGTGAATTTAGCTGTGTTCAAAAAAGATTCCTTTAACGATTGCGGATTGTAAACAATCCAAGTCTAACCGCCGTACAGAGAAGGTTGGTGGTTTTATAGTTAACTAAGCGTTGGGGGACCGGCTGCGCCCGCAGCTTAGCCGCCGACCATTAACTAAGGGGCCAAAACCTTGTTTTTAGCGTACACATGGATCGCGACTGCCTCCAAACGGTTATATGCTATAAGAAAAGGAAGGAGCGATGGTTAATTCGAATTCTTTAGCAAGAAGACCTATGCTTATCTGCTTCGAATTTTTCGTTTAGATATCCCATATCTGCCGCCAAACTTCCTCCGACGCAATTTTCTCGTTATCGCCTAGGATTCCCGTTCTAAATTCTAGATCCCGACCATCTTCCTTTTGTTGGACACTAGGTAATACCATCCAATGCGAAACAATGTCTGGTACTTCCTCTTTGACATGGCTTATGACAATCAGGCTTTGGTCTTCACTCAAGCCCGTGTGTCGCACCCCAGAATTGGGGTTTTCTGGAGGAAGATGCCACATATCGTGCCCATCTATTCCGTTCGACCTGCTACTCGGAATTCTCAGTTCTCCCACTTCTAGAAAATGCAAGCATTTATTTCTGAGAGAGGGGGACATTCCGGCGAATGGCTCGTCAAGAACAACAAGATCCGGCTTATGAATTATAGCACGGAGAAACAGAAGAAGCCGCTGCTGCGCCACCGTAAGATCAGAAAAACGTAAAGACGCCGACCAATCCATATTGGCAGGCTCGGACAGCTGACTAGACGAGGATACAAAATCCGGATTCAATTCCGCTTCGAAGAATCGCAGCGCAGAATCCACATCCATTCTTCGCGATGAATCCAACTTCGGCTTTGCCAAAAAGGTGTCCGCCCAGGCGCTCTCAATCGCCGCACGAATGGTTAAATTTCTTGGGAAAAAGCCGTGGATCTCGGGTGACGAATGACCGATTCTCCTTTGCAAATCAAAGACCGAAATCCCCGGTTTGCCGGGCTCAGGAAGCCTTGAGCGACCAAAAAGTCTAATAGGTTGCGCATACGCCTGCGGATGATCAGAAGTGATCAAGGAGACCAGTGTAGTTTTACCAGAACCATTCAGGCCAAACACTCCCCATCTCTGGCCGCGACGGACGGTCCAATGCAGCCCATGGTTTGTTTGTCCATCAATAGTCTGTTTCCAATCACCCAGAACCACCTTCTCACCGTAGCTTACCCTGACGCCTTCCATTTCGATTATGGGCTCACCGTATGTCGCAGGTTTTTTAGCGGTTGGTGACGAATCAGGATTTGAGACAAGGTTAAAATCATTGAGAAGGTTCATATTCGACTCGAATGACCCAGTTTCTCGCAGTTTCTCAGCATCGTCATACACTGAACGCTCGGCAGGTGACAGTGTTTCATAAAATTCGTTATTTCGTTCCGAGACGGCTTTCCAAATCTGCATATGCCGCAACACTGCCGGCCGCTCACCCTGAAGAGCAACGGTGTTACCGTCTCCCAAGATAACCAAGTGAGTGATCCACTCAGGAACGGGGTCTTGTGGCCTAAACGTCATAATAAGCCGTGGCCCGCTCTTCGCTGCTAGATTATGTAGTAGGGATGATAGATTTTTCACGGTCGGCGGATCCAATCCCACTGTCAGGTCGTCAGCCATTGATCATCAATATGTAACAAAACTGTGACTCACTAAATGGCTCATCAAGAAGTAAAACCTCGGGCTCATCCATCAAGGCCTTTGCGATTCTTGCTCTTCGGGTCTGGCCATTGCTCAAATTGGAGACTGGCATATCCAGCAAGCTTGTCAGGTTCAGATCCCTCGCTACACGCTCCAAAACTTGGTGATTCGTATGGTCTCCATCCTCGAAAGGATTCAATTCCGTCTGCCCAGTCAAATACTGTAGAACAGTAAAATCCGTAATCTCCCTTCGGCTTTCATATCTTGCACTGAGATATGCCCCACGGACACCACCAGATGCGCTTTGCGCATTTTCATTGAACCCGACATACTTAATCGCAAATCCAGGAAACCTCAATCGATGGTTTTTCCTCTCAATCTCATCAGAAGCCAAATACGGATATGATCTCGCGGTAGGCGGGATACATATGTATTGGCCATTGAGCACCTTGAGGAATTTTGCTTTGCCCGAAGAACCGAGGATAGCCCAGTGTTGGAGCGGCTCTTCAATTCGGTTCGAACCAGGAACAGTAGAAGGGAGATTGAAGGAGAGGTTGAGAAAGATTGGAGGGTTCTCCTTCTCAAATTTTGATGAAGTCGGATAATTTTGATAAAAAGTCGCGTTTGAGATGTGAATGAGCGGTTGACGCGTCGCTGTTGGGGCTGATGATGAAAAGGGGCCGAGGAAGAGCCGCGGACCAGCCACAGGGATGGATTTGACTCGGCAGGGGGGAATACAGGCCTTGATTAGAGGCCGCCGCATATTCAAGGCCGTTCCGGAGCGCTCAATGACTGCACTCAAGCAATTCCTCCTTCCTTTTCCCGTTGGGTCCTAGAGTTCTCGACATTCGTTCGATTCAACCGCGGGTGTTTAAGTTAACTAACCGAGTTGAATAGCGGGAGAGAGATGCTAAAATTCAGCTAAGACTTTTAACTAAGTTACGGAGTAGCCATAGTTAATCCGCCGGCTGGCACCATTTTTTTGGTAACAAAGACCTTCAATAAACTACGGAGTGCGGAGTAAGGCGATTCGAATATGTATCCCACTTCGAAATTTGTAAGAAAATACATATAGCCTAAAGAATTTAGTTTCTGAGAAAAAACAAACGAGGGAGCCTGGTTGAGAGGGATCTAGCATAGATGTGCACGTAACAACCAGGCCCAAAAACAACTACGTTCACCCGTAGTTGTTGTTTCCAATGATGAACCGACTACAGATGGCATTACAAATTACTGTACTGTACATACGAAGTATAGATTCAAAATTGAGGGCCCGTGAGAACACACGACTATGCAGAAACTAAAGCAAATCTGGTAGTAAAAGGGAATGCAAGGCTGATATTGGATAATTCTAGATGCTCACTGTATTTATCTGCCCTAGTTGTTTGGATCTATTCTTTAGAGTTTTTAGAATGCAAGACTGACAAAAATCCTCGTCCATTGGTGGAAAATTGACGGAGTATCCCTATTGAATACTACGGGCCTCTCTCACGAGCTTTTGATATAGTACCGTAGTTGCCGTCCTATCGCGGACCTTGTGGTAGAACTGGGCCTGGCAAGCTGTCGCCGAGAAACCTCAATATTAGCCTGAGCAGTTCAAGAAGAGAAAGGGTATACTGACAATATGTTTGGTATGAAGGGTATTTTTGGCAGGTGCCATTTAAGCCCTTGCACAAAGATTTCCGATTCCTTCCCTTTATATACCGGTCCATTCTTTGTGTGAAAGCTCCAAGAAACTTCCATTGATTCCAGTCCCTTGCCAATGAAAGACTTGCGGAATAACAGGACGTCAGGCTTAGAGAACCTGCCGCCCTGGTCAAATGTCTGTGGATCTTTACCCTTCCTTTTACCCTCTGGTGTTGAGACTTGTCCCTTCACTTGCAAGTGGAAGGTGTTTCCTGTAGAAGGAACCCAGCCAGATTCCTTATAGACCTGGATTTGGTCGATGACCACACCCAATTTAATAGCCGGCGGGTTCTTTCCCACTGGTGGAAGCAAGCCCATGCACATTCGGTGCAACATCCATACGAATCCATTGGGGCTGTAAGTAGGAACAGGATCTGAACAGGCTTGAAAGCCATAAGGCGGGTTATTGGTGGCCAATGTTGTTGGTCGGTCGCGGGGCGGGCTGGTCTTAGGGGCGTCGACAAGTCTGCGAGGGAGTAGAGATTCGGAAGAAGGCGCGGCAGCAACAAGCACGGAAGAGTGCAATGAGAGGAAAGTAAAGAGAATAGAGAGCAACATTTTTGGTATCATCTTGAGAATATACTCAAGAATGTTGGAGTTCAGTCGATTGTTGTGAAGTGTAACGGCACCATTTGCGAGGAATGGCCTGACTTATATAGTAGTTTTGAGCTGCTTTAAGTGCAGCCAAAAAGTGTGCTCATGTGCGAGAAATATTGAATCCTTCAATCCTTGATGTCGCACTTTGTGGAGAAGATGACCCATCCGCCAAAGTGAACTTACATACTAAGTAAGTTACCATCTGGCGGGAACTACAAACGGCGTACCAGTGAGAAGGCTCAACATCCGATCCATATAAGAATCCGGATCTCCAGCTAAAAGAATCCGGGATTCTTTTTTTAGCTTGCAGGCTTGCAGCTTGCCCTGCGGAGACATTTTCCGCATTGCGATCCACTTTCAAGAAGGTTCAACCTTGGGGAAGCTCAAAGCGGCTGCACAATATAAAAACATACAATACGCGTATAGGCATGTGTATGGAATATCCACGTATGGAAATCTCAATTTTCAGGCCGTGGTGGCGTGGGCAAGAAATTGCTATACAGAAGGAAGACACCCAGTTAAGAGTTTCACGTGAGCAAAGCTGGTCTTGGATGAAGTACTTACCGCAGGATGGGACAAAAATAGCTGCCTATGCTCCATACTCACCAAGCTACCTCCAGTTGGCAGTTGAGTTATATTCGGAGTGGCCTCAATATTGTGATCAGTCAGACATTGGCTGAGCGGCTGGGCCCGACATGAATGCCAAATTGGAGACTGCGTTCCAGAATAGGTAGGTGGCGACACACCGAGATTTGGCGAGGTATCAGCTTAGTCAGCCAGACGAGTCACATGACAATGGCATTCTAGGCGCTATGCCGAAAGAGTAACTCTTTGATAAGATAAGAAACCTTATTCTTACTAGTCTCTTTTCTCATCAGCAGCATGTCTACATTCAGGAGACGATCATATGAGTCAGGTACCAAAGATTTTGATATTGTGATGTATTGGAAGTAGTTATGATACATGAAAACAGCTTTTTGAATTGTCAAGAACAGTTAGTTAAAATACAAAATCATAATCATAAATCATCAAATGCAGGGACAAAGATCACATAAACCCAAAAAACACACCAAACGCAACGCACAAAACACCAAACGTAAAACATAACACATGACGGGAAATAAAACACACACCACCAACACCATCCATGCTGATGCATACAAATCCAATATTGAATCCTGGTTTTATACATAGAAATCATTACGCATCTGGGTCCTGTTATATCTATATACTTAGACAAGTAACAAAACAAAAACTTTTGAGCTAACGGCAAGGAAAAGAAATTTGACTTTTCAAGTCTCGAAAATCAAGAAACGGATATCAAGATTAGCTAAATCGTATCATTCTGTGAGCCACACTTGACCGCCATCTTCAAATCGCCTGTAATTGATTGACTAAGGCGCCATAACCAAAGCCAACAATGCCATGCGACAATAGAGGCCGTATCTCATCTGTACCAGATAATTAGTCCACGGTCTCGTTAAATAGAAAGTACTCCGTATAATAGAAACACTCACCTGTCTGAAATATGTAGCCCGTTGATCAAAATCAACTTCCTCACCAACCTCTGCATTTCTCGGCAACGGGTGCATGACAATCATTTGGCTCTTAGCATGTTTAAGCACAGAGTTATCCACCACAAAGCTATCCTTAAGTTTCTCATATTCCGCCAAATCATCAAACCGCTCCTTTTGCACGCGAGTGCAGTACAAAACATCAGAGTGCGCAATTATCTCTGGTGTCAACTCGGTGGTCTCGAGGACAAGCTGGCCAGAGGCAACGAGGTGTTGACGCACATCTTCGGGCAGCGCAAGTGCCTTAGGAGACACCAATTGGACACGAACCTCGTAGAATTGGAGAAGTTTGATCAAAGAGTGCACGGTACGTCCGTAGCGCAAATCACCAATGAAAGTGACCGTGATTCCGCTGACAGTTCCCAGTTCTTCTCGAATAGTGAAGAGATCAAGGAATGCCTGGGTAGGATGTTCCATGCTTCCATTGCCACCGTTGATAATAGGAACGGGGGAAAACTTAGCGGCAGTAGCTGCGCTACTTTCAAGCGGATGACGCAAAACAATCGCGTCGGCGTAGCAGCCAAGTGTGCGAACAGTATCTTGAAGAGACTCGCCTTTCTGGGTCGAAGACTGCTCGGTGGAAACGACAACCGTGCGGCCGCCAAGGCGTTGCATCGCAGCATCGAAAGAGGCTGACGTTCGAGTGGACGGCTCGTAAAACAGGGTGGACAAAACTCGGCCCTTGAGAATGTCTAGAACACCTTGGCGTTGGACACCCAGCCGCATTTCCTGAGCAACGGTGAATAGAAGGTGAAGATCAGCTCGGTTAAACTGGTTCACCGACAAGATATGCTTTTGCTTGAAAGTCGAGCGTGAAAGGAGTTCCATGAGCGATGGCGAGGCTGACGAGACGCTTGTTGGTTGGGTGTACAGTGGCGGGCCTAGATCGCTCACCGGTGGAGTCAGTCCGTCTGCGTGCCTCAAGCGAGATGGGCGAGCAATTGGTGTCATATTAAAAGACAGTCGACGGCTAACGGAGCTGGTGTCGCGCCGAGGAGAAACAGGAGGCTCTTTGACAGAAGGCGACGGTGGAGGAATAAGACGATATCCAGACATGTCCGTACCCCGAGCGGCATCTTTGAGCATTTCACCATCCAGACAGGATGTCTTGCCCTGGAAGGTAACACGTTGGACAGCTCCCCGAAGGCTTTTACCATTGAATGGAGACCAGACATCTGGGCTCTGGAAGACATATGGACGATCAATCTCGATCTCGACAGAGGTATCATTCTGATCGTGAAGTTCGAAAATCTTCTTCGGGTTCTCATACAAGCGAGATGTGATATCATCCAGAGTAAGACGACCTTCGGAGACAGCGGTCAATAGAAGCGGAAGAGCGTCAGCAATACCAACGGTTGGGCTTGCTTCCTTGCCAGCGAGCTGGTACGGTAAACTTCCGATCGAGAAGACGTCAATTGTGGTCAAATGCTCCCACAGTGCAAGTTGATCCTTCTTTGAAGGGAGATGGGGGCAGTCAGGATAGTCCTCCGTCGAAAGGAACAGAGAGTACACTGCGACATCACAAGTCACTCTCAAACCCTTCTCCTTACTAAGAGCGATAAGGCCAATATCATCTTTCGAGGTCACACTCATAACATGGATATCTCTGTTGTGAAGACTTGCCAAGAGTAAGATTGATGCAAGATCCGTCGCCCTGGCATCGGTGATTATCGGCTTGGTGGATGGCCACGAAGCGAAGTGCGAAGTGACAGTAGCCACCTTATTAATGTTTCCAGCCAGATGATTAAATGGAATGAACATAGAGCCAACCTCTCCAGTGATCTGACCAATTTGATCAGCATTGGAAGTGGTAGCGGCAACCGAGAAGTTGTAGTCACAGTACGTGCCCTTTTGCGAATTGTGCTGGGCAATTTTCAGTGCACGCGCATCAGTAACAAAGCTGTCGACTCCGACAGGCATGACCCGAATCATTGAAAACCCAGCGGCGATAGAGGCCTTAGTGATAGCTCCAAGGTCTGGTGAGTCCAAGTGTGCAACACCCGGCACGAAGGCAGCAATGTTGATCAGACCAGGGAGAACAACAGTGCGGTGACTAGTCTGGAAATCAATGGGTTGAACCGCCATTTCGAACTGGCGAGCAATCGCTTCAATCAGAATCTTCGCATTCTTAACATTGGTGACCAATGGAGTCTGATAATCCACGGCCATACGACGAGTCCGATATCCTTTACTCATATAGTTCGCTGGTCGTCTAAATTTATTACTTGACGGCAAGTTGATGTAGAGATCGATCAAGTTGTTTGCGAGATGTTGAGTAAGAGAATACTCAGACTTGAGGTCCTCTTCCTCTCCAGCGAGGAGCTCCAGGTACTTCACTGGAATGCCATGTTCGCGAATGAAATCTGCAGTTCCAGCAGTGGCGAACAGGTTGTATCCCATCTGGTGAAGTTTGGTAATCGAGGGAAGCATTTCCATCTTCTCCTTGTAAGAACCAATAGACATGAGAACGTTCTTGTTCGGTAGCTTGAAGCCAGTTGAGATAAGAGCTTTGAGATAAGCCTCGTAGCGGTCGCGACCGAAGCAAGCAACTTCACCAGTAGAAGCCATCTCAACACCAAGAACAGGATCGGCGCCAGATAATCGCGAGAAAGAGAACTGCGGGACTTTTATACCGACGTAGTTCTTCGGGATGTCAACTGGTGGATATTCAACGAACGGCTTGCCGATCATCGCCTTGGTGGCCATTTCGATCAAGTCGACATTCATCACTTTCGAGACGAATGGGAATGAACGAGATGCTCGCACGTTACATTCAATGACTTTGATCTCGTTGTCTTTCGCAATAAACTGGATATTGAACGGTCCAGTCACATTAAGTGCATTTCCGATTTTTCGAGTAGCCTCTTCAATTCGGCGGACAGTCTCTGGGTCCAAATCTTGTGGTGGCAAAATGAGAGTTGCATCACCGGAATGAACACCAGCGTTCTCGACGTGTTCAGAAATGAAATGTCCAACCATTACACCATTCTTCGCAACAGCATCCATTTCGATTTCCTTGGCGTTTTCGATATACTTTGTGATGACAACCGGGTGGTCACGAGAGACTTCGGCAGCTTGGTTGAGATAGTTTGCCAAATCATCTTGGGAATAAACCGTGTTCATAGCTGCTCCAGACAACACGTAAGATGGACGGACGAGTACAGGATATTTAACCTTGGAACAGAATGCGGTAGCTTCTTCGATACTGGTGAGTTCTTTCCACGCAGGCTGGTCAACCCCGATGACATCAAGCATTCGAGAGAACTTATAACGATTCTCAGCGGCATCGATCATTTCTGGCGAGGTGCCGAGGATGTTGACATTGAGGCGGTGTAAAGGCAGAGCGATATTGTTTGGAGTTTGTCCACCCATAGAAATGATTACTCCACTGGAAGACTCCAGCTGGTAGATATCAAGCACGGTCTCCAGAGTGATGTTCTCAAAGTAGAGTCGATCCGCTTCATCGTAGTCAGTACTGACGGTTTCAGGATTGTAGTTAACCATTACGGTCTTATGTCCTTGCTCTCTGAGAGTACGAATTGCCCTGACCGAGCACCAATCGAACTCAACAGAAGATCCAATGCGGTAAACACCGGATCCGAGAACCATAACACCCTTGTCATCGAACGAGATATCGCTCTCCGAGCCATTGTATGTAAGGTAAAGGTAATTGGTGAAAGCTGGGAATTCTGCCGCAACTGTATCAATCTGTTTGACCACCGGCATAATTCCGGCTTCAACGCGGAGTCGTCGAATAGCCAATTCATTAGAACTCAAAAATTTCGACAGCTGGCGGTCCGAGAAACCCAATTGCTTCGCCTGGCAGACAAGAGAAACAGGAACATTGGAAGCGGTATAGTTGCTGATCAATTTTCCAAACTTGCTCAGGCCTTGGAGCTTACGCAAGAACCATTTATCGATCTTAGTCAACTCCCAAATATCATCAACAGTATATCCAGAGTTCATCGCGTTGGCAATAGCGAAAAGTCGCTGATCGGAAGGTGTTTGGAGCTCGGTCTTGATGGACATGAGGGCACTGGTGGCATTGAAGCCAAGATTGTTGTAATCAACAGCACGAATTGCCTTTTGGATCGCCTCCTCGAAAGTGCGGCCAATACTCATGACCTCTCCAACACTCTTCATCGAGGAACCGAGCTGGGTAGAAACACGGGTGAACTTTTTCAAATCCCAACGAGGAATCTTGACCACCACATAGTCAAGAGATGGCTCGAAGCAAGCACAAGTAACTTTTGTAACGCTATTGGAGATCTCATTCAGGGGAATGCCTAGACCGAGCTTAGCAGCAATGAAAGCTAGTGGGTAACCGGTAGCCTTCGAAGCGAGAGCGGAAGATCTAGACAACCGAGCGTTGACTTCAATGATGCAATACTCTTTCGAGAACGGGTTGAGAGCGTATTGGATGTTGCATTCACCAACGACGCCCAAGTGACGAATCACATTGACTGCAGTAGTACGCAGCATATTGTAGTCCTCGTCCGAAAGAGTCTGAGAGGGAGCGACAACGATAGAATCACCAGTATGAATACCAAGTGGATCAAAGTTCTCCATGTTACAGACTGTAATGCAGTTGTCTTGAGCGTCACGTACGACTTCATACTCGATTTCTTTCCAACCTTTCATACTCTTTTCGATGAGCACCTGAGGACTAGCAGCAAAAGCTTTAGAGCAAAGCTCACGAAGCTGTTGTGAATTGTCTGCAAAACCACTTCCAAGACCACCAAGCGCGTATGCAGCACGAACAATGACCGGGAAGCCAATGCCTTTTACGACCTCCATGGCCTCCTCAAGAGTCGATGCCGAGGCAGATTTGGCGCATTTTTCACCAATGGACTCCATGCTTCGAGCGAAGAGCTCACGGTCCTCAGTGGTAATGATGGTCTCGATTGGAGTTCCAAGAACCTTGACTCCAAGTGCCTCGAACTCATCTTTCAGCTGAATACCGACTTGTAGAGCAGTTTGACCACCGAACGTAACGTAGATAGCATCGGGGCGCTCATGTTTGATGACTTTTCGTACAAAATCGGCATTGACAGGAAGGAAGTAGACTTTGTCCGCCAGGCCCTTGGATGTTTGAATCGTTGCAATATTCGGGTTGATCAGGACAGTGTAGATTCCTTCTTGTTTCAAAGCCTTAATAGCCTGGCTACCGGAATAGTCAAACTCTCCGGCTTGACCAATGCTCAGACCACCACTGCCCAAGATGAGAACCTTTTTGACCGAGACCTTAGGGTGTGCAGCCCGATTCTCTGCGAGTGTGCCACCAGGGAAACTAACGGGCTCCTTGAGAGCTGCTGGAGACTCAAGGCTCTTGGAAACAGTGTTGATAAAGACATCAAACAGGAACTCGGTATCACGGGGACCTGGGGTGCTCTCTGGATGGAATTGGACACTGAAGTATGGCTTGGAGACATGTCTGATGCCCTCATTACTTCCGTCGTTGGCATTCACGAATAACTCCTCCCATCCTTCAGGAAGCGAAGAAGAGTCCACAGCATAACCGTGATTCTGTGATGTGATGTAGCAACGGCCTGACAACATATTTGTGCAAGGGATGTTGTGGCCGCGGTTACCGAACTTCATCTTGATAGTTCCGGCACCAGCAGCTCGAGAGAGTAGCTGATGACCGAGACAGATACCAAAGATGGGTGTCCGACATTCTTTCAGAGCTTTAGCGAGGTGCTGTACGGTAGAAGAGAGTGTCGCCGGGTCACCGGGGCCGTTGGACACGAAAAGGCCATCGTATTCCGCTTCGGCATGAAAGTCGTAGTTCCAAGGGACGACAAGGACCTCGACGCCACGGGCGAGAAAGCATCGCAATTGGTTGTATTTCATACCAACGTCAACGCATAGAATACGAATGGGACGACCGGATGGATGAAGAAGGGCTTTTTTCGGTGGTGAGTAGAGACGAGGTTCCTTGATCGAAACTACGAAAGGCAATTAGCAGCTGGCCGCAAGCACAGGTATATGGAGAGAGCCTGTACCATCATCAACCAGATTTCTCTTATTCGGGTCCACCCATTCAATGTCTTCGAAATTTTCTCGCCATTTTTCAGTGTCTTCGTCGGGTGTGTCCAAGTTGCCGTTGACTAAGTCTTTACCGCTTCCGGATTTCTGCAGCAGCATACGACCGAGCATACTACCCTTTTCACGGATTCTTTTGGTAAGAGCTCGAGTATCAACACCGTAGACGGCCGGGACATCTTGCTCCTTCAGCCATTGGCCTAGAGAGCTCTCTGCAAGAAAGTGCGAGTATTCCTCGCCGCAGTAGCTAGCGACGACTAGACCGGCGATATGGATTTGGCTCGACTCGAAGTGCTTCGGAATATCCTTCGCCAGCTCGTCGATTGCCTCGCGAGACGGGACACCATAGTTGCCTACGAGAGGGAATGTAATTACGAGAATTTGGCCCCGATATGAGGGGTCTGTTATGGACTCCGGATACCCCACCATGCCGGTTTGAAACACCAGCTCGCCGGCGATGCTCTTCTCAGCACCGAAGCTGAGGCCATGGTAGATGGTACCATCTTCAAGCTCGAGGAGAATTGAGCGGCCTGAATCTTCGGTGATCTGTGCCGAGGCGGGCGGGATCACGGCGGAATTGATAGAAGACAAAGTGGATCGTGCGGGTAGCTGCTGATTCTGTAAGTAAGCAACAGCACCACCGGCGGAGGGATTTGACGGGAAAATAGGGTCGGATCTGGCAATCCTCTGAGGGCTCACTGGAGATTGGGGGGATTTCGGGTCAGAGGAGGAGTTGAAGAGCGGCATTTCGCCGTCCTCTGTGGAAATTGGCTTGTCGCGTGGGTTGCGTTTGGACCGGGTCAATCAAGTGCGCATCCACCAGCCAAAAAGACAAGGGTAGGAAGGAGGTAAAGAATGGAAATGGAAGCTGTCCCAGTCCGGACTCAACGCAGTAGAAAAGAGTGAACAGGATGAAGCTGGCCTTGGGGGACGGAGACAAGGACCAGAAAGACAATGATCAACGAGTGAAAATTTTCTGCGCCAAAAGAGACTTTTTTTTTTCCTTTTGGATTTTTTTCTCTTGCTGGAGTTCAGTCTGGTCTGGATGGCGGTTGGGGGGAAGAGGCGTTGGTTTAGCCTCTTTTGGGCGGTGTTGATTGGCGGCCATGACGGCTAAACCCTGCACGCAGCTCCACTTCACAAAGAGAATTCACCGATTCACCGCTACAAGCCATCAACTGTCATCATCCTGTGGACGGCATCACATACACAAATCGCTCTGAACAAGAGGAGACTCCCATTATTATCCTTCAAGTCTGATGACTTCCTATAACTACTTATATTATTTGTTTTGTTAGCTTGATTCTAGCAAATCTTTATATTTGACGATTCCATGCTTTCGAACAACATTTTATCGATTCAAGGTCTAGAATATGAGCCCAGTGGCTAGCCAGTGGTGGAGGAATGATTCAGAAACCGATCTTGAAAATCCTAGAGGAACATTTCTAGATGTTAGTATTAGTAAGATCGGTTCAGACAAGATCTTTGCCAGCATCAATATCAGAAACTCACCCGGAGTTTTCAGGCATCCTACAGTGCTTCGTCAGGGGTCTCCGCAGCCCTTCAGTATCCCTCTTAGCAGCCCTTCTGCTAACCCCTTGATACAATCCTTAACCTACCCTAAAAATCCTCCTAGAAATACCCTTTGGCTCAAACGGTATGTATGGGCTTCAAGGCAGCAGTCTTAAGGGATACTAGTAATATCTGGTAAGGATCAACAACAGAAATTGCTGAGGGTTGTGAAAAGTTTCGACAAGGTACTGTATGTGGTTAATACTGATTCCTGATGAGTATGTGTGGAGGTTGATGTCCCTGGCTCGCTAACAGCTTCGCCTTGATTCTAGTGCTGGACTCGTCAATATCGCGTGTCGAATCCGCCGGTAGAATCACTCTTCGTGGGCAACCCAGACAGCCTAGACAACCCCTCTCACGACATCATCGAGGCCCACCGCATTCTTATGTGTAAACAAGGCATAGTGTCAGATGTCATGACCTCCGAGCTCCTCCGCATATTGAGATACGGCCACGGTTCCGGCAACCCACTTGCATCTATACCGGTTGAGGAAGCAAACTGGATGCACCAAATGTTACTCTGGATGGCAATCGTGCCCAATGACGATGGACCTTGGCAAAAATTTCCAGTTTGAAAAATCCACAGAGTTACTGGTATGTTTTAATAAGATCTTGCTACCCAAGAACAATCTTTCTAATTTGACTGGTAGACTATTGAGAATAATCATTGTTATTGCTAAGTTTCCTAAAATGGGTGGAGGATAACTGGTATTTATTTGCTTTATCATTTTAATTGTCAATTTTAGTGCTGGACTCGTCGTCAAGATTGTGCGTCGTATGCGCCGGCAGAATCACTCTTCGTGGGTAACCTAGACAGCCTAGGCAACCTCTGTCTCACGACATCAACGAGGCCCACTGCATTCTTTCAATTTGTGGTCATAGACTTCCTCCTCTTCTGGCGACGCATGAATTTTGCAATGTCGTAGCGGGTGAGTTTCAAGCCAGGATCTTAGAAACTGAGCGATTTCGTCGGCTGTTTCTCGAGTTAAAGGTCTTTCATCAGAGGGAAGAGGATTGTTTCCATATTTTATGAGGGGACCAAATTCTGTTTCAATCCTCTCCTTGTCTGACCATCGAAGTATCATTCCTTTCACCTTGTTTAGTTCAGCATAGCCTGCTTTTGCGTCCATGAGCCACCTGAAAAAAGTAGATGGGCAATGACCACCCATTTCAGTGATAATTATTCCTCATGCTTGTTCCACAAGCTTCATAGTATCAATATCGTCAGGCATTTTCTCTCTTAGATCTATGAAAAAGTCATGAAAACCATACCCGACGTCGGATGCATTGCGGATTGCCTCAGAAAGCTTCTCCCGCAGTTCAATCGTGGCGTGAGTTTCTGGGAAAAGAGTGGCAAATAACCAGTCCATCGTCTGCAAGGCAGATACATATGAAGATAATGTTGGTTTCGGGTTATTTCAATTAGGAGGTGATGGATAGAAGAAAGCAGTGCAAGTGTCTTGGTAAGGAGGAAGATGGGAAAGACCGGTTGTTGGAGTTGAGTTGAGCCAATCTTAGTCAGTTGTCAGCTGCAACCTGAATTTACTAACTTACAAGTATCCCGGCATATGAAATGTTAATTTTTCGAAAGTTGGGTCAGGTACCCGGTACCTCACTTCAAGACTATTCTTCATTCATAATTCGGTATTGAGTACCAGCTTACCAGCAATCAAAAACTACCTACTCATACTTTGAATACTGTGCGTAGTTATGTCATCTGGTCTCGTCGGAGGTTAAAATCCCAAATCATCATTCTTGGCTGCTTTCGGCTTTTAAGAAGTCCCCAGTAATGCTCATCAGCCATACATAAGCTCCGTCAACATGGAGTGCTGAACAGTACATACAGTGCTTCGTCAAAAGTTCCCACAACCCTTCAGTATCCCTCTTATCAGCCCTTTTGCTAAACCCCTTAATCTAATCCTCGACCTATCCTATAAAAACCCCCAGAGATATCCTTTGAGCCAAAAGTTATTTATGAGGTTTGGAAAAGAGCAGTCCTAAGAACTATCCTTGAGGTCTGTTATGGATTAACAGCAGGAGTTGCTGAGGGTTGTGGAAACTTTTGACGAGGGGCTGTACGTTGAAGGGAGGGATCAGGCTACTAGTAACTCTACCAGTTAGTATCACAGAGAGATTGGGCGGTACTAATAGAACTTACGCACAAATTATGTTCTCAATCTTGGATTTGGGTTACTCGTGACTCGCGAACGTCATCACCCATATACTTGTAGTCGTCTGGGAAGTTCGGGGAAGGACGCAAATTGGCAGGTAGCGGCGGTACAACTTGGCCCAAGAGCAAGGCAATAAGGACCTAGATTAAACCAGGCGCTGCTTGATTGGGTGGTCTTGGAACACAATCGTATGTTGGCGAGATTATCATACGCTGGTAAATTTCCCCATTGAAAAGGCACTGCTAGGAGTATGAATCTTTTACCTCCAGCTAAGATGCCCCAGGTCGTTCCTGTCAGAATCATGTGTTTTCCAAGCTATTGCCATATTAGAAACATTGGCCTACTAACGGGCATGAAGGTAGAGATGGGGTGGTATACCTTGAAAATGATAGTTTCAATGACAAGGGCCTCAAAAACGTTCCTTGTCCATCGGCGAAGAATTGCATGTCGGGTACGTGCTTTTCGAACGCCCCGATGTTTTTAAACTCAATGATGGGCCGTCTTCCCATGCAATGTCTGAGTATGGCACCAGGGATTTTTCTGTGGCATTAATATCAAGGAACCTACTACTGAGCGAAATCCCGTCACATAGTTTGATAAGAGCAATATCAGTTTTGGGGAGTACTTGTTCGACATTTCCAACATGTGTATCTCCTTGCAGGATGCTGAAACACATCCCATCCCCAAGATTGTTTCAATTGCGCTTCATCTCATCTTCTAAATAATGAAAAGCAGCGAAAGGCAGTAATTTATTGTCCTTTTGGACCAAGATGCCTCCGGTGGTCGAGTAACCATCATCATAAGTTAACATCGCACCAGGGTTGAATATCTTCATAATGGATGCATAAATGGTGTCATTGATCACTACATCTGCAATGGAGTAAGTTCGAGGTTCCTTCAGCTGCTTGCACTCAGCATTTTGTCAAAAGACCATTCACGTGAGTGAGGTTGAGATCCACATTCTCAAATGAAAATAGCAGGGTTTCCAGCTTGGTGGCCCAGGCTTCCTCAGTGACTGATTCCAATTCTACCACAATTGTAGTTGGTATCATGGAAATCGCAATTGCCTCCGGGAAGTAAGTGGTGAGCAAGGTAAAAGGGTCTTGCTCGAATTTCTTCTATTTGGTCGGATGCCCCTCTCGTTCTCGCAAGAGAGGAGGGCAATATATCGATAGTAGTTAATTTTTGATGCACCCAATCGGCTAATTATCAAAGAATCAGTGGATATTGGCCGTTAAGGCCCGCGGAGATGTACGCAGTTACGGCGACTACCTGGCCGGGTGCCACCGAGACCCCGAAGGTCTCGGTGGTAAGTTCAACTGCCGAAATGATCTTATAGAGCTTTGAATAGATATATCCTTAAGCTTTGCATTTTTCGGTGCAGTATCAATTGCACCAAGCACGAAGACATGATGACCGACCGATACGATAAAAACCGACATTCTTCTGCAATCGAACAGTTAGCTATATGTTTCTTGCGGGTACAGAGATAACCCAGTAAACTTACAGAGTGAAGTTATACGTAGGGAGAGAGATGAAGTGTGTGATTATCCGGCCTATATACCCATATCCGTTAGCAAATCCACACCAACGCAAACTGCAAAACGAAAATTCCTAACGCGTTCTTGTTCAAATCTCAACAAAGTCCTTGACAATTCAAGATATCCTTGAAAACAGCTCAAAGGAAGCCGTTTCATCAAGCAAATCTCAACAACGAAGATTTAAGACGTTCAACAACGTAAAAAGGATCGAAATTGAATATTCCAAACCCGCAAAAGGACGTGTCAGCACGTTCTCCATTTTCTTCGCGGGGAATATCTTCGTCCTTTTCAAAGCCCTTCCGGTATAGCCATTTTCGGACTCCAGAGGTAAGATTGTCTGATGTCATTTTTACTAATCCGCCGCACTCTTCCTCTGCTGATCTCAATATTTGAGAAACAATAGGACTCATAAGCATGAGGGCGAATAAACTTCATGGTGGTCAAGGGAACAATGAACATAAGAAGTTCACCGAACTTTTGACCGTCCCTTGCGGAATCGTTTCTGTAGCCTATCAACCATTCCGGGAAGTGATCAATCATATGAGCCACCCAACTCATGATCACAGCATTTGGCACACTTTAGTTGGCAAGTATGGTGCTCGTGCATCGACCGTCGACAATATAACGCCCACGAAGAGTGCCCGGGCGCTTGGGGGGTTATCATTATTAGGATCATGTGTTTCCCAATCTAATATTGTATTAGAATCACTGGCCACTACTAATGAGGACAAGGGTAGGTGGCATACCTTAAAAATGATTGACCGTGTGTCAGTCTCAGGAGGACGAGGATCCAGAAATGTTCCTTGTCCATTGGCCAAAGTTTGCACGCCGTTTATGTGCCTATCAAATGCCCCGATACTTTTGAACTCAATCGTGGCCCGGTTTTGACCTTGCTTGACAATCCTTCGGTTAGGTCGGATGCCCCTCTCGTTCTCGCAGGAGAGTAGAGCAATATATCGATAGCGATAGTTTCGATACCAACATCAGCACTGTTAATTCTGATGCACCCAATCGGCTAATTATTAAAATTCAGGGTCTGGGCGTTTGGCGCATAGGCAAGTATGGTTCTGGCACGAGCAAGAAGAGATTAGATCGAGTTTGCATCCGTAACTATGTGTCGAGGATAAAGTGGTTGGCACATTGATGACGTGCAGGTACTGCTGCACCCGTGGAATCCTCCGCTGGGGATTTTTAGGGTGGTATCGATAGGTAGCTGGCATCATTTTGGCGAGAGTGATAAATCAATAAAGAAGGTGAGGAAAGTGGTCTTGACCAAGAGTCCTGATCAACATATATAAGCGATATAGAAATTAATGGTATTTTTAAGGAGTAATAAAACATAGGTATTTGAAGGAAAATGGTATATTCATAAGGGATCGATTGTAAGAGAGTCAAGTTGGTTGCTCACGATAAACATGGGGACTTAAGAGGATTTTGAAGACCATGATCACAGTTGTATCGGTGTGGGTTGAAGAGTTGTAAGAGAAAGGAAGCTGCAGGTGCTCCGGTTGCTTGTTTATATATCTGTTGAGCTGGAGAAGTGAAGGAGGCGTAAGTGAAGGAAGGAGCCCTTGATAAGGAGAAAGTAGAAGGAGAAAGTTTAATGGGGCAAGTGACTATAAATAGATTCACCAAGAGATTATATAATCAGAGGGTATGACATCACCTTTGCAGTACATATCACGGTGAAAGCCCGGCTCCTTATCGGTTAAAGGTTGAGCCGAAGCCGGAAAATCTTCCACCCCATCCATTTCACTCAGAAAGTCAATTGAGACCGACCTCGTCAAAAACGTTGGCACCATGAATTATCATAGCATATTTGCTACACCGAGCACGGCAGGGCCTGCTGAGAAATGTTCCTCAAGACGCACTTTGCTACATTATAGTCGACTATACGCTTCCGAACTGCAGCATTCTAAGTCTGCAAAGTCTTATCCAGGGTAGAGCCGGTCTACCAGAGAAATGTTCAGCTTTGACATCTCTTGGCTAACTGAGCGAGAAATATGGATCCATCTCGCCGAAATCTGGAACTTGAGTCGAACCGCAATCAACACTTTGCGTCATCTTCTGAGTTTCAATAAATATATCAGTCAGCTACCCAACAAATGGAAGTAATGGTACTACCTACTTCAATGCCAGATAATCACCAGTTTACTAAAGCTGAATTGCTTCGCCTGTATTCTTTACTTCCTTCTTAGGTTCGCCCAACTTCATAAGTTTCTATGAGCTTCTTCTTCCTGCCAGAAAATGAACGAGGCCGTTCAAGCGCCTAAAGAAATGGCTGGAACCTTGCTGCAACATTTTGAGGATCCTCCCACAGCCACTCTCAGCCTCAAGGAGGAAGGATCCACTCATATTGATCCCATGCATTATACGCTCGCCGAGAACTGTTTTCCTCGTCATATTGTTGGGGATACAGGATTCATTGACAAGACCTTGCAAAGCGTTCGTAGGTGGCTTTCAAAGTCTTCAGCCCCCGCAAGCTTCGAGTCTTTCCGTCAGAAGACAGAACGCCTGATTCATCATGCGCCAGTAGGCAACGAGACCGACAATTGGGCTTTATTCATCCATCTCTTCGATTACATCAAGGAATTCCTTGGAGAGGCTAAACCATCACAGTCATTTCAACTTCTCAATCATGGGCCAAGTACCTACAAACTGTGCCACAATGGAACCGACCAAATGATAATCAAACGCAGAAGTGTTGGTGCCTATAATCATTATATCAACGACATCCAGGGCCTAGCCACGGGGCAAGGATCAGAAATTATCGCCACATCATATGAAACCGGCGCAAGAGCAATTATTTTCGATGTAAGATTATGCTTGTCAAATCAATCACAAACAGCTAACATGACAATAGCTTGGGAGCCAGATGATCCAAACAGGAATTCGCTGGGGTCTTTTGTTAGGAGGAACCAATTTCACGGTATTCGCTTTGAAGCGCGCTCACCTCAGAGGGGAAACATATCATCACATAATTGCATCCAAAAGCTACCCGTGTCTTCCAGAACGACCTGATCAAGGACATCCGAGCCCTGGTCTAATTTCCATACTGACTGCAATACTATATCTACGACCATCAGAACCCGGGTCCTTCCCCAATTTGCCCCCGACGTATATCATTACTCCCTACACTATGGGCCGTTCCGCTCGAGGCGCAAGAAACACTATACATGCTAAGGCTTCGTCACAAAATAAGAAGGGGGCACCAAAGATTATTGGAGAAATGCCCGCAAATGTAGCAGCGACAGAACCTACAAAGGAATTACGAAACCGGACAATCCCAATTACCGCGCCAACACCCAAGGTTCAGAGGTCTCAAGTAGGTTTCATCCAGAACACCCTTCCTCGTTTCACATATAACTGATTGAATTATGAAGTATATCACAACTTCTGACCCGTATTCACCCTTCATATACTATCAGTCACTTTATATGAGGATTGTATGTATTACTACCGGAGCCTTTCTAAACACTACATTGTTGAGCGTCCCATTGACTTCGACCAGTCTGCGCAGGAGGCTTGGGACATTCTTATGAATCCGAACGACAACGACCTACCCTACAGGGGCATGGATAATGATTTCACAATTCGAATTGAGCCCACAGGAATAACGATTGGTTCGGTCCTTGTATTTGAAGGTTTGGGCTCGGGATCATCTGCAGAAGTAGCTGGAGTGGTCTACATCCACCCTGACGGCTCTGAGGAAAACATGGCCATGAAACATGTCACTGAGAGCTTCACCTCATTCTACAGGGAAATTGCTGTATACGAACACCTTGCAGGTAAATCATTTGCCCTGAAGTTCTATGGCGGATTTGCAGCAAGTCTTGAGGATGACAATGAGCCTCATCTCGTGGGGGAAATTCTTCTCGAGGAGCTAGAAAAAACCTTCGAGACCTTTGATGGTATGAGTCAGGATGAGAAGTAAGTTGAAACGTCTGCACAAGCAATGGTTTATACTGACCCTGTATTCTTCTTTCCAGGAACCAAGCTGTGGCATGTCTCGACCAGTTACATGATGTCGGTTACACCCATGGTGATATTCGCGCTGAAAATTTTGGAATTGCGAATGGCAGAGTCGTGATTTTTGACTTTGGTAATTCGCAACCTTGTGACGATCCCGAGGTGCTGAAACGTGAGCTTGATTACATGAAAACATTCCCTGCTTTTCCTGAGATGATGGTAGCCGACGTGCTAGGCATTGAGCCCCGTGATGAATGGTGTCATTAGATACATTCCCAATCAGTCCTGGCACATCTCACCTTGAAATCAGTCTTGAGGTACAATCAAGTAATAGAACCTAGGGATCCTTGAGGATACCGTAGCTTGTACGGATGTTGGGGTGGAAAATAATTAATAGTTAATACAAGAACTTCCTATATATGTATGTACAGTACATAACTATGTCCACAACTTACTGTAAAAGCATATTTAATTTTTTACACTGAAGAAGGATATCAAGGTTTCTGGACAGCCCTACCAGACGCGGTCGCTGTTAGTTGCCATGCGGTGCGTATCAGGATGAGCTTTCACCCAATCCGTAATTTGACTCGCCGCTCTACGCGTGTCATCGTGATCATAATAGTGGGAAAGTTTAAAACCATATATCAAGCCATCAACTTTCGCAGTCCCCAACAACCTGTCTGCAAGGGCATTTTGGTTTACCGCCGCCGTCCACCCAAAGACCTTCCCATACTCGTTTTGATCTCGCGAAATAGCTCCCTGGCGAAGCTCCGTGCAGGTAAAATAGTCCTTCTCTTGACAGTCACCAAATTGGAACCCCAAGTTAAAATAACCGTAATCCATAATTCTCTGGGCCTGAGGCACGGATGGTGCGTAGTTCTTGTATTCTTGAAGCACCGCACCATTTTTGCCGGAAAGAGCCATTGCCTCGTTATTATTCAGGCTATCATGAATCGCTTTTAGAGATCTCGATTTCCCAAGTTTATAGAAACCGTATAAAACCTGAATGCCTGCGGGCTCAAGTATATCGCGCGCCAGTTGTCGAAGTGCTTCGATTGAACAGGGGGATCCAGGTTTGCAGTAATCGGGGTTCTTGAGATCAAGCCAGACAAAACCAACGTTTGTTCCCTTCCTTCGTTCCTCAGCAATCGTAGTAAACATGTCCTCAGCTTTGTCGCCTCTGGATGACCTTACAATGCAGTCATGATCTGCCCACCACAAATTTTCTGAGCCAGCGCACATATCGATTTCAATTGCGTTGGCACCATGCTTCAGGGCAGCTCTCACACCATTCATTGTTAAAACTCGGTGGGCGATGGCGTATGTTGGCCGTTGACTGGAAGTATTTTTAGCGTCTAATGTCGTGACCGGCTCAGGCCCTGCCGGGTCATGTAGAGAAGGGAAAGTCGGCGCCCCTACTGCTAGCTTCGTGCTGAACAGCGCAGCTATGAGAAAGGAGGCTAGGTATGGCATGGCAAGGAGCTGTGGAACCTGCGGTATAAAAGATGTATAGATTGGTGCCACGGATAGAGAAATAGAAGAAAAGACTCCGTAGAATGATATTATTTCCTTGACTTGGGGAAACTGCGACTACCTTTATATCTGCAGGGCAAAGATTGTATGACCCCGGTAGCTAAACAAAATCGAAATCCACCCCGCTGATACTATGCCTAAGATAGGCATGTGGAATTAGAAGCTAGATGGCTTTTCAAGATAGTGCTCCGTAGTGTGTATCGAGGGATAACTGCCCACCAGGCCTAGCGGGTGTGGCGATGCCCATTGGCCCTAGGGTGAAGTACACGAGGCAAGCCGTCGGGCGATGTGGGCGACGATTTGAAGCTTTCTGCACTATTTCAATAATGATATCGCGTAGCCTTGCAGCAAGGCCATTAGAATTTAGCAAGGAGAAAACAGTGGACCTGTGGGTATATCGGATTGCGCCAGCGCCAACGCCAACGCCATGGACACGGAATTACCGGCTATTCCCATGATCATCTCATTTCGAAATGGTGGGAACGGAGACCATGCGGTCTACTTCTCCATGAAATTCTTTTTGTACTGATATCGTGTGACAGCATATTTCTGGAATGGAGTAAGCCCAGTCAAAGAAGAACAAGGAGAAGGGTCAGATATGTTGCTTAAACATATAACGTCAATCGAGCGAGTGGATTCCGCTGTCAAAACTATGTTATTGAGAAATTTACCTAGCTTGGGGATTTAAGACACCGGTGCCAGGTTTGCCAGGTTGCCCGCCTGTCCAGTGCAAAGCCAAAAAAGAGCGGAGGCGGGGATGTCTGGACTTTCCTAATCAGTGCGCGTTGTTTCTCTGAGGTCCCCAAGTAAAGCCAGCTAGCGCCTTGGCACAATGGATTCGGATTATATTTATTCCTCTCAAGTGAGCCAATCAGCATCCAGCATCGTCGACTATCATCCAAACCTACCGAATAGGGAACTTCGAAGAAACTTGTTGGAAACTGGAACAGGCAGGTGTCTCGAAATTGTTTATGAACTATCCGAAGTAGCCTGTCTTCCAAGTACTTGGCATTCGGAAGTTGCATTGTTTAGTTCGCACAGGACAGTGAAAGGGAAAATAACCCAGAACATATACCTAGGCTCGTTTATTTTATGTATGTAAATGGTATATCAAAGACAAAATAACAGGATCATCTGGAACCACGATCATCATCCCCCGCCTGCAAGCGGCGTTGGCCCGGGGTCGACTCCATTGCTCAAGGGCGCATCACCCTGCAGCTTCGCAACACGATCCAGCTCTGACTGATCTCTTAGATCCTCGGTTTCCTTTCTCATGGCATCCAGATTCCAAACATCCTGATCGTCGTCGCTCTCAGCCTCACTGTCTTCGTCTTCTGAGTCCTTCCAGTCACCGCTTTCAAACATCGCACGACCTGTCGCTTCCTTAGCTTTACGAGCCTCCTCTTCCGCCGCTTTCTTGTCAAGTCGCTCCCGTTTCCACTTGGCAAATGATTCTTCTGTGACGGGTGTGAGAGTGCCGGTGAGTTTGTGACGTTCAGATTCCAGGAATTCTTCCAGTGTGAGCGTTTTAAGGGGAGATTTGTCCAACAGGGCTTTTTCTGCGGCTTTCTGCTCTTTAGTTTTCAGAACAAACCTATATGAGATCGGGTTAGTACAGCGAGCTATTCCAACGGCCATGCAGATTTCTAGCAGACTTACCCTGGCGGCAAACTGTGCTTATACATGCATTTATCTCCCCCGTTCGGACACGTCCAGAACCAGCCGTATTTTTGATTCTCCACAGCCTCGATAAAAAACTTGCACACCTTGTCTGTCGTCGTCCTGGGATTTCCATGTTTGCTCAGCACGACCGTTCGTAACTTCTCTTCATCCCAGTTGTCCATCGTATCCTTCTCTTTATCGTCTTTGTCATCTCGAGAATCTGAGTATAAATCCTTCTTCTGTGCTTTTCGTTCAACCGATGGGTCATGGCTGAATTTGCACTTCTTTCCTTTTTCGCACGAGCCCTTCTTGAAAAAGATGCACAACACTGTCTTTGGATCTACTCCAAACGGCACTTTTTGCACTTGGACCGGTTTGAATAGCTCCGCAACCTCTCTCTTAGCCAGCTCCGAGGCAGCTTTTTCTTGTTCCCGCTTGGCCTTCTCAGCATCTTTCTTCTTCTGATCCGCACTCTTATTCGACTGCGCTTGGGCTTGTAGTTGTGCTATTTGTCGTTTGGCCGAGCCTCCTTTTTTCTATTCCAACAACCAAATGTTAGCTTAGCATCGAAAATGCTAGTAGCGAGACAGGGAGGGAATCGGGCGCTCATGCTTCTGAAATCTCCAATCTCCGCGCGGAGTGGAAGAGCCGTCCGCAGGATTAGGGTCGCCGAAGTCGCTATCACTTGTTCGAGGACCGCCGTTCGTAGGCGGAGAAAAATTCAGGACTTACATTTTTCATACCAAACGTCTAATCCGCATTTCAATGTCAGTTACAACCGGCCACGCGCGGCAAATTGGGACATAATGAACTCACCTTATCCTCCACCGTCGCCTTCTTCTTCTTCGGTTGCTCAACTTTCTTTGGAGGCATTTTGACGGTGTTTCTCAACGCTCAAAAACTTTTAAAAAAATCGAGTATTAAATGTGTATATATTTTGGTATAAATTTTTGCCCGTTGTTTCGGGGTGTCGTTTGGATTGTGGAGGGTTGAAGTATGAGCCCAACGACTTTTGACTGTTAAGTTTGGCGGGGAGGAATTTTAAACAGCGGCGGTGGCGTTAAGCTTTTGCCGTGCGCATAACGAGTTGTGGACAGTCTTAACGAACATCGAGTCCATGAAGCTCTCGGAGAAGATACCACTTGCCTGCCCGGAGTCCATTGGCAGTCCGCCTTTCTTTTCTTAACATTCCAAGCGCAAATATTTCAAATTTTAAGGACTTCCGAGGATCCGGCTATCCAGTTTGAACTAAGAGTATGTACGTTCTCTCCTGTAGACCGAGTTCCGTCAAGCTTGAACCACGTCTACATCTACTCTGTACTCACAACATATTAACTACCCGTCCGCAGAAGCGTCGAGCGATCCTGAAAAACGTCCCCAAGCCTCCCATTCACCTCCGCGCTTCCCTTGCTCCAGTGTCCATTCTCCGCGCGCCGATTTCCCGAAAAGATGATTTCCGACTCCGAGTTATATCAGGCCGCTATCTTCCTGGGTTCCGTCGCGATGCTCCTTATCGTGCTATATCATTTCCTTGAAGTAAACTCGGAAGATAACGAGGCTACTGCGAAAACAGGAAAGGCCGCAGCAATTGCCTCATCAAGCACAGCAAGGACGGAGAAGCGATGACTAGGGAAAAGTGCGATGACTTGCGGATACACATTGTCCAATCATGGATATCATACGGACACTCTTTGACCTTATGAATCGCAATTCGCGGCGACGAAAGACCTTAATGTAATATACATGGAGAAGCATAAATGAATAGATTTTACCCGCAAGCCGGTGACGAAGAAACAACGCCAAGATATGTAAACAACCTATCCCCACGGTACGCCGTCGCTTATTGCAATGGAGCATGCTTAAATTCACCGTATCACTTCTTGCTGGGTACGCTCATTCCTTATCCACCTCCGCAGGGATAACCTTTTGTACACTTTCAAAGACCCCAATGGTCGGGAGCCTCTTATAATTGAAGAGGGTGCACCCACCCTTATTCACCCCAATGCCAACCCTTGCCTGTTTTATTTCCAACGCTCTCAAGACCTCCAAAGCCTTAGCTTTGTCATTGTCATTCCCATGAATTTTGTTGAATGATTTGATAGACGACGAAGCTGCGGGGAAAATCAGCGCTGGACGGGGTCCTCGGTCTGTAATTTTTGGCGTTATAAATCTGCCGGTCTCATCTGTATAGAATTTTGTCGCATCAACGGAACGAACTAGAACACGTAAAGATAATTAAGACCACTGAGGTTAGACAATAACTATGGGGTTCGCCACAGCATCTCCATTCTCACCAGATCCTTTGGTAGCAGGACCCTCGCCATGAGTCCAAGCCAAAGGCTGCAAGTGCGCCTTCTCTATATGCCCATGAAGCTCTTCGCTGCTAAGCAAGTTCTGCGGGTCTCGCGAGCAGTTCGACCACCGACAGGAATCAAACTGATCTTCCGACGGCACATGGAGTCTCGTTACATGCTTTTTTAAGGTTTCTAGGTTGTGTAGCCTCGCATCACAGCCTTTCCACCGGCAAGTAAACTCCATGTATTGTGGGGAAGGCAGGCGAGCTTGAACGACGACTTCCAAGGGTGCGGAAGGTTGGGCTGGTTTTGGTCTATTTTTCGCTCCCGGAGGACGACCGCGGCCTCGGCGTATAGGAGTTACGCCAGCCATAGTGGAATTGGAATTAACAGGAGTAAAAAGGGAAGGCTTTCGTCGAAGATCGGGAGTGCGAAAAATTGGAAAGTGAGCTTTGGAAGCTTGCGCGAGATTGGTGTTCGCGTCGGATTCCGCGCTAGTGGCGTCAGCTTGATCACGTGATGGCGTCAACCCAAAAGCGGAATCTGAGCTCAGATCGCCAGAACGAGAGTGTCTAGTAGGAAGAGGAGGGCGAGAAGGAAGAGGAGCGAAGGGAACGTCCGGTGGAGGCGAGCCTGGATCAACGAGATCCCATCGAAAAGTTCGTAGGTCGGAGCCCCAATCTACACCCATAAACTGCTCTCGAAGCCGCAGCAAGTGATAGTTTAATGGCTGTTCTGTGGGATGCCTTCCTGATGCAATAAGGATATCACGAGCGATCGTTTTGGGATCGTAGTATGTTCTTCTGAGTGCCTCAGCTTTATTAATAGGTTTAGAAATGTCGGTGCGACGTCGCAATTCATTTCTCGCCTCTCTCTTCGCCTCTTCTTGCATTGCATGTTGGGCTGGGTCAACAGCTGGCGAAGCTGCTGTCACAGGAGTTGTCGCCGCAGGAGCAGGCGTGGAGTCGTGCTCCATTGCTGCTGGCTGTGACTGAGACTCATCCAAACATGGAAGTTTATGCACTGGTTCGATTTCATCCACATCCTCTTCGTCGCTCGATAGGGCTTGTGCCATATCGACGATATCGGAGAATTTTCGCTTCTTAGCTTGTGCTTCCTTGGGACCAAGGGGTGGCCCTTTCGGCAAATGAGAAACTGGAGCTTTTGAACCAGCTCTGAATCCATTAGAAGTCATATTGTCGATGTTGGTGGGGGCAACCGGGACAAAAGTTTTAAACGACGGCAATGGAGGAAGCGGAGGAAACGAAGAAAACGCAGCAGGGGCATTGAAGCCTGCCTGTGTGGATGGCACGGGCAATGGAGGTACTGTCGATGTCTGCGGAGGTTCCACAGGCCGATTGTTGATCATGATCTGGTTCCGGGCTTTCCATCTCAATGACCCGCCGGCTGGGTTAGGCGGTATAGGAATCTTTGCAAAAGAGTGTACCACTGGTGTTGGTGTTGTGAATGCATCCGGTGTAGAGATTGAGGGTGGTGCAAAAGACTCTAAGGGCTCCGAGGGCCCCGAGGCTGGTACTGGAGGCATCGGAGTGACGGGCTGCGGCGTTCCTGTTGCACCTGAATCTTGAGGTTGAACAGTAGCAGCAACCGCCGGGGCCCTTGCTTGAGAGCTTGCAACATCGGGTACAGCTTTAAGAAGGTGTTTTGCAAGGTGAACTCTGTTTATGCTGTATCCTTTGGCTTCTATCATCCCACAAAGTTCGCTATAAGACGGATCTTGGTCAATGAGTTCAAGGATCATAGAAGAGCTGCATTCTTTTTCCGAATTCTGCCTGACTTGCAGAATGTAGCTACATGCTGCATCAGCTAATGCTTGACGCTTGGCAAGTGGCCATACGTTTGATGGTTTGGCGGCTTTGTTTTGAGTAGATTGTCCTGTTTGGCTTTTTCCCAAAGAAGGGGGCTGAGATTCCTTTGAAGCAGCTGCTGAAGACTGGGCAGATGGTTGTGTGGATGAGACCGTTTGTCCAGGGCTACTCAAATGCTGGTCGCCCTGGCCTTCGATAGTATCAACATTACTAAGTCGAGATTTTTTCTTGCGCCTCGCTGCCGGAAATTTCCCAAGATCTGGCAGTGCCTCCGGCACGGTGATGGTAGCTTCCACCCCATTGGCAGCATTGGAACCCGATAGTTCGGGGGGTGCTGGTTTAAGGGGCTTTGTCCGTGTCGCACTCCTCGCCGTTGAAGTAGGTTTGGCTGGGTTGGACGGTGTTGCCGGTGTCGCCGGTTTTGCTGCGGGTGTTACAGGAACTGATTGACTAGACGCAGCGTTGCCCGAATTTGCCGCAGGCGCCTGTGTTCAAACAGTCAGCTATCACAGATATCAAAGGACTCATTAAGGCCATGGAGTGGCAGAATATTCTTCACATACTTTCTTAACGCCTTCCCACAGCTTAGCAAATAACGAGGGATCTTTTGACCGCCACTCTCTCATCCTCTCTATCATCAATCGCATTTCCGATGCCATTGATTCTTCGACTGACGCTCCCTCTGCATTTACAGTGTCATTTTCTGTGACATGGTCTTGTCCTTGGACTACCTCAGGGCTTGGTTGGGCCACTTCGTGCGACTCTCCCTTTTGAGACGAAGCAGTAATGGAAGATCTCCTATCAACAAATGTCAGGCTATGGTCTAAAATTCTATCTCTATAGATCACATACGGAGGCTTTTTTCGTTTCTGGCCGGCTTTTGGTCCAGGCTTACGCGGGGTAGGGGCGGGTTGGGTTGTTTCTCCAACATGCTGTGGCACTTCGCTATCAGTCCGTAGTGACGGTTCAGTCCTATTGTCATTTAAAGCTGCATTCGGATTTACAGCTGGTTCCCTATAAGTAGAACTTAGTCTCAGCTTTGATTAAACTGCTCTGGGGTAAACATACCTTTTCTGCTGCCGCTTTTGGCCAGGCTTCGAACCAGGCTTTGGCCCAGGCTTACGGCGGACGGAAGCTGGGGCTGGGGCTGGGGATGGATTGGCCGGCTCCTCTCGGTGCTCCGACTGTTCACCGGCGTTTGCAATATCTTCAACTCTATTGCCAGTCAAAGCCGCAACGAGTGCTTGTTCAACCGCTGTATCCGGTTGTGCAGGTTCTTCCGTCTCCTGCTGCTGTTGCTGCTGAGTGTGATAGGTTGCTCTGGCGCGTTCATAGTCATGATATGGATCATAAATCTTACTGGGATCTATGAATGTCGGTAACGACGATGGTGGGGATTGTTGAGGATTTTGTCTCTGTTCATGGATGTTGCCCGTCTGAGCAGTTGCATCCTGACTGTGAGACCCTGCGCTTGCGTATTGACTTCTATTGTTATTCGATGACATTGTGTCCGCGTCCGAATGGTTAGTACCCGTAACGTTTTGATATGTCTTCTCTGAATAAGTGGCCGCATGCAATGAAGGATATCCAGGGGCCGAGGTTGCAACTGGTGCCTGGCTGGTCCTACCTTGAGAATTTAAGAAGCGTGAGATCAGACTACTGGAAGATTGGGACGAATTATTGGGATACTGCGCCCTACTCGTGTTGACTGACGCCCAAGTATCTTTTGCCTGGCCAATATGAACTGCTGCGGGTTGGGATGAAGAAATCTGACGAGAAACTGGCGCCAGGCCCGTCGAATAATCAGACTGATTCGAGTCAGATGTCGTGGAGGTGGGAGGGACGGTTGGAATATAGGTGTGATTGTGTGAGGAATAGACGCTCGAGGATCCTCCTGAGGTGCTTTGTGAAAACCGACGGTTTGGGATAGAGGAAGAGAGAGCCGTCATAGCACTCGCTGCGGCATTTCTCGATCGCTGGGCAGAATTTGGTCGGTCGGTAGGGTTTAGTGAGAGTGAAGTTGACTGGTAGGGTACCGGGACATTCGGTGAAGGAGTTCTTCCTTGGGTCTGGGATTGTTGATAGTAGTGATTTGTGGCCACCGATGTACTGGCCCGAGCAGAAGCAGAGCTAGACGTAAGTCCGGCGCTACTATAAGTTGTCGAAACGGGAAGAGTTGTGCTTTGGCTCAATTGCGATGTTCGATATGTACTTTGTGCGTAATTCTGGTTCTGGCTTGCGCTGACACCGTTTGAAGGCCAAAAACTTCCAGAATGTTGTCCGTTGGACGTGTGGGTATTCGAAGGTGTCTGTCCTTGCCATGAATAGTCTGGTTGAGAGTAAGAACGGTCAGAAGTGTGCCATGTCGATGCCGAACCGGAGACCGTGTCAGGATTTGGTTGCCTGGCTGAATGATTATTAGACGGTTGGTTTCGGCCGGATTGATATGGCTGTGAGTAATTGTAACCAGAGTAAGACATATCGCGTAGCGTAGCTTCGGAGACCTCTAGATAGCGACCGCTGGATCGGAACCGGTGAGAAGCGGGTGGGAGTCTAGATTTGGACAGGAGATGGTGGACCCGGGTAGTGCGGTAGTAGAGACGCGCGGAGTCATAAAGAGCAAAAGGATGTTGGCGCAGGTGCCGCGTTGAGTAGCTCAAGCATTACGCCCGTATATACCGCCTTGTCGCCTCACAAACTTCAAACCAAAGCGAAAGAGATCCCGAATCCCGCCCATCGCGATGCGGTTTTGTAGCTCCAGGAAAGATGGAGCCAAAAGATCGGGCGGTCACGGGGTCAGAAAGTAAAATTATGTCAGCAGGCCCTACGGAGTATGCTCGATGCCAAGGCGTTAGTCAGCTGACCCACACAATCGCACGAAAAACAATTTCCACACTCATCAATAAGCGAGAAGCGAAAGATCGAAGTTGACGACGACGACCAGCGAATCCCCGAAGGGTCAAGAACTTTTCAGCAACAGCAATCCCTTCGGCCAGTTATTTCCTACAGATCCGCCATCATGACCAAGATCAACAAGGGTGCGTATTTATCTCCTTTTGCCTTGGTGGGATGTCGGAACGCCGCAGCGAGGAATTACGACTTTTACGTCCCAGAGGGCCAGCATTACTGACAAGTTGTGCATCATTTAGAACTTGCCTGTTCGCGCCGGAAGTCCCGGAAGGCTCACTTCGGTGCCTCGTCCGGCGAGCGACGAGCTATCATGAGTGCGCCATTGAGCAAGGAGCTCCGAGAAAAGCACAAGGTACGATAAAATCCGTGTTCGAACCACTGCCAGATCCGATCTCGCCGACAATTTCCACCGATTTTTCTTTTATGATTCTAAATGCATTGCCGGAACTAGGTTCGCTCGATACCCATTCGCAAGGACGACGAGGTCACCATTGTCCGTGGCACCAACAAGGGCCGTGAGGGAAAGATCACCAGCGTATACCGTTTGAAATACGTTGTCCACGTCGAGCGCGTCACCCGCGAGAAGTCTAACGGCCAGAGCGTTCCCATCGGCGTTCACCCTTCCAAGGTTGTCATCACCAAGCTAAAGATCGACAAAGACCGCGAGAGCATCCTGGAGCGTATCAGCAAGGGCAGAGAAGCAAGAGCTAAGGCCTCATCCGCATAAAGCTGGTGACTTGTTTATCTTCCTTCCCGTTTATTAATGACTGAGGGTTCTACTACTTTTCGAAAAACAACGAAATGACTTGAAAGGGGACCTTGGATGGCATGAATTCCTTATACATGGAGTTTTTCTACAGAGCGGGTCTGTTTGTCTGGGCGTTCTCTCCAACCTTCTCCCAATGTTCCCCCAGTTTCCTCGACTTCTTCGCAATCGATGCTGAAAATAGTCAATCACTGCCCAAGCCAGATCCAACAACTGAGAAAATATCACAGGAGACAATCAAAGGTCTTACCAATGTTCAAATCCTTTTTTTTCGCATTTCTACCCACTAAACCCACTTCAATCTCCATGCGTCTTTAAGACCAAACCTCGTCAGTTACCATCATTCGCAATCCAACAGACTGCCCAATTGCCAATATTATCTTCCCGTCGACCATAAAAGCAGCTACGCTGCCTTCTAATGGTTTTCGAGATATACGCTTGGCATATATTGACTCGTGCAACTCCCACCATTCTAGTAATGAGGAGGGTTGTAGTAGACAGGCTCGCCTGCAGACTTGTCCCTACGCCTGATATGGCAATGAGGAAGGCTAGTTTGATGGTGAGCTACAAATTAAATGTTTCTTGGTCGCAGTTTCTTGACACTGTCGACTAGTATTATGAGATTGTGATCCATCGCTAGATCCTCGCTAGAAGGGCATATAGGTAATGGATATGTGGATATGCAGAACATCACCAGGAAAGAATTTGAGACAGAATACTAAGTAGAGGCTTTAAACACCGAAAGATTCAAACACATCGAAATTAGAACAGAGCCGCCTTATCTTTCGGTTTTTTTCCAACGCATCTTCCCCAAGCCGGTAACCCGCATCCCATGCCGACGAACAAATATATCAAAAACAGCACGACTACTGCCAGTAAAACCATAACCTTAACATTTTTCCACCACATTCGCCTTCGTAAATCCCTGCTACGAACTCGGAAGTCCCGCGCACTACTTCCTAGCCTGTCTGTTTTATCCACAAGTAAATCTATCCGCTCACCTCGCTCCAGCACGCGCTCAATGTTTTCAGTCATGATATCCCTGACATTGTCAATTTCCTTTCGCGCTGATGCCAGTGAGTCTGATGGCGGCGCAGTGTTATATTGGTTTAATAAAGCACGAAGCTCATTATTGAAGGCGGCACAGCCGTATGCTGGGAGGGTGGAAAAGTCGGTGCTCTCAGGGTCGTAGGCGGTAAGAAACTTCCTCTTGATTTCCAGTAAGAAAGCAAACGGAATGCGCCGGCCAAGCTCAGCAGTGGCAACAACAAGATAGCTTAATGGAGCATGGGAGTCAGGACCCGGTGAGGACGATACGGACGGCGAGTCAGCGATGTAATGTATGAATAGCCGGTCATGGGTGTAGGTGAGTTTCTGCGGTGTATCGTGAGAGATCTTCGGCAAAATGACGGAAGCCAAAGAGGAAGCTGAGGTTGAAGATGTGCCCGGAGAGGAATGTTCGGCAAGGATGGTAGTCCTATTGGCGATGCAGGCGCTGGAATGACCGTCAGTGCTAACTCCGACGGAGAGGGCTGGAGGTAACCTACTATAGAAGAGAGCTGGGCGGTTGGGAAGACGACGCCATACTGCAATCGCCGCTACCTTACGAAATTAATTCAATAGATTTATCAAAGGAAATAACGAACAAAGCAACTCGAAACCGAATTTCGGAGGTGATAAAGGATGCTGGGAGTTTCGCTCTGTATCCAGCAGACGATGATGCACGCCAATAATGTCTGCATAAGGTTCACAGTCACAGTAATCGGCTTGGCACAGGTGACTCCGTCCGAGACCGGAAATGAGTCGGCCCGAGATAATATGGGTCGGATTATCAAATCCCCGAGGCGAACCCCTGAAAGGAAGTTTGCAGCAAATGTACCCTTAAGCTCACCTGCACCTGAAGCTCCAGCGTCTCTTGGTTAACCGTGCCAAGGTTCAGTTTACACTGAATTTCCAAATCGGGCATAGCTCCAATTACTATGTTCATGAAGAAAACTCCTCCACACAACATGATATTAATCTTTTTATTATTAGAAATGAAATCTAGAATCATTATTCTTTACTTCTTAATTCTAGTTTTTTTAAAAAAACACATGATAGTTGATATTTAAATTTTGTGTATCATACTAGAGTGCAGAAATGAAGAATCTGTATGAAAATGAAGACAGACCTGTTAAAAAATCTTTATTTAATTATCTATAACATTTTCTAGAGTAAATTAATTAGTCTGCTTAAAAAATAAACAAATAAGTAGTATTTATGATTAAAATATTATGATTTTTCTGACATGGTGAAATCACATACAAATTATATGGGAATCTTAAAAGTTATGTCTTCATGGGAAACATCTTCATGGGGGGCACTCGTCGCAGACGAGTGTTTCCCAAATTGGAGCTATGCCCGATTTGGAAATTCAGTTTACTGAACCTTGGCACGGTTACCACTTCGTATGCGATGGCCCACCAGGGGTCCATCGAGGAACTCCCTCTTTCCCGAGGGACTATCACCTGCAAATCTGCCCTTGAAGAAGAGGATGATATGCTCCTCGCTCTTGGTTATCCCGAGCAACGAATAGACTTCTTTGTGTCGCTTTATAACTTGGAACCGTGAAGCTATTAAAAACATCGCATCGTATCGTCTCGGTTTACACTCGGCAGACACTTGCCAACTCGGAGAAGTGAACGAGTGGATACACGGCAGCTTCAACGTTTTACTGTGAAGACGAAACGAGGCACTTAAGAAGCAGGCTCTGATCAGGCTCCCGTTACCATAAAGTTGGAAAATATGAGAATCCCGGAAATCTCGACGAGAAAGTTCGATGCGAAGCGGCAACCTTTGTTTGGCTACAGCAGAATTGTCCAGATGTTCCAATTCCTCGCCTGTGGGGCTTCGGATTCGCTGGTGGTCAGAGTGTATGTCGGGAGTATTCGACGTTTGTCAGTATCTAGAAACTGACGCGTACTTTTTGCAGTTTACGATACCCCAAAATGTCGACCTGAAAACCAGGGCTTTCTAGTATTTTAAGCGATGTATCGCATGGCTTCTCCGATATACTCTACCTTGCCCTTACGTCAGTCATCATCGTTCAGCCATCCCACAAAACTCATACCTCGTTATGGAATACGTTGGTGAATCGAACGTTAAAATGTATTTATGAGTCAGCTTGTAAATAGTCGATGTTAGTCACATCCAGTACACACCTGAAGAAGGCCGATCTATACCCAGTGCCCCGGCTGAAAACCCCCATCCCGCATCTATCACGAACAGATCGAGATTTATGATCTGCAAATGAGCTGCAGGATAAATACCCGGCACATGAGGCATCTCCAGATACTAAGTAATAAATTGCTATTAATAGCAAACGAATCACTGCCCGTTAAATGACTTCATCAATAGAGCACTGTGTTTCACTAGCTCTTCGGCGCTTAGCAGCACGTGAACCGTGTTCGATGAGATATCCAGCGAGGACGATAACTCCCCGAAGCCAAAGTTATAAAAGGGAGTACGGTTTAGGATCCCATTCATTTCCTTCAGCTCGACCTTTAACCTCAAGCTCCATCTTACACTCTCCTCTACACTCGAACACTGTCAGAGCCAAAATCAGCTGTATTAGGATACGTAGTCACTTATAAGATCTCTTAGTAATTAGCTAAGAGAGGATTTTCTCTTTTGGCCTGGTTGGCTATTCGACAGACTAATCAAGCTATACTCTCCCCCTGTTCGGCTCGTTTCACATTCAGTGGTGAACCATTTCCAGGGCTTCCTTAGCAACTCCTTCCAGCTTTTCCTTTATTCTAACCTGCCTGCCTCCTCCAGAACCCGATAAATTGCCTAACAAATGAATAAAGGCCACGTTAATATTTCGGCATCTCATCTCTCGCTCGTTGAGGTTAGGTGTTTCTGAGGATTCGCTCATATACTCGTTGATAACCTTTTGAATCCGCTCATAATCGTCTTCAGAAATAATTTCTATAAATTCAAGGAGACTCGAGGTCACATTCCTCAATCTACCGGGCTGTTTCTGTTGTTCCGCAGTGGCGATCAAATCGACAAAGGAAGTGAAGATATCTTTCAATCTCCTCTCACTAAAATCACTTTGATAACGATCTCGTAAAATTCTGAAGCCCCGTTCAACCGTATGTTGGAGCGTAGATGCCGCGGCCTCGAATCGGTCGTTGATAGCCACGCGAAGCGACCCCATACCCATAAGTGCAAATCCAGTGGCTTCTTCATGCTCTCCATTCTCAAGATAGTGTTGATATTTCTTCCATGCCCACTCAGCCAGATTGTCGGCAACATGGTCCATTTTCACCCATGCGAGTGAATACCAGCCTAGCCAGATCCGTGTCAATGTATCCAGGAACTCCTTCTTGCCTGTCAAGGCGGCCGCGTTTAGAAGGCAAAAGCCTGTCTGCCCAAGAGCCATGACATTGATCCGATCATTAACTTCAAGTGCGCTGAAGAATTTCTGAGTGAATACGTCCACAATGTCCTGCACCAGTACTGTTCCCTCTTTACCAATCTCTTCCACCTCAATGAGAGCCTTGATCCAGATGTTGCAAAGGACAAAAGACAGGTCCGCGAACCGCTCCTCACTCTCAACACACCTTAAAATAAGTTCAACCCCAACGCAAGCCAATGACTTGGCCCGAGAGAGCTTCTCTTCACCAGTCAGCTTATCATTAGTTAATCGTTGCTTCAGCTCAGCAGCACGCTTCTGAATGACAGTTTCCAAGAGGTCCTTATCATGTAAGAAAAGGTAGCTTAATACCTCAACCCAAGTATGGGCCGTGGATTTGATAACATCAAGTTTCTCAGTGGCATTAACCTTTTCCATGATTGTCATCCCAGTTTGTGTCATGCAATCCAATACTTGGGGATAATTTTCCACAGCTCTAGGAAAGCTAACCTTTCGGGAAAAAAAGTCTCTTTGGCTCTCGAGTCCCACGGTTGACTTTCTATACTTCACCTTCAAAGAGCCACACAGCTTCCACAACCGCCGTAGCCTTCGAGGTTTTTGCGGTTTGTCTTCTATTGTTCCGTCGATTACATCTTGGAAACAGACTTCCAAAAGCTTAGCCAAACCGCTAAGCTTGGGACTTGTTTTTCTCGCCTCTGCCACATAAAAATTTTCGGCCTGGGTGAGGAGGTGCTTAACTGTGTCCATGTTTCCCATTTTCAATGCACTCTTGAAGATATTTCGCTGCATTTGGTGTCGACCGTCTAACTGAGAAGCATCCGGCGAAGCAGTATCCGGATTATACATTGCAGCCCTTGGGTCGTTTTCCAACAGAATCTTCACAACATCTTCATGCCCACGTCGGGATGCAGCCTCGTACGCGGTGCCCAAAATGCCAGCCTTGCAAACTTCGGCTCCATTTTTCAAGAGTAAATTAACAAGCTGTACACTCCCCTGCTCCGCTGCACACCGAAGTGCAGGTCCAAGTTTCCCATTCGGGTCATGAATATTTGCTCCACGAATTATAAGATGATTCATTATTTTTTCAAAAGGTTCGTAACGCCCTCCAGGGGTAAACCCTGCCGCTGCGGCGGTAACAGGACTCCCATAATCTCTGTGTGATTTACGAATCTTAATGCCCTTCCGTGTGCACAAATATTGAACGAGTTCAAAATGCCCCCAAAATGCTGCAGTATGCAGAGAAGAGCCAAAGGGCCCACCATCTTCAATAATTTTAGACCTTCCATATTTTTTCAGTATAACTTTGGCACATCGTTCGCAGCCAGTCAGGGAGATGGCTTGCAAGGCAGTGCCAAATTGACTCTGTACTTTAACATCTGCTCGAGCTTTGAGAAGGCAATCAATTACTGGTTCATGATGTCCTCGACAAGCAGCAATCAAGGCAGTCTCGCGTCGGTTGTCCTTGATGTTGATTTTTGCCTTCCTGTTGATAAGGAAACTGGCGAGCTCCTTATTGCCAGATATTGCGGAATGGTGTAATGCAGTACGGCCAACCTCGTCTATTATATTCAGGTTGGCACCACCAACGTTCAACAGTGCTTCGATAGTTTTTGTACTACCTTTTGGATCCGTTGTATTTCGTGCTGCCCAGTGGATTGGGTATGAGCCGTTCTCATTAGGAATCCATGGCTCAAACCACGATTTGTCAAATTGCCCAATGAGGCCCGCGAGGGCAAAATAGCATACAATGCTGGTTGGAGAAATTGCAGTTGGCAAGGTTTGATCCAAACGCGACCAATATACTTGAAATGCTAACTGCAAGGTTCCCAAACGATGTTTGCAGACTTTATTCAGTAAATCGAGCCTCTTTTCATGACCTGTATCAAAATCGGTGGCAGGCCCTAACTCAAAGCTTTGCTTGATGCTGGAAGCCCATTTGGAACATGCAAAGAATAAAAACGGGTGTTCCTGCAAGGTTGGAAGGAGACAGCCATGATTGTATAGCTGAAAACCACTCAACGGCCCTTGGGAGACGCTCGGTGAACTAAGTTGGGCTAAACACAGTTCTGCAATTCTAGCCTGGTATTTATATTTTTCATGATTGCGAAAAAACTCGACCATGGTTCTGTGGGTGAATTGAATGACTCCAAGGCTTTCGTTGACCGTCACAAGGTGCTTACAAAGACGGCTGATACAAGATGGGTTCATTTTCAACTCACGGTAAAATTCTTGGTTGAGTTTCCCATCGGAATTGATCGAAAGCGCAACTAGAATAGCTGCTATTGACATAGATCCTGCATTATTGGCCAATAAAGCCATCAGGCGTTGGGGTATCTGCGCTTGGAGTTCAGGCTTTAAGGCCTCAAACTCTTCAAAGTAATCGACGTACATCTTTTCGATACCACCCGGTAGTGTAAGGGTTTCCAAAGCTTCGTCTAGGGGGGTTTTCAATGAGAAGTCGTTTAACTCCAAAGTTTTAAGGTGAGCCCATAAGAACCTTGGTTTCTTCTGTCAGCTGGAACAAAACGGGAAACGAAACAGAGACGAGACAATACTCACATTCCATCAGCAGCTTGGATTATTTTATCAGAAACTTTCTTTTTAAACTTCTGATCTTCAAACAGGGCGGATTTGAGATTCCTGTTTACATGCTTCTCGATATCCAACCGGATGTCCTGTGGCGTAACTTCAATCTCAAATACCTCAAAAGAGTTCAGCTGCTGCCTTAACTTTATCTCCTTGTTTATCTCCTTGGAACGAGAGCTAACGGCTATTCGAAGATATTTGCCTTGCTGGGTCTCCTCAAGGCTCTGAAGCCAAGCACAGAGTTGGTAATTGGAGCTATTGGGAAGCTGGTCTAGTGCATCGACGACAATGTATACATCCCGCTTTTTGTGAATGAACACCTTTTGCAGCTCCTCCTCGAGTGTTTTTGTTGAGGGATTCTTTCCAAATACATCGGAGCTTGCCACTGGATTATCTGTGATCTGATCCCAAAAGGTCATCAATATGTCTCGATACGGTTTGCCGTCATCTGCACCTTCTAGGTATCCCACATAGAAGTAGCATAAATAAATGTCGTGGCGGCTATTTTTGACTCGATCATGTTGAATCTTTGCAATTACCCGAGAACTTAATTCGCATGAAGGTTAGTTAAGGTTAGATAACGAACTACAGACGAATGGGCAACATACATCAGAGTCGACTTGCCAACCCCCGCTGTTTCATTAACAATGTATTATTAGCCCAGCCTATGCATCAGTGTTCCAGATTCTGAAAGACATACCACTGCCATGTATTAATAAGGCTGCGCTTTTAGATTCCAAAGCTTCCCAGGATTGGAAAGACTTTTTTTCCAGAAACCAACCGCAGGTGCCAGAATCCTCCCAATCAGTCTTTTTCGCTTTGTGGTTCTCAAGTGCGATATACCTAGGACTCGATTCTGCATTTTGGGGGTCTACCACTAGTGAGCTCTTGAAAATCCCAGTCTCCCATACAGATTTCACTAACAAATCACATTATCTCCATAGTGATTTCCTATCACAAAACCGATGTTATTGGATTGGTTGAGCGTTGTTTCGCTTGCAGCCATTCTGTAGAGCCTATTGAGTTGTTTGAAATGCTATGGATAACAGAGCTTTTTGATCTAGGGAAATCGCGTGGAATCAGAAATTCCATTGATAAAAGGGGCCATATCGAGGTAAAGACAGGGGACGGGTGTTGTGCATTGAAAATATGATGAATGAGTCTCGTGAGGAAGCTGATTTGATACTCACTTCAAACGAGTCTGTTGTCGAGTGCATTCTACTCTGGTATGAAGTACAGAGTCCGTAGTACCAAGTACAGCATAGCAGGCCTCCGTGCTCGTCCATACACTATAGATAAGTTACCCCCAACACGAATTTGAAAATGGTCCAACTGCTGAGCAATTATTTGCAGTGCTTTCGGCAAAGGCTCCCTAATTGGTGCCACTTGTCACTGCTGCCAGCAGTTTTGGCTGGCTACAGCCTACAGGGGCTGAAACGAGTGCTTCGTCAAAAGTCCCCCAACCCTTCAGTATCCCTATTCTCAGCCCTTGTGCTAATCGCTTGATCCAATCCTTGACTTACCCTAAACAACCTCCTAGAGATACCCCTTGTGCCAAAGGGTATGCATAGGCTTCAAGGACGCAGTCTCTAAAGGACTATCCTTAAGATCTGTTAAGTATCAATGACAGGAACTGTCGAGAGTTGTGGAAGCTTCCGACGAGGTACTGTATGTGAGTACCCTTCACAGCCCAGGGGCTGTACAGTACATGCATATTTTGGCCAGGCAGGTTTCAAATTATTATTAATAATTATCCCACCGCCACCTTCCTGACCAGAGAGCTGTGCTTTAGGGTTTCTTCAGGAGGCAAACTATCAGTAAAGATTACTCCCTGGAATTTCCATATAATTGCGACTTCAAACTTCCAAATTATTGGGCAGAAGAAATACCTACTGGTCAATCAATATATCCGGGCTCTGTATGATACCTGAATTTGCAGTGTGCCTAAAAAGGAAGGTTACGTTTTTTGAGGCAATTTATGTCGGGCATCGAGGTCTGCTGTGCATCATCAATGATGAAATAAGCCTCATATGACCTTCATAATTGAAAAGGATGTCAACAAGAATGAGCGCTGGTACCTCCCGCGACGGGGCAAAAGCTGAAAGATGAATGCATATGCAAGTGCATGGTTCTATTCATGCAGGCCAGTCACATCTTCGGACTTCCCCGGGCGTTCAGCATTGATGTGAATCATTGGATGTGACTACCCGAAGTGACATCCAGCATATCAAATCGGACCTAGCCGGACAATCCATGCGTGCATAGATACTTCATCCTTTGGAGCGGGCTGATAAGAATCTCGGATTGTTTCGGCTTCTAGTCATGCTACAGGTTTGCTATTGGATGAGTACTGACAACCAGATGACCACCAGCAAAGAAAGAGGGATTTTCAGCCAAGGCTTAGCCGAAGGATGTCTGCATGTATGCATATATGCCTAACTGTTGATGAAGACTGATCAAGACCCATTTTTGTTTGGGCTCCTGAGATTCTTACCATTGGAATCAGGGCGCCTTGGATGTGCTATGGAACAATTTAGACGTCTTTACCAACAATATATAAGGTAAGAAATGCTCGCTCCCTTTTTTTGAATCTCATTTTCTTGATTATCATTGTCAGCAAAGAGAGAAATTTTGCAAATCATATTCTTAAAATATCGTTACTTATATTGTTTGATCTCTTTTAAAATGGGTACAGAAACCGCTGTTTCTCTGTTTTCCTCTATTACCGACCTTCTCCAGAGTCTCTATTTCACTAGGTACTTCAAAGAATACAGATCTATATATCAGCTAAAGCTTGATATCCTGCGGCTTCGAATTTCCCGCTGGGGAGAGATTGCTGGACTTGATGCAAAGGAAAATGAAAAAAACCCTTCGGAGCCAGAACCGGTGGATCCGGACAAAAAGAAATTGCTTAAGCTTTTGGAAGGGCTCAAGGAGCTTTTAGAACACAAAGCAGAGATGTTTCGGAACCTCATCGAAGGAGAGGCAGAAAAGAGCACATCAAATACCAAAGCGACGGAACCAGATCAGCCTGAAAACAACGAAGAGACTGAAAAGAGCACACCGAATGCCAAAATGACGGGACTAGATCATCCTAAAAAGACTAATGGTATCAGACCACCCGAAGCGATGAATCAAGAAGAAGGCTTGTCTGGACCTATGAAGAGAATCAGGAGGCGCTTTACTGACGTATTCGAAACACGAGCCAGAGCCTACGGGGCTTCGATATCCCAAACCAGCACGGCAGTCAAATGGGCATTTTTAGACAAAAGTCATCTCGGAGATTTTTTTGATGAAATTTTTGACCTAGCTGAAAAAATTGAACAAGCAATCGCAAAGGACAAATCCGATCTACGTGTTCAGGTACAGCGGTTATGTAAGGACGAATGTGCCGGTATTGAAATGGGTGACCTTAAAAAGTTCATGGAAATGATCAAAGATTGCAAACCCGATTGCGACCCATGGCTTGAGGTTTTCATTGCAGAGATTTTGAAGGAGCAGCAAACTCAGGGCCAGTCAATCAATCAATCTCACAACAGTGGCCACATAGTGGGAATTCATCACGGCGATAACAAAGGCTCTATTTACGGCAATCCAAGATGTTTATACAACAATACATACTAACACTACAACAGTACCTAAGCTGATATTATTTGCAAAAGAGATGACTGGTGATATAGCATGGATATCTCGGTTACCATTATGAATGAAGTCTTATCCTTTTCTTGAAAGTCTTAATTGAATTTGTTCTGATGATACAGACATTTATGAATTCCAGAGTGAATATTTCGTCTATAAGTGTGAGGACCTGTCCAGGGGTAATGATTAAAGACGTTGTCAGACTGGACCATACATTGATAAGATAGCCTCTCGCTACAGTGCTTCGTCAAAAGTCTCCACAACCCTTCAGTATTGCTCTTATCAGTCCTCGTGCTAACCCCCTGTATACAACCCTTAACCTACCCTAAATAACCTCTAAAGTTACCTCTTAATCCAAAGAGTATTTTTGAGCTTCAAGGCAGTCTTGAGGATTGTCCTTAAGATCTATTAAGGATCAACAACAGGAATCGCTAAGGGTTGTGGAAACTTTTGACGAGGTACTGAAGCAAGGATGTTCTCTTTTGGTGGAGTTGGCTATCCCACAGACGTATGATGAAGGCAGAATAACTACTACTGACAAATAAGCATGAAGAAGGTGTGAGTACAATAAGTATGGCTAACAGATAGAGTTGCTTGGGAGCGGATGAGAGATGGGGATCATACACTCTCTAGATGAAAGGGTGTTCAAGACTAACTACATGTGACCATGTCTGTCTCTACTATTAGGGCCAAGGCGATACGGTATGGGAGAGCTTCTAGGATGCTTCCAGAGGGCCCTGGGTGAGCAGTGAACAGTCCTTGAAGATGCCATTCTTTACGCCAGAAACCTATGTATGTACATACATACGTGGTTAGGGAACCTGTTCGAATGTTATTTATACTTGGCTTTTAATGCTAAAACGGAAGTTACATACCAGTAGGGTAAAACGGTCCATCCCATATTCTAACAATCTATCTCTGCATTCCTCCCAGCCACTTTGCCACCTGTTTGATTCGACAGTCGGGATCTCACTGTTGAAGCACCGAAGGAGGTCGAGTGTATCAGACTTTCCCAAGCTATGCAGGCCCTCTAAAAGAGCGCTGCGTAGATCTGGGTACTTTTCAGATTGTTGGGTATCCCAATCCTTATTCAAAACCTGAGAGATAAATCCTAGACCAATAGCTATCCAAAAAGTTGCCTCCCGCCCATTCCGAGCCCCTAGTGGACCGTTAAATCTTCCGATGTCCAGGGGTATTCTATATTTCGAGTCGATCATACGGTAAAGGTAAGTACCATTTTTATTCACGTAATCACGGACGGACCAGGCTCCCGGTGATGAGTCCCGGGTGCGTCGAGGGGCATCAGCGTATGCCTCCTCCCAGTCCTGGATTCGCAAAGGACGACCGGATTTTTGGCTCGACGGCAGGATTTCGTGTGTCTTCCTATCGTGGGGTGCTACGTTATTCACGATTTGGTCTCTACTCGTATAAGTGGAGCAGCAAAATGGGGTAGGTAAAACGTGTACACGCATAGAACAATATCGATCCGATCTAACAGTAAAGTCCCTGTTGATCACGTTGAATATAATGGAGACTTTGGAATCCCAATCATCTCCGGATGCAAGAGTCCTAGATACTAGACCACAACTCCCTGATGAAAGATTTCATTAGCCTCATAAAGGATTTATAATAGATGGCTGTGAGCACTCACAAGCTCCAGGAATTGGGCTCATAGCTATAAAATCGATCACCTTCCACTCTGCAGTCTCTTGGGCACAGGAAGAAGTGCAGGTGGGCACTCCGGAGGCTGTTAGGGAGTTTGCAAGGAAGGTGCGGATGGTGCGACGATTGTCATGGTGCTTCCATTCCGGGTCCGAGTCTTTTCGAAATCGAAGTAATTCTAGTTTAGCAAGTATATGCTCTCTAGGCTCAAGCGTAAAATCGAATTCAACTCGAAAAGCGAGGGTTAGAGTGCCGGAGGACATCCTGGGTACTAGTTAGAGTACAAAAAGCAAATCTGAAAGCGTTCGGTAATGGGCTTTGTTTGTTTGGAGAATTCCATTATCCATCGCCAATGGAGGATCTCAAGTTTGAATAAATAGACTATCTTAGGACTGCGAAGTAAGCGCCGGCTCTGAAAATACACAGCGCTTAGCTTGAGCCTGGAGGAATTGTAGCCAACGGCGTTGAAAGGTGAAACTGTTCCCAAGTATCATGTTTTATTCCAGGATAGGGCCCAATAAGAGTCGATCGTAAGCGCCGGTTCCGATACTTTGGCGGGCCACCAGCGGGCTTTGATCTGAAAGCCGGGAGCTTAAAGATGTTAGCTGCTGAGAGTTTCATGTAGGTCCTTATTTAATGAGCCATTAACAAGGCTGAATGCGTGCGGTGGTTTGGTTTTATTCCGCCTTTGTGGGGTATAGATGTGTATCTCAAAAAAACATGACCGAGACCGTCATGGTTCGCTTGGCAGCAGGTGTCAGAATAGCCAACTAGGCCAAAAGAGAACGTCCTCTCTCAGCCAAGGCTAAGCGAAGAAGAAGCGGCTAGATATCCTAGTATCCTGTATAACCTCTGACAGCAGGCACCACCCAATACCGACCCGTTTGGAGAGGGTTCCAATGCAAGAAGAAATGACCTGACAATTCCCGTCGTTAGCGAAGGTACCTTCCCACGAGCCTCGGCACCATTGGCTGTCGAAAGCTCCACATGTTTGTGGACCGTGGTTCTTTGTCTGCTGTGAAAGGCGTACGGAGGTGTGGACCAAAAGTCGTGTCCAAGTCACGTGACATAAACACCAAATCTCAATTACAGACATGTAATAAGTTACTAGCGCGTACATGACTTTTGGTCCACGCCTCTGTACGGAGTAGCCAGTTGTCATTTATTGACCTCACCACGTGAGTCATGGGTTAGTCAACAAACTTACTTCGTAACTTAGCTAGTTACTCCGTAGTTATCCAGTATTAACTATTAACCCCGCCCGCATTTATGCAAGGGCAGGAAAGCTTTGCCCGGACTGACTCAACAACTCCATCAACAACTCCATCAACAACTCCATCAACATCGAGAATTCATCGAGAATTCATACAGAACATCATCCATCACTTTTGACTGAAATCAGTCCCCCTCATAATATTGATTTTTCTCGCGAACAATGGAATGGCTGCTTTCTTTTTTTTCTCCAGACCCCCGCGCTTTCTATGAACTTCGCAGAAAGCTTGAAGATGCAACAAGAAATGCGAATGTTATTGAGTTTGCCTTTTGGCAACTTTTAAAGCATGTTGAGAAGACAATGCCAGATGATGCCGATAATATAACACTTTTAAAACATGCTTGGGGAATAATAGTTGCTGAAAGTGGAGGCCATGAGCCATCTCTTTTTTTCGGCTGGCTTGAGAAGAAGAACCCAGATTATGCTGAACTGAAGGGGGTAGAAAGCATGATACTTCGATGGTCTAATAGAGAAAAGGTTGACGCGGAGTTTCGCCCCTTGCAAGTATATCTCAAAGATGTTGTTTCATCTAATAACGTACAATTATGCCGAGAGCGGTTTGGCGAAGTCACACAATTCCTACAATCCTGGATTTCAACTCATCCACAATACGGTCCCGACTGCTATGCTACGCCTTACGAACAGGAGGATGGTGGCGAGTCATATCTGCGAATCCGAAGAAGGTCATCTAGATCACCGTGAAGTACCCCGAGAGCCTAAATCAATAGGTCCTGTACCGACAAATTGAAGTGAGCAAATATGTTTGTGGGCCCGGATGATGAATCGCCCGACTAAAAGGATCTGGGGAATGCAGGCGCTATTCGGTATCACAACATGAATGGGAATGCTGGAACGCTATTGAAAAATATTCCACGTCTCCTTGGGCCCTACTGCTCTGATTCGCATCAATCAACCTGCAAGATGACACAATGTCTTTACACACACCGCAATGCTCGCATTGTATGCCATTCAGTGCCCATCTTCTGCTCTAGTACTATGATTATGTGATATTACATTCAAAACTGTCTAATTTGAATTTGTGCTGGGAGTTAGGAGACAAATCCTGGTCTCAAGGCTCGGAGTTTGATTTAATTTCTGATAATCTTTACTTGTGGAGTCCCCATCAGCTCATAATTATAACTAATTAAGCAAATAAAAGAATAAAAGATGCCTTTGGCTATTATACCTGTTGTTTCGCATCCCGAAATTTCTGAATGCATTGCATCCGTCATTGAAACCATTGGGAAAGTCTTTACTTTCTTCTCCCCACCACTGTATTACTGGATTCTCAGACAAATACCGGATCGTTTCATCAGCCAGGGCTGGGAGTAGATTGCCGACTTGGTTTGTCAACATGGCGGTATTGGCATTGACATCAGCCACTCCGATATCTTTCCTGCCACTGGTTAAATTATCGGTAGAAAAAGAAGACATTGATTTAGTGACCTTCGATATAATACGGACACTCGTTTTCGCGATGGACCTAATGGCTGTGGTTGAAAAGCATGAAGCAGGTATTGCACAACCCATTTCGAAAAGATAAAATTCAGAATTTGACATTCATCTCAAACAAAGAAATGAGAGTATTAACTACCTAATCATACTAATCTTTACACTTAGATTCACTTTGATACTCTGTGTATCTCACTTTCCCCTCAATCTTCCCTCAATCTTCCCTCAATCTTCCCTCAATCTTCCCTCAATCTTCCCTCACCCTCACTTTCCCCTCACTTTCATCTTGTTCAAACACTGCTGGAAGAACCAAATTGGTTGGAGTTCTCTGCAAAGCTAAGCAGGACATCCTGCACCCATATGGCCTCCTCCACTGGGATGAAGGCGAGAGAGTTCGATCCTCCAAAGCCTTTTCGAAGGCTTCCCAGGACACGAGTCATTCTAGTCCCCGTTGGTAGACCAGTCTGAATGACTGAGAGTATCAAGAAAAATGTACAAACAAACTTTCCGGCTTCATGCATAATTTTGAATACAATTGCCAGCGCAAAGTATTCATTCACGATCTTAATTTTCGACTTTTCCATTACAACTAGTGTTGTAATTTCGAAAATGGCCCCAATTCCTGTGATTATCTGCATGATAATCTGAGTCGAGTAGGCCGGCTTCTTGTACGAGGCCAAAGTAACGAGAGGGACAATTACTTTGAACAATTCTCCAGTAGCGTAACAAGCACTTTGAAGAGTTTTATTTTCCATCCTAGGTTCAAGGTAATCTTTATGAAAAAAGATTACTGGAATTGCAAGAATAACAATGATGGCTTGCAGAATAGTGAACTGATCCCAATCCACATGATGTTCGAGGATTTCGGCGTATTTCTCTTGGCATTGTTGACGCGCGGTTGCCTTGTTGTCACTCGAGGCACTGGGATCCTGAAGTAAACGAATATATGTGGCGACTTCTTGAGAATCGCGCCACTCTTGTCGGGCTGATGTCTTGTTCAACTGTTCTGGGAACAAAACCCAAAAGAAGGTAAACACGGACCATGCATATAAAGCGATGCAACGGAGTCCATGCCAGAGAGATCGGATGAAGGTATAAAATCCAGTTCGAATCTTGGTCAAAACACCCATTTTCAGAAAGTAACTTGATTTTAAAGTTTGAAATCGAGGTTTTCAAGCTCAAAATAATTTTCAAGTTTTGAGATATTTTGGTTTTGATGTTCAGAAAATGAGAATTTGTGGACTGAAAGCGAAGTTTACACACTGCAGGTGGTTCTGTTGCTTGTTTGTGTATCTGTTGAGCTGGAGAAGTGAAGGAGCTGTAAGTGAAGGAAGGAGCCCTTGATAAGCGTTAACTAGATAACATGTTACATAATCCCCCACCTGTCAATTCCATACACTTGATGATTTCAATTTCCATGTTAACTCATTAACTTATAATTAATATAACTTCATGATTAATGTATTTTAAATAACAAAAAATGATTTATAAAATATTTAATACTAGATATTTAATGAGAAAAAATTTTTTCTGAAAAATATTGAAATTTAGAGTAATAATACATCTTATAAAGCAGTTGAAATAAAATAATAAAAATAAGTTATTTTTTTATTAAGATAATAAAATATTATATAATCTAATAAAATTAGACTGTGAACAAGTCTAAGTTAAATTAAGTTTTAAAATAAGCTAATTTAATTCAGACTTAATTTAGTCTTTTATAATTTAAGCTTGAATTAACTTAAAACTTGTTTATTTTAAATTAAGTTAAGTTAAATTTTAAATTTAAATGCTAAGAAATGAATAAGATAGCTAAATTATTAAATTATTAAGTATTATATTATAAATTTTTATAATAATTTTATTTTATATATAATTATATAAATTTATATTTTATATTTTATATAATAATTATTACTTAAATAATTAAGTTTAAAATAATAAATTAATAAATTATAATTTATTAAAATAATTTAAAATATAAGTAATAACTTTAAAATAAATAATTTTATATTAATATATTTAATTTAAATATTTATTAATAATTGTAATAATTAGTTAAGCATATGGGTAGTATTAGTAATATTATTAAAAAATAACAAGATTAATTTTCTTTATTAGATATAAAGTTAAATTACTGTTAAAAATAATAAAATTAATTTTCTTTATTAAATATAAAATTAAATTATTATTAAGAATAGCAAGATTTATTTTTTTTATTAAATATTATTAAAAGTATTTTATAAATATAATTATTTTTATTATAAGAAATATAATAATAATAATTACTAATAATAGCAGAAATATTATATAATAAGAATTTAATTTTAATTTTTTTTTATAAAAATTATATATGTTAAATATAATTAATTTAATTATTATTATACTTATAATTTTTATATTTTATAATATTAGAATATTTCTTTTTTATTTATTAATTTTTAAATTTATTATAATAATTTAAATTTCTTTTATAAAAATAATATATGAATTTTTCTTATAAAAATTATATATATTAAATATAATTAACTTAGTTATTATTATATTTATAATTTTCATATCTTATAATACTAAAGCATTTTTTCTTATTTAATAATTCTTATATTTTTTTATAATAACTTATAATTTTTTTTTAAATTTTAGAAAGAAAACTGCTAAAAGCTTGCAAGATTATTTAAGTAATAAATATTAATTAATAGTTTTTTTATAATTTACATATTTATTTTTTACATAAATTTAATTATATTTTATAATCTTAATAAAATTTATTAAAATTTATTAGAATCTGATACTTTTCATTTTAAATAATTTTAAATTTAAGATAATTAATAATATTATATAAAATATAATAATTATCATTTTCATTTTAATTTATTTATTTATAAACTAATTTTTTTTATATATTTTAATTAGAAAATTTATTCTGCTTATATTATTTTATATTTATATTAAATTAATAAGTTATAAAAATATAATATTTATATAAAAAATAATATTAGTTATATTAGTAAAATTATAATAATTATATTAGATATAATAAATAAATTATTATTTATATATATTATAATAAACTACTTAAGAATTAATATTATATAATGTTAAAATAAAAAAAAATTAATATTTAAAAAATAACTATACTCTTAAAAATTTTTATTATTAATAAGTTTTTATTAAAAATGCTGAAAGAGCAGATTAATTTTATAAAAAAAAATAAGAATTAATTATATAATTATAATAATGCATAAAGCTTATTAGCTAAGCTAATAGCTAGTAAATTAGCTAAAAAAATAAAGAAATTTTATTTTTATAAAACTAGTTTAAAAAAAAAGTTTAAAATAAAAATTTACTATTATTATCATTACTAAAAACTTTAAAAAAAATAATAATTAACTTGTTTAAAAAAAAGAAAATTATAAAGAAATTCATGTTAAAGCTTTAATTAATTAGAATTTTCTTATTACTTATTAATAAGTTTTTAAGTAAAAGAATAATAATTAAAAAATAATTATTAGAATGCTTAACTTAATTAAGATATTTATAAGTAAAATTAAATTTAATATTAGAAATAAATTTAATTATTATATTAAAATTTAAAAAAAAGCTAGAAATACATTCATCTGCTGTATTAAAATTTAATTTATAAATAATAAAGCTAAAAATAAATTTACTTATCTTATTAAGATTTAATTTATAAATAACATTATTTTCCTTATTTTATTTTTTTATTTTTTTTATTTTTTATTTTCAGTTTCTAAGACTTGCTTTTTTTTCTTCTTATTTTTTTCATCAGATTTTTCATTAAGTATTAATAACTTCTCAGTAATTATTGTAAAGAATATTAGCTGAAATTTTTATAATTTTAAATTTATCAGTAAGTATACAGTTTTAGGAGCTGCGGCTGCCGGAAGTGGTAACTTTTGGAGCGTCGTTTTGGCCGGCCGGGCCCTGGCGCTATGTCTTGTTGGGACAACGGTTTGCGCCGCCCTTGCAGGAGCTTACTTCAGCATTACGGTGCCGTAAAGCCAATACAGCTGACTCTCAGGAAACATCTCTGTTCACCCAAGTTAGGATGCAGCCGCTGGCCCTGAAGGGGTTCGAAGACTCCAAAATTGAAGCTTGTCGCTTCCTCCCCCTGCATGCCCCCAAAATCTATATATTCAGCCATGGCGCCGTTTCAATACCACACCACGCTCTTCCTCTCCCGCCATGTTCATATCACTTCCCCTTTGCCCAACTGGCTTTCCATCGTCCCTTTCCAGTCTTCTCGTTTCTGCCCTCTTCGCTCTCAGCCACTGGGCCACTGGCAATCGGGTCTGCACTATGGTAGCTACAACAGCCGCCAGGTGTCGTCAGCCAACATGTCACGATACGGGAATCACTCGCCCAAAGGGCTATTACAAACAACGAGTGGAGTATCATAGAGCCGCTGGCCGGACTCGCCCTCTGCTAGCCCCCAGGTCTAAGCATAACCTGAAGGTGATAAAGCGCAAACTGAACCGGTATGACACCCATGCAATGTATTGTGCTGATGTAGTAACACATGAACAGAATGTGCGCTGAGGAGCTTGACATGACGCGGAAGGAGTACCTTAGAGGCCTAACAGCTGATCTGATCAAGGCTTTTTTTGACTGGCTTAAAGATACCCATATCAACAGAATCAAATGCGCGAACACTGTCGACACCTACTGGCGGCACCTGAAAATGCTGTTTGCCCGGGAGAATGGCCGCATATTGGATGAAGAGACAAGATCTGATTGTGTGAATGTATGTCCCTTTGTCATGCTCATCTCAGGTGAAAGCTGACTGTTGTATCTGCAGTACAAGAATAAGATCATAAAAGAATGGGGCCTCCGCAGGCTGCCGCGAAGGAAACCTTCAGGAACCAAGGATAACCTCTACGACATCCTTCGTTTCCACTGGGAGCGATGCATAAGGGTATATGCTGACGAGAAGCAACGGCTTTATGTGTCAACACTACAGCTCCTGGCATTTATCTCTGGATGCAGACCCGTATCACTTCTTGATACTCGAGTCAAAGAAAAGAGGTCAAAGCGAAAGAGACCCCCGGTTCGTTCCACAAGCAAAGCCCGGCCCGCGAAGAAGCGGAAAGTATCTTCTAAGGAAGCTCAGCAAGGCGCCCGTGATACTGCTAAGGACATGGACGTCGATTTTGATTCTGATCCAGGATACAGCAGTGATGGGAGCAGCTCATCCGAAAGTGATGTTGAACAATTTATGCATGATCCTATCGCGGGGAGTGTCGCGGATGAAGAGGAGGCTTTGCTTAACGGCGACTATGACTCCGGGTATTCTAGTGAAACCAGTTCCAAAGACAACGATGCCAGCTTCATCAGAGAAGAATTCGTAAATGATGCATACGACGCCGGGCCAGAGAAGACAGGAGCCTTTCTATGGCGACATATTGAGTTTTATCTTATCCGCAGCCCTATTGCAGGCCGGCCAAATATCCCGCTAGCCAAAGCCACGCTCCTTCATACAAAGCAAGAGGACAGGAAACCAAGAGTGTGAGTGGACCTCTAACCTAAATGAGTATGCCTGCATTACTCTGACAATAGAACTCTCAGCAAAACAATCTTCCTCAGTCACCATCCAGACCCTGTATTCGACATTCTCGCCCAACTTCTCTCCCTCGCGAAGCACGATGACGTCTTCGAGGCCGATATTCAGAACCTGAAAGATATCTACTACTACCCTATCCCGGATGGCCAGTCGGGTGAGCCGTTGAAGATTAAAGCAAAAAAACTGGATCAACCAGTGTTCCGGCGGCCGGAAAAGGGGCCTAATGGCGATAGAACGTCAGACACCCTGCCGATGGATTATGCTAAAATGTACGACTACCTTGTGAAGCTCGGAGCGAGAAGGGGTTTGAAGTTCAGCCTGCTGTGGTACTGCTGGCGGCGGGGACTTATCAACGCTATCAATTGTATGATCTCTGCCTTGCTCTGCCCATCCTGCGCCCTACCTAACAACAACCTGCTTTTATTCTCTTGACTTTCCTACTAAGTTGTTTTGATCTCCAGTTAAAGCGCCGTCTTCAGTCCGCGATCAGGTTGCAGATCATGAGTCGAACGCGGTTAAATACTATCTGGTCCGGGAAGTCCAATTTCCCTTGCAGGCTGCTGCGTTGGAGTTTGTTTCTGATGAGGTGGTTGACAAGGCCGCCCGCGGTTTACTCCTTGACGCGGATTTCACCGCCCCAACCGAGCTTCCTGACCATCTACAGGAGGAGTTTGATAATGATCCAGAGATCATGGAGCTTGCTGACAGAAATGTGGAACTTTGGGAAGCAATTAAGGTGTTGGGATTTCAAACCCTGCTCTCCGCCAAGGGGAAAACACCTCTCTACGAGGAGAAAAAGCAGGTGTTGGCTGAATTGAACCGTCGGAAGGTGTGGCTGCGTAAAGAGCTGATGGAACAGGCTAGACAGGAGCACTTTCGGAATGCTCCTACCAAACGGCTCAACACGTACCTGAATGGCACCGCCGGGAATGCCACCCCCCAGCAACCGCCACCACTACCGAGGCTACTGGTCGATGAAAGAAAGCTGCTTGTAGAGCTTATCCGTCTGCGAACATCCGAGCTGAGCGATGACGAGATCCTTGAACGGAGATTCGCCTGTATGGATTTGTGGGTCAGAATGCAAGACAGGAGGGAGGCTCCACGCCGAGGATTACAGAACAAGCGGCATCTGCAGAGGTCAAAGCCCTCCTATTCTGCTCGGGAAGCAGAAAATCAACTTCCAGAGCAAGGCCGGATGGCAACTTTTGTCGGAGTAGAGATACCGGCGCAGCGGGCCATCCCAAAGATGTTTGACGAACTTCAATGTCCGTTCTGTAATGGCGACCCAGGTAAGGACGATGAAGCCCAGGCTAAGATCTGGGATAAGCCTTACAGGCTGTGGAGGCATGTCGAGGAGGCCGCGCACAAGCTGGAACTGCAGGCGTACTCTTCCGGCAGGAAGCCATGCGGGCTCTGTGCAAGAAAAGGGATATCTTTTGTCCCAGAGAGTATCATGCATTTTAAAAGACACACTTTTGATGCTCACGGCCCACGACTCCGCGGATTAAGATGATTAAGACGTTGTACTGTATCTTGAAGCCCTGTGCTAGCACTTGTTCAATTAGACTTCATAAACTAGGCCAAGGCGCCCCCAAACAGTACATGGTCGTCGGTTACAAGGCGGTAAACGGGTCCCATGGTTCGTGCGGACCGGCATCCCACCTTAGATCCCATCGTCTGCCCCGAGGAAATGCAGCAGAGACAAAAATGCCGGCGGCAGAAGTGTCCAGCAAAATATCGCAGGGAAATGCACAGAGAAAAGCAGGCAGACCAAGGAGGAGTGCCAGGATTGAATAGTATCCTCATTGAAGAAGTTGAATGCTTCTAAGATGAAGGCATCAAGATTTTGCCCGAGCTGGTTGAGCAATGCTCCAGCCTTGGTCCGTAGGCCCTCATACTCATCTGGGGGGAAAGCATCTCGTTGCCCACGTAGGAGCGGGATGACCCCCTGAACCGAGGTAAATGATCGGCCGGTGATAGGGCAAAAGGTTCTGCAGGCACAGTGGTTCCCGTGGGGAACCTTGACCCGATGTGGGTTCGTCGGGCATACCAATCCTGCCGTTGGGGGAAGTGGCACTTTCTACAGCTTGCAGGCGATTGACGCTGCCCTAGCCCTAAGCCCTAGATTCTATCGAGCAGCCATATTACGGGTCCTAACACAGAATATACTTCGCCTTTACATTCAATTTCCCAATTGAGGGAGAGGTCATGGGTACTGTTCTCTGTGGGGATCCATGAAGAGGTCTTAGCGCCTATTTCTTGAAACGCTTCCAAGACCCATAGCTTAGGACGTGTTGCGTTTCTTAAAATGATGATAGGGCAATATTCAATAATGCCGTGCTACAGCTCTAGAAGTCCTTCATAAACTATCACTTTCAGAATCTAAATTTGCTAGATGAGGCATTCAACACTGCTGCAGCGATTGGCATTGCCCAGTAACTTGCCACCTAGACACAAAGAAGCCCCGAACACTATCCCAGTTGAGAGAAAAAAGGCTCATCACTACCAGCCCGGATTCGACTTGTTTATCCAACATTGCAATGCATAGGTCATGGCGGCCGTATCCGGATGCGGAGGTGCCATTTCCCGAAGCAGCGACAAGCTTTGGGTTTAACTACCGCCCATTCGCCCTCTATTATCCTGCCTGCGCTACCAGTTTATCCCTTCCTCGCCTGTCTTTTCTCCCGATCATCTTCTTCCGTGAGCCTACTTTGCTCGGAGAGGGCCCGGTGACGAATAGGTTAATGGAATGAGGAACAGCCAAGAAAGTCGACGGGATAGGTGATCCGCCCTGCTTCGAAGCCTTCACAGATTTGGAGAAGTTCTCCGATGTTATGTGAATGGGAGGCGGATAGTGCTTCTTCTGTCAAGGCGTAAGTAAAACCCACAGAAATCATAGGATCCTCCGTACCAGTTCCTCCTCTGATGGAGGAAAGCATTTACTTGTATTCTTCACAAGCCGCCGCTTAAAAATTTGAATTGATGGTTGCCATCTCCTCTTATTGGATTGGCCAGCCACATGCTCTGAGATGGAAACATAGATATCACTGTTGCAATCTCGGTGATACCGGCGAAGCATGTCCTCTAGCGTGGCCTTTCGATCACTTCGAATTCGTGAGAGGCCCCTCCAATCAAGTTGAGGTTGTGGTCCTCCGGCAACTGGGAACCGAGCTAAAATGTATTGACAGGGCACTTGAAGTTCTTTTGGATTCGAGTGTTTCCGAATCGGATACTCAGCAATCACAACGTCAACTTCACTGTAGCACTTTTGGCAATAATCATAGAGCTTTCCTAGGAGAGTCTCCTTCCGTCTGCGCCGCCTTTGGTAGGGGTCAACACATTCACGCTCGGTTTCTAGCTCATCAATGCAGTCCATTGTATGAAGAAGGGAACAGTTGGGGGGTATTCGCTGTAGTCATTAGCAAGAATTGCAGCAGTTGGTGCTGGGGGCGCTGATATAGGTGGCCTGTTCCAAATTGTGGCGGTTCGCCCACCAGCAAACCACTCAAGGGTGTGAAGCCATGGACACGAATTTCAACCGAAGGCCATGAAACTCATGGCCACGAGTTTTTGACCAGAGGCCATGAAAACAAATCATGGTCTAATAATTGACCAATTGAAATCATTCTCGTGTGGGACCCCTGCTCTGTTCCCCTTTTCCTTGAGCTGGCTCCGGCATAACTATCCGCCGATGATATGTAGAGTACCGAACCATCGTAGCGACCGACACTTGCTCAAACTTCTTCATGGGCTCCAGGGATGTTGACACCCTCCCAGAAAGACTTGGTGAGTCTCTTCATAGTTTCCAAGTTAGGATTACTCATTAGTCAATAGGACAATTTTTATCCCCCGTTAATCAAACAACAGTGGCGAATTATCCAAAATAACCTTCTGACACAGTGCTATAGTATTGAGAGACCTGGGAAAGCTGTGGCGGGCTTCTAGATGGTTCTTGGAAGAGCCTAGGCAGGAATGTACTATAGACTATTTCTTAGGCAGGCGGAGTCAGGGAGAAGTAATATGTCGAATAAGAATGCGGAATATTTTTACTATAGAATAATGGAAGAAGTAAGGACACACAACTGGATTAGGGCCTACTGTATGAAGACAGGAATAAGACGCAGGGGCGATTAGAGACAGTCACAGAGGCGAATAGCTAATGGCAAATGTGGATGAGATGCCGCGAGCACTAGGGAGGGCTATAAAATACGCAGAAAGGAGTAGGAACATACAGTAGACTAAACTAATCTATCAGAACACATGGAGAGGAGTAGGGACAGCCATGAGATAACCACATTTGTCAAGCCTAGGTGGAGATGTGTAGAGACGGCCACAAAGATGCTGGTTTCATGGCTAGGATAAAGGAAATGCTGGCAGCATCAGGGCCAGCCACAGAGGTTCGTAGTTTGTGGCCCATGAAGGTAAAATTCCGGGGGCATCAGGGCCGACCACAGTAAACTAAAATGGATGGAAATCAGTAGGAGACCAGGGACGGCCAGATAGAACACAAATTATGTGGAGAGCAGTAGGCAGGAAAACCGGACTAGGGACAGCCACTATGCATCAAAACACATAGAAAGGAGCGAGGACGCGGAGTGCACTAGAGACGGCCACAAGAAAGTAAATAACATAGAAAGGGGTAGGGACGCAGAGTGCACTAGGGACGGCCACAAAGAAAGTAAATAACATGGAAAGGGGTAGGGACGCAGAGTGCACTAGGGACGGCCACGAAGAAAGCAGATAATGTGGAAAGGAGTAGGGATGTAGAGTGCACCAGGGATGGCCATGAAGAAAGCAGATAATGTGGAAAGGAGTAGGGACACAGAGCGCACTAGGGACAGCCATGAAGAATGCAAATAACATGGAAAGGAGTAGGGACGCAGGGCGTACTAGGGACGGCCACCCTAACTTCTACAAAGTAACGTGGAAAGGAGTAGGGACGCAGGGCGCACTAGGGACGGCCATGAAGAATGCAAATAATGTGGAAAGGAGTAGGGACGCAGAGTGCACTAGGGACGGCCACAAAGAAGCAAATAACATGGAAAGGAGTAGGGACGCAGAGCGCACTAGGGGCGGCCACAAAGAAGCAAATAACATGGAAAAGAGTAGGGACGCAGAGCGCACTAGGGGCGGCCACATCACCACAAGAAACATGGACTAAACTGGGGATAACCACGATTGCAGAGCATAAGTGGAGAAGACTAGGGACAGCCATGAAGCCGCATAGCTTGTGGCCCAGATAGATAGAATGCTGGGGGCATTGGGGCCGCCCACGAAGCCGCATAGTTCATGGCCTAGATAGATAGAATGCTGGGGGCATTGGGGCCGCCCACGAAGCCGCATAGTTCATGGCCTAGATAGATAGAATGCTGGGGGCATTGGGGCCGGCCACAAAAGTTGCATTATCATGGCCCGCGTAGATGGAATGCTGGGGGCATTGGGGCCGCCCACGAAGCCGCATAGTTCATGGCCCAGATACATAGAATGCTGCAGGCATTAGGGCCGACCACGAAGCCGCATAGTTCGTGGTCCGTATAGACGGAATGCTGGGGGCATTGGGGCAGGCCACAGAGGTTCGTGGTTCGTGGTTCGTATAGACAGAATGCTAGGGGCATCGGGGCAGGCCACAGAGGTTCGTGGTTCGTGGTTCGTATAGACAGAATGCTAGGGGCATCGGGGCAGGCCACAGAGGTTCGTGGTTCGTGGTTCGTATAGACAGAATGCTAGGGGCATCGGGGCAGGCCACGGAGACTCGTGGTTCGTAATCCGCGTGGATAGAATACTGGGCACTGGGGCCGGGAAAAATTCGGACGCTGGACAGCTTACCAAAGAACAAAAGCGCCTGAGGGAAGCTATGAAATTTTGTCCTAGACTTTGCTCCCTTCCTCCCGTCGCCATTCTTGACTGCTTGCTCCAGCTCTCGCCGCTTGTGTTCTAGGACTTTTCTCCAGCTGCATAGCAACTTCCGACACACTGAATTTTCCATGATCAGTCGGCGGTCCTGGTGACGATCGGCTTTGTTGAGCGGTGTCGGGTGCGTCACCATGCTTGTTATTGTCTTTCGTGCGAAGGGTGGGCTTGGGATGTGGTATCGGCATTGAGGTCGAAGCAGTCGGGGCTGGCTGTGCCTGGTTTCGTGCCTTATTGAAAAGACGATAACGATCCTGTATATGAACTGTGAAGCATCCGAGGAGTACACCCATCGTCATTTCTAGCATCCCGATCGGCCCCTTTTTCTAGTAAGTAGTCTATAGTTCTCTCGATACCATTTTGATAAGCAAAATGAAGTGGTGTCATTCCCTCCCTGTCTCGAGCACCAAGGACTGCTCCCCTTTCGACGAGAATCACAACAACACTGGAAGGGAAGCGACAAGCTGCAATGTGTAACGGGGTCTGCTGCTTGTAGTCAATAATGCTCAGGTCTGATCCATTCTCCAGCAGCACCTCGACCACCGCTTCATGTCCATGTAAAGCAGCTAAATGCAGCGGAGTCCTTCCATAAAAGTCCCGTGTTGACTGACAGATATGTTTTTCCAGGAGCTGCTTAACTTTCTCAACGTCTCCGACAGCAGCCGCATCCCTTAAAACCACCTCATCATTCAACGAAGAAAGTGAGATCCGACAAGTGGGACATCGGCCATCCAGTACTGACTGTGACAGGCAGTCTTCGTGTAACCAGTGCTTACAGCGCCGTAGCCGTACCATATCATCCCCTATTTTCCAGCCTTCGAAACAAATATAGCATCTTTCGTCATCACCCGCACCTGCGCTCTTTCGAACGACATATGTATCGGGCAACGGGAAGGGAGGGCCATCGCAGGGTGGAATGGGGTTTTCCGAGGTGCTCATCCTTTGTAGCAGCGGAATATGGTTCTGGGAATCAACACAATGGTAGACTTTATCTCAACATAAAAGAGGGGCGGAGCAGGTGGAACGTGTTGATGGATTAACAATTCTCCAACTAAGCGCCGCCAAGAGGAGCTTGGGCGATGGCCGAATTCTACCATTAAGGAGGAGAGTCACCAACCATAAAACTTTCTGTTCATGGTTACCATACAGTAAATAAACAAATTTCGTTGCAATCCTATTTCAAAACTGCCGCACCCGAAATACAGCCACTATTCCCTATATAGACCATCATCAAGACCAAGGCTACTTTGGTGTGGAATGATCCAACCATTGGCAGTGAGTGCCGTGCGGATATGAGCAGCCGACAGTTGTACCTCTTCCTGAAAAGCAATACTGTGTGCGAGCTTGACCGTGTTTTTGATCTGTGGTTTAAGTGAGTAAGTGTGATACAGTGGGATATTGATCTTACCTGTCGGCCATTAAGCTTTGTTTCCGCGAAAATATCTAGCTCTGCCTCGTCTATTTTGGTTTTCGCCGCGTCTAAAAAGCCAAGAAAGATACTCTTTCTTGCAGCAGGTGGCAGATCATCGTATTTTAGACTAAGATGAACTCGGTCCAAGATTGCGGGATCAAAGTCGTGCACAAGGTTCGTTGTAAGGAAAAATGTCCCTTCATAATACTCGAGAAGACGAAGGAATGTTGCCACCAGTCGATTCCGCTCCAGCTGCAATGAACTCCGCTGCTGTACAAAGACATCTGCTTCATCAAGAAGCAGAATGGCATTCCAGTGGCTAGCAATTTGGAAAATCTCAGAGAGCTGCATTTCCAATGTTCCTGCATCTGAACTTAATTCGCCAGCGGAAACCTAGAAACTGTTAGCCTATGGGATGCGCAATTGGCTTAGGTCACCATACCGAATACAATGGGCGTTGTTGGTGTTCTGCGATGGCTTCCGCTGTCAGAGTTTTCCCAACGCCAGGGGGCCCGCTGGATTATGTTTAGCGCATACCATACAGATTCCAGTGCTGAAACTAGAGACATACTGTAGTAGAATGGTGACGCCTAGTCCCTTTCCTGCAATGACATCATCAAGCCTGGCTGACTCAATCTGGTTCACGCTCTCTGCAAGTGCCATGATCACCTTTTTCTTCTCCGCGGGCACGACAAGTGAGTTAAAAGGTGCCACGGAGTACTTGACGTCCTGAATGTCGCTGACTGCAAATTCCGCTACGCCAATTATATCAGTCAGATGCTCCGATAGCTAATGGCCCGGTGACTTACCCCAGCACTTTCTCGTAAGTGTAAACCCCAGTACCGTGGGACTGCAGATGAGGAAGTGGTCCTCTTGCATCTCTGATATATCCATCCCATTACTATTAACCCGACAAGCAGAGTTCTGTATGGCCTGACCGGTAAACAGGTCCATAACCTCAGGTTTTTTGATATGTAACCTGGGATAACTGGGGCAGTTCTTGCGGAAACACGCAGCATCAATCATGATCCTGCCCTTAATAGGAATGCGTTTCAGGTCTTGTTTCGCTTGATAAAAGGCGACTCCGTCATAGAAGCAATGATGAGAACCCATCATAGAGACAAACTTCCGTCCGCACGCTATAAGTTGCTCTCTCATATTCTTTTCATGGTATTCAAGGGGGAAGGCGGATAAGTTCTCGATTCGCTTGGCTCCATAGAACTTTTTGATCGCCACAGTCTCGGTTGCTTCGCCGAAAACTTCCCCATCAAAGTCGAGATAGCGGCCGTTGACCTCAAAATACTCCACACCCTGCGCCGTGGCCTTCTCTATACCAAAGTCGTATTTGACGCATCTAGGCTTCCCGGAGCCGTTGCAGGTTGTGAATACCGGCATGTTGGGTTTGAACAGCGCCCAGAGCAGGTCATAGGTGATTTCCCTGCCATTGAGGAGCGAATGAAGGCGCTCAGTGAGAGGTTTGTATGCGTCGTGAAGATGTTGAATCAAGAGGTCAACATGTTTCCACTCGGGGGTACCGGGTTCGTCAGCCATGGATTCCCGATGGGCTTTCAACTCAGGAAGAAAGTGGTACAGTATGTTTTGCTCAACCTAATACTTGTGTGAGAAGAGAAGCTAATAGGCAGAAAGTATGACATTATCTGTGGTTTGTCCTCCGCCAGGCTAACCAATCTGACATCCCGCAAAATATCTCTCAAGATGTCACGCAAAGCAAGAGATTTGATATCAATATATGCTGTATGCTCTTGGGTCCTTCAATCTATTTCCTGTGTTAGCTGCATTCAATTAAGGCACTGCTGCACTCACCAATGCGTGTTCAAGTGATGAATATATATTTGTCCAGTTTGCTGACGGCCGTGATTGGAGGCAAATCAACAATCTTGTATTCATACACTTTTTCATTCCAGCTGTGATTTATCAGCAAAGTGAGAGAAAAAGAGTTACAATGACAACATACACTTCACAGATAGCTTTGGACTCAAGTTTTAAAGCCCAGATGCGCGTGATTTCCTTCTCTTTTCCATCATTCTCTGGTTTAACAGGCCCTTTATCTTCCATATCTGAGGATGCTTGCTGCTCAACAGCAAATTCAAATAGCTTTTTTAATTAGTTCATGATAATGAGAGGAGAAGGTCCCGGATTGCCTTCCTCATTAGATGTCATTTTAGAAAGAGTGTGGTGTAGCTCTTTCAGATTCTTCTGAAAAGGATTTTCTGGATCTCCTAGTTCATGAAAGACTTCCCAAACAGGTGACTTTGTTTTCTCTTTAATAAATTTTCCATGAAGCAGCTCCACAGAACTATCTGAGGGGGTATGCTGGAAATTTTCATCTTTGAGAGTAATAGAAGAAGACACTGAGATTGAAAAAGCAGGTATCATAACACAGAATGTGTTGCTGCTGGACTTCATTACTTTAGGCATCATGATAAAGAGTGATACATAATAAGATAATAGATGATAAGATATGTGATTTGAAAGTTCACTTTCAACAAATTAATCTGTTTATTGCTGAAAATTTTAAGGGGATTTTAATTTCTTATATGCTTATAGTGCCATTCATCTAAATCTCAATCATTGCACACCCCATGTACAAGATTCAGGCTTGATTTATTGTCAAGAATGAAGCAGTATATTAAGTCTGGCTTGCAGTAGCATAGTAATCTACATGAACACCTGCTTCAGGCTCATGGTGTCTTAGACTTGGGCCTGAACTTCAGAAAAGCAAGTTATTCTCATTGCAGTGAAAGAATCTTATATTCTAAGCTGCATGAGCCTAAACTAGTAGCTGAGATTATCATCTGAGTGTGCATTAGTCTTCACAGAATGAGATAAATTTAAAACTCCAACATTTTCTCAATTTTCCTCTGCATTTTAAAACTTTTTTCAACTTTTTCTAACTCTTTTTCATCATTTCTTACTGTTTTTCACTATTTCTCACATTTTTTTATCATAACTCTCTAAAATTCTTTCCTACTGTTTCTTATAATATCTAGCATTTTCTAATTATTTAAAGTCATTTTAAATTTATTTTAATCTTTTCTTATTATTTATCATATTTTTCAGTTACTGCTCTTTTCTCAAGCTATTTCATTTTATTTTTTATATTATCTGTTATTTTATATTTCATCTTCTTCTTTCTCTTATTATGTTTTAGAATAACTTAATAATTAAAATTATTCTAAATTAGCTTTATAAATTTTTAAAATTAATATATTATTATAAAAGTCTAAGAAAATCATAAGTAAAGCATGTTAAAGAAGCATTTAATCTTCTAGCTACTGAATAACTATTTAATTTAATAAATACTAAATAGAACTATTTTAAGTTTTTATAGAGAATTAATGAAATTACTGATAATATGAAAATTATACTTTATATTATCAGATTTAAATTAGCAGTAATTATTAATACTAGAAATAGTATATATATATATTTATTATACAGATTTAAGAAAATATTAAAAATTATAAATATTAGTATTTTTAAAAATATTATAAAAAATTATGCTAAAAATAATATTATATTATAAACATCTGCTGCATAAAAAAACAAGTCATTAAGCTTTAATGAAGATTCTTTATTTATAAGTATGTAATTTTTAGTTCTTAATTTAAATTTTATTAAAAGCTAATTTTTCAAGTTATTAATTTAATATTAAATTTATAAAAATTTTATTAATAAGAGAAAATAAATTAAATACATTATATAAATTAATGTAACAAGATAATTAATATATAAGAATAGTTTTTTTTATCAGAAATATTTATAAGCTAACAGCTGAAGACATGCAAATAATTATAATAATATTAAATTAATTTTTTAGTAAAATTTACTTAATTAAAATATATAACTCATATATTTTATTATTTATTATAATATTTATATTCAATGAGTTTATAAATTAGTTTATTATTAGTTATTTAAAAATTATCTAATTAAAATTTATTATATGATGTTTTTACTAGCAGCATATCTAACTTAAAGTAAGTCTAAAACTTTAAATTATTAGCTAGTATTTTATAAAATTATAATCATGTATTTTATATTTTCTATTCTAATCTCATTAATATATAAGTTATTCTTATTTTTAAAAATATAAATAATATTTTAGTTATATATAATATTAATAATAATAATAATAATATTTCTAGAGAGATTAATTTAAATTATTTTTAGTAATAAAAATTAAATTAAAAAATTATAATTATTATAACTTATTTTAAAAACTTAGCATTTTATTATATAATTAATAAAATGAGAAAAGTAAAATATCTAGTTAAAATAAATAATAATAAAATAAAAATATGTTTATTAATAATTATAAAGCTTAAGATGTGTAATTAGTAAGTGAGAAACATATAATACATGATTAATATGTGTGAAATAAAATAAAAATATGTGATAATAATTAAATAATACTAGATTAATAATGTTAAACAGTAATAAATAATATAAAAATATATGAATTAGAAGAAAAAAATAAAAAAAAATAATTTATATAATTATATTAATCTAGAAATTATGTATAATATTAAAGCATGTAATGAAATGATAGAATAAAATAATACAATAAATTAATAATTTTAAGAATAATAAGAAAATAATAATAATAAGTATCTAATTTTTATATGCTAGAGATATTAAAAATAATAATAATAATAATAATTAATTAATAATTATAATTAATTTCTAATAATAAGATATATTTATAAAATAACTTGATTAATAAGCTGTATATAAGATAATTATTAAATATATATATTTAGACTAATTATCAGTTTTTATATACTTCTTAATGCATTTAAATAATATGAATTTTTTTTTTATTAAAAATTATATTTTTTTAATATTTTCTAATTTTATTTTACATATTATTATCTGTAATTACTGCATTAAAACATTTAATTAGTATTTAAATTATTTCATTAATATTATGATAATAATAAACATATCTTTTTATTACATCTTAATTATTTTCTGTTAATATTATTTTCTGATATTAATAAAAATAAAAATAAAACTAATTAAATATATAATAAATTTTTAAAAACTTATAAAAATAATAAATATTTTATTTTATAAAATGCTAAAAATCATCATATATTATAAAACTTATAATAAAAATATAATAATTAACTTAATTAAATAAATTAAATGCTTTATATAATAACAGAATATTAATTAATAATTATTATAATAGAATAGCTGTTTTTATTTATATTCATATTTATTTTAATTCTGATTAAAAAAGATTCTGATTAAAAGTTTCATAATCTGGAAACTTTTGTTTTTTTATTTATTTTTGAAAATTTCTTTTTTCATGCATGCTTCTCTCATATTCTTGTCTTTATTTTTTTATTATTTTATCTTAATTATACTTTTATTTTTCTTAATTATTTTACTTATTTTTTTTTTTTTATTTCTTTATTTTTTTTACAAATCTTATAATAACTTCTTTTACTATTTTAGTTACTTCTAATATGTTAAATAATAGTTTTTAAAGTAAAAACATTTACTAATACTTATTTTAGATTTGAAAACTTTTCATTTTTTTAGATATTTAGCTTGTAAATATTTTGCATTATTTTCTGTTTTTACTTATATTAGTAAGTTTTTTTAGTAATATTTTATATAAATTAGTTTTTAATAAGATTTTTTTTCTAATATGTTTTAATATTAGTATTTAAGAAAATTAATATTATGCTGAATATTTCATTATTCTCTAATTTAAATATTTTATTAAATTTTATAATTTTTATTAAAAAATTCAGTCTTAGTATTTTTAATGATTTTAAAGATTATTTAAAAATTACTAATATTAATAATATTATGTTTTATAAGAATTTTAAATGTTATGATTATTTCTTTCTTACTAATCTTATTAATGTTTTTTAAATTCTTATTAATACTAATTATATGCTATTTTTCTTCTTATAATTTCTTCTTAATTTTTATTTTTAATTAATATATTCTAGACTTTTATCTTAATTTTAAAGTTAAGATTACTAAATTTTAGCTTATTTTTTATTCTAATAACTTCATAACTTTTTAAGCTATTTTTTTTAAATTATCTATGTAAAATAATAATTACATGAAATTAGTCTTACTTTTAATAAAGTATTTATTTTATTAGAAATTTAAGAATGATTTTTTCAAACATGCTGATTTTAAGAACTTATCTAATCTTTATCAGAATTTTATCTTAATTTTTCAAGTTTATAAAATAATCTAATACATCAGCATTCAGCATTTATAATAACTGAAAATTATGATTAAGATTACATAATATATATAACAGAAGCAAGCTTCATACTTATCAGAAATATTAATTCAGAAATTAATAATTTTCAGAATTAAAAGTATTACTTTCTGTTTTTTCTTCTTACTAGAAGTAATAATAAATATAAATAAGCAGGCTTTAATTTTTTGCTTTTTTACTAAAGATTTAATAATTAATATCTTCAGATTAATTATCTTAATATTTAATTTATTAAATATCTTGATGATTTTCTTAAAAACAGAAATTATTATTTTTTTAGTAAAGAATTAAAAAAATAATATATCATTTTCTGATAAGAATGAGAACAGATTAAACTTTAAATTACTAGTATTATTTTCTACTGTAAAAGCTAATGTTAGCATATATATCATCTGATAAAAATCATAATATTAAGATACTTATCTGAAGAATTATCTTTACTTACTTGCAGAAATCATTCTTAATTTATCTTTTTATCTTCTTTTATACTAAGTATAGTAATACTAATAAATTAATTATAAAATATATTATAATTTTAAATAATATTAATAACTTTTTTTATAACTTATATGCTAATTACATATGAGATAATTATTTTAATGCTTGTTTATTATATGCATATTTTTTTTTACTTATTTCTTATTATTTTTTTATATTTAATAGTATTTCTAGATAAATATTTTAAACTTATTATTAAATTTTCTATTTCTGAATATTTTTCAGATATTCTAAATACTCTGAATTTATTTTTAGATTTTAATGTAATTAATTCATCTTGTTTTACTTATTTTATTACTTCTGTTAATAAAAATACTTCTAGTAATATTTTCAGCAGTGCTATCTTTTTTATTATATATAAATATTATTACTTATTTTTATTTACTAATATGTTTTTTCTAGAAATTAATATTATTTTTAAAAAATGTAATCATATTCATGCTTATTTTTGTAATATTATAAACTTGAATAAGATATTTAATATTTAGTTTATTAATATTCTTCTCTAAGTTTTTTTCTTATTTTATCTCATTTCTAAATAATTTAGCTCTTATAATTAATAATAAAATACTTTTTCTTTTTTACTTTTTATTTATTATTACTAATTCTGTATTTATAATACATAATCATAGTTTATGTTAGTAAGTTATTATTTATAAAAGTTTTTACTTTTCTCAAGTCTTAATTTATTATTATTTTAATTATATTTTATTTTCATGCTTATTAACTTAATTCTGATTTCTTTTTTTCTTATAATAATTACTTATTTCTTTTCACATATGTTTTTTTCTGCTTTTTTATTATTTAATTTTTTCTAACTTACATAACTTTTAATTACTTATTTTAATTTTTTAAAATAAAGCTTAAGTTTAATATTTTTTTTTTCTAATTTTTATTCTGAATTATCTTCTTTTTTAAATGCTTTTAATAGAGAAATATTCTCTACTGCTTTTCTTAAAGTTATTAATATTTTTTTTTTTTTTTTTTTTCTGATATTTTAAACTTTCTTTCTTCTTCAGATGCTTCTAATATCAAGTTTAACTTTAATTCTTATTTTAATATTTCAAGTATGTTTTTAAGTTTTTATTATATTTTATGTATTATTTCTGACTTGTTTATTATTTAGCATGTATAAATCTTAATTATTTTTTTCTGTTATTTTTATTTTATTCTAGCTATAAATATAATTATTTTATAAAATAATATTATTTACTTTTAAGTTTAATAATTTAATATGTAAATTATTCTGAATATTATTATATAATAATTATAAATGTTAATTAATTTTTTTAATTATATAATTTACTTCATGAGATTTCTTATATTTCTTCTAAATTAATTTATAAGTTTATTTTTATAATATTTTATTATTTAATATTAATGTTTTCTCATGCAGGTTTACTTTTATCTTATAATTTATAATATATTAAAAATTTCTTTTATATCAAGAAATTTAATATTTTTATAAATTTTCAAATCTTTTACATTCTCTTAAACTTTCTTATTTATAAATTAAATTTATTTTAAATTTATCATTCTTTAAATTAATTTTTTATTAATGTAAATTTTTATTCTCTTTCTGCTAGTAATTAACTTGCATATTTATTATTTATTTTTTAATTACATGATATTATTTCAGATATTTCTTATTCTTATTATTCTGAAAATTTTTTTTCATTTTTTACTTATATAATATTTTTGCTAGAAGAGAATTATTCTAAACTAGCTTCATGTATTAATTATGTCTTTCACAGTAATTTTATTTGTAATTAATGTTTCTTGCTTTCATTTAGTTCTATTATTTCTTATCATATTTCATTCTAACTAATTTCTCTTATTCAGATGCAGTATTTTCTTTTTTTTAAATAAAAGTTTCTACTTTTAATGATTCTATTTATAGTAAATTAATTGAGATATTTTCTTCTAGCAGAACTTATATTAATATTAATTCAATAACTTCTTATTATAATCTTTTTATTTTCATTACTCATGACTTTACATTATTTAAGTCTGATAATCTTTCTATTACTTTTAATAAAGTATCTTATTTATATAATATTATCTAATCTGCAGTAATAAAAAATAATTATTATAATAACTAAGTTTCTTTTTTTTATTTTTATTCTGATTTAATTTATTTTTTTTTCTGTCAAGCTTTTATTTTAACTTATTTTATATTTATTCTTTCTTTTAAATAAGCTTTAAAATGAGAATTCTTAAGTTACTTTTTAATTATATTATAGTTTCATATTAATTTATAATATTATTACTATCATATTCTAATTAAAAGAAATTCATTTTAAAAAATTCTTATTATTTTCATCTTATTCAGAATTATTTTCATTATTTTTAATATATTTATTATTTAAGTTATTATCTAAATTTTTATTTTTGATTTTTTTAATTATCTTAGTAATCTTAGTACTTTATATAATTCTAGTAGTAGTATTATTTTAATCTCTCTCAGAAACATTCTTCTTCATTTTCTTATTCTTATTAAATACATCATTAATATTAATAAAACTATCTAAATCATTTCTAGAATAATATTTCTTAAGTTTATTACTCATAATTATTCTTATAATTTGCATATTATTTAATTTCTTAATCTAATAATAAGTATATTACTCATTAATATTTATTATTTTATATAATTCTAATTAATAAAATTAAAATCTTTAAATTCTTAATATATTCTTATTATCTTTCATGTGATATAATAAAATAAAGTTTTTAATACTTAAGAATTTATTATGTATGTTATAATCATTATTAAATTATTTCTTATTTTTCTTTCTAGTTTATTTCACAGAACTAACAGCTTTTTATATATTTTAATTACATTTTTTAATTTAATATGCTTGCATGATAATAAGATCTTATGTTAAGTAAATTTTATTTTAAGATAATATTTTTTAAATTCTAACTTTACATTTCATTAGCAGAACTGTATCTTAATTTATTAGAACTTAATAAAATAACATACTTGTTAATCATCTTGCAATAACATGATTAATTATTAATACTGCAGGTAAATGTATAACTTAATTTTTTTTAAAATTATTTATCATTTTTAAAAGCATTTCTTTAATCAGATAATAATTTCATTTAATCATATTATTTATATGAGAGTTATAAAAAAAAATCTGAATATATTTAATCTTATATCATCTTAATAATTTTTTAGTAACATTCTTATTTTCTAATTTATTATTAATAATAATAATTTTAAGCATTTCTTATTACATGATTATATTCTAATAAATAAACTAGATAATTTTTATAATAATAATATGTGATAAAAATCATGCTTTAACTTATCTAAATAGATTATCTCAAGTAATAATAATATATTCCTTTTTATTATTCTTAAACATGTATGTAATATTAATTCTAATCTTTTCTCAAGCTATTAAAATTTATATTAAATAAAGCATTTCTTCTTATTAATTCAGATTTCTTATTTAACATGCATGACAGATTTAAACATATTTTTTAATATTTTTATACATTTCATACTAATAATAATAATTCATTAATAAAACATGTGTATTTTCTTAATTCTTGTAATTAAATTTATCATGTAATGCTTTAATTACAAGATATTATTATTTTTTATTATTAATAATTCTTCTTAAGAAAATGTTTTTATTAGCTTATTTAAATAATAAATTATTTTTTATTACATGTTATAAGATCTTCTGATAAAACTTAGCATAATTATTAATAAGATTTTTCAGTTTTCTAAGCATGATTAAATAATGCATGATTTATTCAGATTTATTACTATAAGAATTATTAAAAATATATAAGAAATTTTTATTATTATTATTATTTTTCAAGATACTAGTAAGTCTGATATGAGCATGATACATGCTGAGTTTTATGTTAATATAATTATTAATATCTTATTTTTTAAACTCAGATTCATTATCAGAAATGTTAAATTTTTAAGAAAATATGTTAATTATAATGTATTTTATATTGGAAATATGCTTTATATTAAAGTTAAATAATCTGATTTAAGTAATCTAATTTATAATAAAAGCATCTGAAAAATAAGTAATAATTTTATTTAATTATATGATAAGTATTTAAACATTAACTTCTAACTAAAAGTAAATATTATAAATTTAATGATAAAACTTCTTAAGAATCTTTAAAACTGTATAATATTTTTATTTACTAGTATTATACTTGCTTTTAATATTAGATTATATTTTAGAATTAAATTATGTAAAATATTAAATATTTCTTTAAATTTACATGAATACAGCATCTCATTCTTTCTTACTTGCATTAATAGTAATAATAATAATTAATAATTTTAGAATATAATTAAGCAGTAGAACACATGAAAATATACTTAATTTTTTTCTAAACTTATTAAATATGTTATCTTTATTATTTTCTCATTTTTATTATACTTTTAATTATAATAAGTAATAGAGAAATTTTATAATTTAATAATATTTAATGATACATATCTGATAATATCTCATGAAATTAAAAAACTCATAAATTTTGGAAATATTTTATAAAATGAGCTATTTCAAGATCTTCTTAATTTTCTTTTTATTAGATTTATAATTATTATAATTATAAACTCATCTAATAATTTCTATTTTAAGTATTATAAAATGTAATTTTTCTGCAGAAATTACTTTTTCAGATATTTTACTAAGCTAAAGTATTTTATTAATGTTTTACAAGTATTTCATAATAAATTAATATATTTCAGATTTAATTTCTTCTTTATTATAATTAATTTTTAGTTCTTTAATATTAATGTTATTTAGAACTACATGATAAATATATAACATGATATTTTCAAGAATCTTTATAAATATACATATAAATTATTTTATTAAGTTTATTATTTTTATAAATATTAAAATCTGATATAATAATTCTAGTAAAATTATTATAATAATCATATTATAATCTTCAAAATGCAGTAAGAGTTAATTATAATCTGAAAATTATTAATAATTATGATAATAATCATTTCTGCAAATTTTTTAATAAAATTATTAATATTTAAAAGTAAGTTCACATCTTATATTATATGCTTGTTAACATGAATTATAAAATTAATAATTTAATAATTGGATATTCTTTTTAATAAGAAATTAAGAATTTTAATATGAATTATAGTAATATTTAAAAATGCTAGTCTTAATTTATTTTTATAACATATTAATTATCTTAACTTTTAATACTTATGAAATGTAATAATTAGAAATTTATTATGCTTTATAAGAAATTATTTATATTCTTTATAGTAAAGTAATTTTAAAATAAATTTTTTTAATATTTAAGAAATCTTAAGCAAGATACTTTTCATAATGTATTAATATGATTATAAGAACTTCTTTTTTTTTAGATATAAGATCTTATTCACATGTGATTTTTTCAAGTTATTTTTACATGAGCTTTTTATTAGAAGGAAATTCAGCTAGATATAATCAGAAGTACTTTGAATACTTATTAAAAAGCATTTTATTAAATTTTTTTTTGTTATATTCATTATCATAATACTTATTAATGCAAGACTAAATTTAATTAATTAAATTTTCTAATGTATTTTCATTATTAACTTCTAATATAACTAGCTTTATCTTCTTCTCTTTACATTTTCATATTATTTTTATATTAAATAAATTCTTTAATATTTTTTCATACTTTCATTTACATAATCACATATCTTTATTTTAAAGCTTTTTTATTATCTTGTATTTAAAATCATATTTATCTGATATTTTTATCAGAAACTTTACATGCATGTGAGAGCATTATAATGTTATGATAAGTCTAACTTATTTTAATTTACAGAAATTATAATATATTATCAAGTTTATTACTGTATATATTATCTTTATAAATAATCTTTTTAATATATGTATTTTTGCAGAATTTTTCTTATTACTAGCAGATAAATGCTCTTAATTACATCTGCTTTTTAATTTAAAGTACTATACTACTAAATATTATTATAATAATAATATGAATTTTTTAATATATGATATATCTTGAATTAAATAATGTAAGAATTATTAGCTAAATAAATGTATATAATAATATTTTTTATTATATTTATTTTATAATCTCATTAGATTTTCTGCTATTAGAATTTACTAAGAATAAAATCTTAATTATTATTTTTAATAATTATTAATATAACATGAGTTAAGATATCTCTAATTTTAACTAACATATTATTATAAATTTCTACACATTTCATAATGTTTTTTATTTATTTAGTAAGAATGATACTATAATTATAACTAATATTAAGTTTAAACTTTTTTATAAAATTAAGATTAATGTAATTAACTTTTAATTTATTATTAATAATAATATTTATCAGCTTATTATTAATATTAACATATGTTTTTATAATACTAATAGCAAGAATTAAGTTTTTCTTTTTTACAGAAATTAATTATAGATGTTTTACTTATATTGCTTTCTAATATAAAATTTTTACTTTAACTAGCTTAGACTTTTTATTATTATAATTATTTTTAATAAGCAGAAGTATTTTAAACATGCATTAATAAATAATATATAATAATTCTAAAATTTTTTAAATAATAAAATTAATAATAAGAATATTAAAAATTTTATTAATAATTTCTTTTACATTTATTACTTTTCTAAGCTTTTTTAATATTTTTACTAGTTATTAATAATTTCTGTACTGAGATCTGAATTTTAAGATATTTATTATTTTTATATTATTTATGATTATTTCATTATCTGCAAGTTTATAATCTTTATTAACTTTTTCAATTCTTAATTAAAAATTATATAATTTTTTTTCTTAAAATTTAATAAGTATCTAAAATTCATTTTCTGGAACTTGATAATTAATAACTTAATTTTCTTTTAAGTAATTCTTGATTTTAGCTAGCTTAAGCTTTTTAATACATATTTTCTTATTTTCTGAAATAATAATAATTATTCTTATGTGTGTTTCATACTTATTATTATTATTACTAGATTTTTCAGAACTGTTACTTTTTATTATATTTATTCTAATTTTAATTAACTACATACATGCTTAATAATCTTACATAATTTTAGTATTTTAAGATTAGATAACTTATTCTAGCATTAAGACATGATCTTCTTTATTAGTAATGAGAGATTAATTAATTCAGTATTTTTAAATGATATAGTATTATGATTTATTCTGAGTAAATCATAAAATTAGTTTATTTTTTTCTAGCATATCTGCTTGAAGCTTTTAAATCTTAGTATTAAAATAATACTTTTTTTATATAATATTATTTTAATATATTAAATAATTTATTTTATTATAATTATTTTTATTATAATAAAAACATGTATTATTAAAATTATAAAGTATATATTAATCTTGATTTTTATAATTTCTAATTATTACTTAATTATATATAAGCATTAATGAGATAATAATAAAAGTAAATATAAATGCAAGCTTAGCTAGAGCTAATGCTTGAATTATCATAATGTAAAAATTAGTTTTAGTAATAAGTACTTATAAAGATAAAATAAGAGCTTTCATAATTTAAGTAAGATTTTTTATTTAATCTTTCATTTTATTACTTATCTTACTTAAACTTTAATTAATACATGATGAAAAAAAGTAATTATGTGTAAAAGTAACAGAATTTTAAGAAAATTAAATTATCTTCTCTTCAGTTTTTATGTTTATTTTTTCTATTTCTTTTCAGAAATTTTTAAGAAATTTTCTAATAATAATACTATTAATTATTCTGATTACAGTTATAATCATGCAAGAATTTATAATCTTCTTATAATTTTAAAAAAAAAATTCAAGTTTTTTATTATTCAAATCTTATTATCATGCCAGCTAGTCTAGTTCTCATTTAGCTTAGTCTCATGATCTTTCTATTATATAAGAGCTCATGAAACCTCATTCTCATCTACTTTCCAGTAATGAGTTCTGGTTATAATTTATATATATGTTCATCACATATTTTCTTCTAGTATTTCTTATTATTAGCTGCTAGTTTTATCTTCATTATATATCTTTAATTCTGATTCCTGATCTGATTTTTATAATTTTTATCATTTTAAAAAAAAGATAATTTATGAAGCAGAATTTTTAATGTCTAATCTCTTATAAGAATTATTATTTTATTATTTTCTATCTTATTAAAAATTAAATATATTTTCTTATCTCTTATAAAAAAGTACTATAAGCTACTTTTATTATAATTAATGATGATAATAGCTCTGATTTTACTCAGATAAATAGGTTTTCTAATATTACTCTCATACTAAGTAATGTTTGATAAGATTACTTACTAAAATAAATAAAGCAGTTTCTTTCATGTATAGAAGAAATTAAGAGCTTAAATAAGAATAACATGTTTTATGATTCTGAAATGATTATTCTAAAGTTTAAGTATGATAATTTTAAAAAAGAACATGCTTTAATAAAGAAACTTGAGATTACTTAGTATAAACTGTGTATTAAAGAACTCTGCAAGAAACTAGTAACTACTAATCAGCAAATTAAAAGTATAATATTTATTTCTAATTTTAATTATATAGTTTTTACTAATACATCTTACTTAAGATATCATATGCTGATATAATCAGTATTAAATATGTTAATTATTCTTATTTAATTTTAGTTATTACTTCAGAACTTTTTTATAGCATATATAAATCATATTATAAAATTATATTATAAAATCTCAGCAAATAACATCTCAGCAGCAGGCATTTTTATAATTAAAGTTTAAAAATTTAAAAATATTTAAACTAATCTGAATATAGATTTAGTATGAGTAAAATTATTATCTTATAATAATAAAATTAATAAGATTTTATTTTATAAGAATATGAAGAAATTTTAAGTAAAAAACATGTATAAATTAAAAAACTTTATAATAATAAGTTACATTTTTTACAGATATAATTACATATATTTTATAAAATAAAAAAAATATAAAATATTTAAGATTATATAGTATTTTAATATTATACTTTTTTAAAAATAAGAATTTTATATAAATTTTTTATTTAAATTATTTACTTAAGTATAGCTTGAAAACTAACTGAAGAATTAAATTATAAATTTATAATAAATTTATAAAATTTTCTAAATGCAGTATAAGAAAGTTAAATAATATGAAAATTAAAGCATGTATGATTTCATGCACATTCTGAAAATATTTAAGTATTAATTACAGAAATTCTATATTAAAAAATAGCAAATAACATATTTTTACATAAAAATTCTTTCTAAAGTTCATGTGAAATTTAATAAATACTTAAAAAAAATTAATACTCTTAGCTATAAAATGCTAATTTCTTATCTTTTTAATATAAAAAATAACATTCCAGTCTATTAGATATTATTATAAAATAATAATAATAAAAATAAAAAAAACAGAAATTAAAAAAAAAAAAATGCTGATAGTAATAAAAATACATGAAGAAAGCATAAATTTAATTCTAATAAAAATAAAAACTTTAACAAAAAAGATTTCTGATGTAATTATTATAAATGCTATGAACATGTTATCTTGAATTATAAAATTCTTAAAAGCTAAAAAGCTATAAATAAAAAGAAAGCTAAGAATAGTAAAAAATTAAAAAATTAGTTAAGAGAATTCTGAATGTTATTATAATTCTTAAAATTAATAAAAAAAAATAAAGTCTGCTCAGTTTTCTAATCATAGTTTAAATTTAAATTTCTAGAAATTTAAAAATAATTCTAATCTTAATTAATTTCAGAGCTAAAGCTAACTTTGTTAATAACATTTAAGTAAAGAAAAATAGCTTAGAAATTAACTTATTTTAATGCAGAATGATTAAGATCTTAAGTAAGCATCATATGTATATTTTTAGTAGAATAAATCTTAATATTAATATTACTGATAATCAGAAAAATATGCATATTACTTCTCATGAGTTTTAAGTAATTAATCTAGAAAATTATAATATGATTCTTAGCCTTTCCTAGCTATAAGATATTAATCTTCTGATTAACTAAGTAGAAAATAACTGAATCTATTAATTAAATCTCTTAAATATTATTCTTAAAAAAATTCTGTTACTTACTGCTAAAAATCTTAACATTAATATGAATTTTATAACTGCTGAGAATATTATTAATAAGTTACTTAGTAAGACTAGTACTTATCTAATTTATTTAAAAATAAACATGAAAACACATGATGAGCAGCTTATTATAGCTTATTAAGTTAAATTCAGCAATATATCTACTAATTTTTACTTGTTTATATAATTATAATTATATTTTTTTTTTAAAAAGATAATGCTTAATTTTCATTAACACTTATATGTAAAACATGTGATTAAGATGAAAATAAAAAAGAAATTCTCATTTCTTTTAATTTCTAATCTTTTAATTATCAAGTTAGAGATTCTGTGCAAATATATTATTATTATATTAAATAAAGAATGAATTTTCTTATTAAAATTACCTGCAGAAGTATTTATATTATTTATATTAAAAAAAAACAGAAATCTGAGACTTTGTATAAATTACAAGTAATTAAATTATATTATAATTAAGAACAAGCATTCATTACTGCTCATTACTAAGAGTCTAGACTGTCTTAATAATGTAAAAGTTTTCTTAAAGTGTAATTTTTGCAATATTTATTATTATATAAATATCAAGTAAGAAGACTGCTAGCTAATAACTTTCTGAATCTAATATGATTATTATGAATTTAATATCATGTCTTTTAGTTTTATAAATGTTTTAGCTATGTTTCAGGTCTATATTAATGAAGCTCTTGCTAATATTTTAGATAACTTTATTATAATTTACTTAAATAATATTCTTATTTTCTTAGATTTAATAAAGAAGTATAAAAAGCATGTTCAGACTATTATAAAATATTTTAATCATGCTAATTTATATATAAAAAATAGCAAGTATGAATTTGCTACTGATAGAATATTATTCTTAGATTTTATAATTAAATCTGATAGCATATTTATGAAACAAGATTAAATTAAGACTATTTATAAATAATCTGAATTTAGAAATATTAAGAAAATTCTTACTTTCTTAGAATTTATGAATTTTTACTGCAGATTCATTAAAGTCTACTTAAAAATTACTTATTTTTTTCATGAATTTATTAAAAAAGAAAAAAAAAATCAGTAGAAAATGCTATTTTACTGGTTAAAAAATGCTTAGAATGCTTTTAATTATTTTAAAACTGCTTTTATTACTGCTTTACTTCTTGTATATTTTAATATTTAGAGAAAGATTTTTCTTAAGATTAATGCATTTACTTTTATTATTACTGAAATTTTATTATAATTATAAGATGATAATTTCTAGTATTTTATTATTTTTTATAGCTACAAGCTTATTAATACAGAAATATACTATAATATGCATGATAAGAAGTTCTTAATAATAATTATTTTATTTAAATACTAAAGATATTATCTGAAAAAAAGCCAGTATCTAGTAATTATCTTATCTGATTATGCTAATCTGTAATATTTTATGATAATTAAGATATTAAACGAATGCTAGATGAGATGAGCAGAAGTACTTAATACATATGATTTTATTTTTTTACATCATTCAGATAAGCTAAATCTAATAAATGCACTTAGCTATTATGCAAATTATGCTAAATTTTATCATGATAAGATAATACTTTTTATTTTATAAACAAAGCTTTAATATGAAGTTAAATTAGAATAATTAACTAAAATTATAAAATCATTTTAAATTCTTGCTAATTATATATAAGTATATGATAAAGAATATAAAGTATTTTCTTATATCTTATTTTTTTTTCTTATGAAGAATATAACTTAAAATAAAAATAATAATATTTTTCTCATATTAAAAATATATCTTGCATGCTATTACTAGCTCATTACAGATATTAGAAACTCTTCTAGAAATCTTATATTATAAATATTAGTTAATACTATACTAGTATCTGAAATAACTTATTCTGACTTACTTAAATTTCTGACTTTACTTCTTACTTAAATTCAAGAACTTAATTTCTTTATTATTATTTAAAAAGAAAAAGTTATAAATTTAGATAATAAATTTAAAACTGATAAATTAACATGAATAATTAATAATGATATTTTTCATATTAATAATTATATATTTATTTTATAATAAATAATATTAATTACTAAAATCTTATACATAAATCATGATAATTTTTAAGAAAAATATTTTAGTATTAAATAAATTATTAAAATAATCTGATAAAAGTATTATTAATATGAACTTTTAAAAAATATTATTAATTACATATACTTATATGATATATGTCAGCATATTAAGTCTTATTATTATAAATTATATAATAAATTAAGCATTATTTCCATGCCTGAATAATTATTTAAGATTATTTTCATGAATTTTATTACTAATTTATTAGCTAGCTTATGAAAAGAATTAGTATATAATATTATTCTAGTTATTATTAATATCTTTATTAAGTTTATTCTGTACATTTCATGCAAGAAGAAATATATAATAAAAAATTTAGCAAAAATCTGCTATAAGTATATTTTCATAATTTATAATATGCTTAAAATTATTATTTCTGATTAAGATTTACTATTCATAAGTAAATATTAATTAATATTATATTCTTATTTTAATATATGTTATAAGCTTTTTACAGTTTTTAATTTTTAAATAAATAATTAAATGAAATATTAAAACTAAATTCTAGAATATTATCTAAAATACTTTATTAATTTTAATCAAGATAACTAAAATTACTAGCTACTAATAATATAATATATATATAATTAGTTAATGCACAGCTTTACTAGCTTAGTATTTATAAAAATTCTTATGAGTTTTTATCTAAAACTTTAAGTTAATATTTTAAAATTTTCAGAATAATCTGCTATAAAGATAACTGATTATGCAGAAATATTCTCAGAAATGTAATAATAACTTATTACATAACTAGAATCTGCATGTTTATAATAAAAGTTTTATTATAATAAAAAACATATTCTTAAAATCTTTAAAATTAGAAATTTTATTATGCTGCATGTTAAAAATCTTAATATATTATACTCAGCTTGTAAATTAAATTATAAACATGTAAGCTTATTTTAAATTATAAAAACTTAAAGTAAGTAATTATATAAACTTTAATTATTACTCATATATAAAAGCATATATTTTGTTTTTCATGTATTATTATTAGAAATATATAATTAGAAAAAAAATATGCTTATATTATCAGAATTAAAGCTGGTTAATAATACTAAGAAATTTATAATTAAGAAAATTCTTAAAAATAAATAATAATAAAGTAAAAAGAAATATCTTATCTACTAAGCTGATTAGATTTCAGAAAATAATATATAAGAATTTAAAGAACATGTTACTGATATGAAAATATTAAATAACTTTCTTAAGTAAGAAATAAAATTTTTAGCATTTATAACTATGTTAAAAAAGTAATGTAAGCTTAATAATTAATTATCTCATATTATTAAATATATTTTTTTTTTTATAAATTTTTTTCTTATAGAATTTTTATAAAATTTTAATAAGATATTTATACATAAAAGATATATTACTAGCATGAAAAAACTTTTATTTTATTTTAAGAAATATTATTAGTTATAAAATTACTTTAAAATTATAATCAAATTATACTGCATTATAAAATTACAAGCTTAAAACTTATTCTTCTTATTTTTATTAATAAGAACTAGCAAAATTATATGTCTTTTTAATACTCATTCAGATTCATTATAATTTATAATAAGCATTTCTGAGATAAAATTATATTTAATAATTACTAGTTTTTTTTAATAAGAAGACTAAGAAAGAACTGCATTAAAATCATAATTTTCATACTTAATTTATATTATAATAATAGTCTTAGTACTGTTCAGCTTTATAAAGATTTCTGAACATTACTTCATGCTATCAGAAAGTATAATTAATAAATTAAATTCTTAAAAAATCATGCTAGTTATAAAATATGTCAGCATCTGATACTTATAATAATTAAAAATTATAACTAAGATTATATAATATATATAACAGAAGCAAGCTTTATACTTATCAGAAATACTAATTTAAAAACTAATAATCTCTGAAACTGAAAGTATTACTTTTTATTTCTTTTTTTTACTAGAAGTAATAATAGTTATAAATAAGCAAGCTTTAACTTTCTGCTTTTTTACTAAAAACTTGATAATTAATGCTTTCAGATTAATTATCTTAATATTTAATTCATCAGATATCTTAATAATCTTCTTAAAAATAAAAATCATTATTTTCTTAATAAAAAACTAAGAAAATAATATTTCACTCTTATCAGAAGATGTAAATAAATTAAATATTAAATTATTATTATTATTTTTTACTAAGAAAACTGATATTAGCATACATGTTATTTAATAAAGATTATAAAATATAAAATATTTATTTAAATGATTTTTTATACTTGCTTACAGAAATCATTCTCAGTTCATTCTGCTAATTATAATTAAGATTTCTGTTTTACATTTGCTTACTACTATTTCTTACTAATTAAAAAATTCAAAATGAGTTTCTCTTATCACATGTTATTATTTAGTATTTTTTCAGATAATAATAATTATACAGGTTAATCTCTGCTAACATTCTAGCATTAACATTTTCTCTACTAATATTTAAAGATATTAGTAATTTGAATTAGTAATCTAATTAAGATACTTAATTAAGATTATTATCACATGCAGAATAAAAAGTTCATTTAGTTTTAAATAAATGAACTATAATAATTATTAAAAATAATATTATTATTGCATATTAATAAGATAAAGTACTTATTAATTTATATTTCTTTTAAAAATAAATATAACAAGCATATTTTTTTTTCTAATCTAGAAATATATAAATAAATGATAAATTAATAAAGTTTTTTATACATCTAGTACATGAATGAACATTATAAACATATTAATATAAGTATTTTCTTTATAAAAATACTTATTTATAATAATAAAATCATGTTAAAAGTATATATTAAGATATTTTGAAATTTAAAAAAAGAATAAAGCATGTTAGTATAATGTTTCTGAAAAATATTTAATAAAATAAATACTTTAATCAGATTAATTAAAGTAATTATTACTTAAAAATAATAAGAAAATTATGAAATTATAATGATTTTAATAAAGAAAGTTATTAAATAACTTTATAAAGCTTTCATGCTTTAATAAGATATTAAAATAACTTGTTTATTCTTTAAATCATATTACTAATACTAATCTGATATTATTATAAAATCATATAATTTCATAATAATAGTAACTCATTTCTAATAATATCTTGAGTAAAATATAATATTAATAATAGCTTTTTTTATAAATTTTATATTATAATTTTAGCTTCTTAAATATTAAATACTTATATAATTTTCTTAAATAAGAGAGATAATATTTTATAATAAAAAAAAATTCTAATTTTATAATTTTTAATAATACTTAAAAAAGAAAAAAAAAATAATAATAATATTATTATTATATAAATTATTATTTTATTCTTGCTTATATTAATTTAATTATTTTTAATTATTACATATAATAATATAATTCTAATATAATAACATGAACTTATTTACTAATTTTTATAGCAATTATACTATCTTAAATAAATTTTAAATAATTATTCATGCTAATAACAAGTATTATATAAGCATATAATAATATTATTCTATTATTCTATTATTTTCTATGCTATTTACTGCTTGTTCTAGTATAATTTACTAGAATCTTAAAGTTATTAAGACTAACTTTTTATTAGAAAGAAGGTAATTATCATGCTAGCTAGTCTAGTTCTTATTTAACTTAGTTTTATAGCTTTTCTTATTATATAAAAGCTTATGAAATTTTATTTTCATTTGCTTTTTAATAATAAGTTCTGATTATAATTTATATATATGTTCATCACATACTTTCTTCTAGTATTTCTTATTATTAGCTGCTAGTTCTATCTTCATTATATGTTTTTAGTTCTGGTTTCTAATCTGGTCCTCACATTTATATGTGTATATAAATACTTTTTTCTTTTTTATTAATAAGATTTTTAATTATACTTTTAAATATATTTTATTTCATACTTGAAAAATTATTTTAATTAAAATACTTTTTTTAATATATCATATTTATAAATTTCTTAGATAAGTTTTAAATAAATATTTAGTAATATATAAATTTATTAATTTTATTTTTCTTATATATTTTTTTAAATATAAAAATGTATTAGTAAATGTATAATTTAACTTCTTTTATATTATATTTCTAAAATTTTTTAATAAGAATCTTAAGATATTTATAATTATAAATGAGCTGCTTAATATTCTAATAAAAGAATTCTTTTTTTAATTTCTTTTTTATTCTAAGCTAATTTTTATTTTATGCTTTTAAAAAATTTCAAATTTATACTTTATCATTCAGCTAGTAATAATTTATAACATGTGATATTATATAATAATTATTTAAAATTATTTCATGATTTTTACACATTTACTTATACATGCAGAGAAAATAAATAATATTATTATTATTAAATGCTAATACTCTAATTTATTCAGAATATAAAAAATTTTTAAAATATAAAATAATTATTAGATTTATAATTAATAAGAATATAATGCTTTTAATTACTAAAATTTTAATTAATAATTTTAGTTTCAAGAATATAATAGTTATAAAGCTCAGATTTTTACTTGCATTAATTTCTTTAATAATATCATGATTTGAAGAAAGACTTAATATTCTGAATAATAAAATAAATATTAATGATTTTTATTAATGAGAGTAGAACATGAAATTCCTTTTAATATTTTAATAGATTTATTTTATAATACTAGAAATAAATTAACTGTATAATTAGTTTAATTATACTAATTAATTATTATAAGATCTGGCCTCACAGGCAGTTCTACTAAGTCTTTCTTATTTAATTTATCTTAGTAGAACTCTTGCAAAATTCTCATAGAGCTTTGCAGGAATTCTGTCTACTAACTTGATAATCTTGTAAAATTTTACCAGATCTCATAAGCTGAGATTAGATTATAAGAAATTAGTAATATATAAATTACTAATTAACTAAGTAAATAGAAAATCAGTAATAATGCAAGTAATAATAGTATATTTATCTTTTTATTATATTTTCTTATAAAGCTAAATCATGCTAGATTACTTATATACTTAATTTCTTATATTTTATTACTTATTTTTAGTAATATGCTTGATAATAATTTTTTAATAAAATTCATAAATAATTTCTGCTTCTGAATATAAAGAAGAGCAGGCATTCTTCTTCTGCAAATTAATTATAATTTCTGAAACTTAAAGAATTACTGAACTTGAATTTCACAAGTTATCTAAATTAACTTGCAAGATACCAGATCATAATTATGAACTCTTTCTAAATCTTAATTTTATATTAGATTAATTAATTTCTGCAGATGAGCTATCTGTAAATTAATCAAGATATTTAAAACAGCCTGCAGAATATAATTTCTCATTTATAATAATTATAAGTAATATTTAAATTCTTAATTTTATATAACTTCAGATCATGATTAAACAAATTAATTTAATTATTTATTTTAAAAAAATCAGAAAAGAATTAGAAAAACTTTATAATCTTATAAAGCATTAATACTTAGAATTTCTTAAAATTATAAATTTTAAATTATCTGTAAAGAAAAACTACAAATAATTCAAATTACAAGCTTTAAAATTAATTTATAAGATTTCAGATTTCATTAAGTATAAGAAGTTTCTTATTTTAATAAATAATAATTTTAATTTTCTTGATATTTCTTCTGAAGATTAAATTACATATGTAAAAACAAGTCTTCATTATATCATGATTAAGAAATGAGATAATTATATCACAGAACATTTAAATAAAAAGAACTGGAATTCATTTATTATTTTTTTACTTAAAGATCTTGAAAATCCTATAAATCTGATTTATAATAACTGAAGAGAAATTCTATGCTTTTATAAGAAGAAAGATAAAATAAATCAAGATTATCTTTATAAATATCTCATTAAAACTCAGAAAATTAATAATAAATATAACTTGATTATCATGTAATATAAGAATATGTTTTTCTGAATTTATAATTTACTCATGCAGAATAAGCTTGATAAATAAAAAAAGCTTTCAAATAATCTTCATGAAATTATAATCATTATAAATAAATTATGAAATTAAATTTCTGAAAGAAAAAACTTAAATTTAATTAATTTTATAAAAAATTAAAAAAGTAATAAGAATGAACAGTAAAATAAGAAATCTTTCAAGCTAAAGAATAAGAATTTAGATAGTAATAATTTTTTACAGAATTCAAAAAATAAGAAATCTAAGAATTCATGAAAATTCAAATGTTATACTTGTAAAAAATACAGTCATATTACATTTAAATACATAAAACTTAAAAAAACTAAAAATGCTAAATAAAATAAGAAAAGAAAATTTATATATATGATAAGATTAATGCAAATTTTTAATAACTTATTATTAAATCTTTCTTTAATTTAATTACATTACTAAGCTGATAAGAAATCTGCAAAATATTCTTGAATAGCCTGAGTAAATAACTATGTAGATATTACAGTTATTAGTCTTAATCTAGCTAAGTAGTTAGATCTAAAATTTAAAAATGAAAAAGTCAGACTTAAAATCATGAGCAGAATTCAGAATTCTCTAAATTCTGTGAATATTATGAATATGATCTTTAAAGATATAAATAGTAAAAACTGCTAATAAATCTTTTATAAATTAATTTATATAGCTGATATTAAGAATAACATGCTATTAAGCATGTCATGATTAACTAAACTTAATCTAGCTATTAATTAAATTTCTTATAAACTTATTTTTTCTGTAAAAACATTATATAATACTTTTACAAATGCAGAAGTAGTAAATTTTAAAAATCTTATAATAAAAAAAAAATCTATTTTTCTCATGCTAGTATATCTAGCAGACTTTTAAGAAAATTCAGAAGTTAATTTATAAGAGTTTAAGATTCTTATAAAATATTATAATATACTTAATATTTTTAGTAAAGAAAAAGTCTAATAATTAGCTTCTTATTATAAAGAAGATTTAATTATAAAACTTCTCTTTAAAATAAAATTAAGTTATATACTAGTATATTACTTATTAGAAAATAAAAAAAAAATACTTATAAAGTATTTCATAAAAATAATTCTTATAAATTTTATTTATTTTTTTAAATTTTCTGCAGAAGCTCTTATTATATTCATATTAAAAAAAATAATAAATTATAATTTTATGTAAATTATAGAAATTTTAATAATAAGATAATTAAAAATTAATATTTCTTATTTCTTATTAAAAATCTGATTAATTATCTTGCAAATATGATTATTTTTACTTATTTAAATGTTAAGAATGCTTATTATCATTTATAAATTAGAAAAAATAATAAATAAAAAACTGCATTTCATATATTATTTAGTTATTTTAAATATTATATAATGCTTTTTAAATTAATAAATATTCTTATAATTTTTTAATTTTATATTATAAAAATCTTATAAGAGTTTATAAGTATTTTTATAATTATTTACTTAAATAATGTAATAATTTATTCTTAACATAAGAAAAATCATATTAATTATATTAAATAAATTCTAATTATCTTGATAAATGCAAAACTTTATTACAAGCTTTTAAAATATTTTTTTAATATTTATAAGATTAACTTTTTAGAATATATAATTTTTATAAATGATATTTTCATGAACTAAATCTGTGTTTAAATTATTCTGACTTAATCTGAATTTAATATAATTTAAAATATTCAGATTTTTCTTAGCTTTTATAATTTTTATTATTAGTTTATTAATATATTCTTATAACTAGCTTTAAAACTTATAAACATGCTAAAGAATTATAAATCAAACTATCAGAAATAATAACAAGTAAAAAAAAAACTAGATAAAACTAAAAATAATAATTTTCTTAAGAATAAAACTTGCAAGTTATGAGAATCAGATTAGAAACCAGAACTAAAAACATATAATAAAAACAGAACTAGCAGTTAATGACAAGAAATACTAGAAGAAAGTATATAATGAATATATATATAGATTATAACTAGAGCTTATTACTAAAAAGTAAATGAGAATGAGATTTCATGAGTTCTTATATAATAAAAAAATCATGAGACTAAGCTAAATAAGAACTAGACTAGCTAGCATGATAATTACTTTCTTTCTAATAAAAAGTTAATTTTAATAATTCTGAGATTCTAGTAAATTATACTAAAGCAAGTAGTAAATAGCACAGAAAGTAGCGGAATAGTAAAATAATATCATTATATGCTTATATAATGCTTATTATTAGCATGAATAATTGCTTAAAGTTTATTTAAAATAATATGATTATTATAAAAATTAATAAATGAATTCATATTATTATATCAGAATCATATTATTATATGTGATAGCTAAAAATAATTAGACTAATATAAGTAAGAATAAAATAATAATTTATGTAATAATAACATTATTATTTTTCTTTCTTTTCTTCTTCAAGCATTATTAAAAGTTATAAAATTAGAGTTTTTTTTCATTATAAAATATCATCTCTCTTATTTAAAAAGATTACATAAGTATTTGATACTTAAGAAGCTGAAATCATAATATAAAACTTGTAAAAAAAGCTGTTATTAATATTATATTTTACTCAAGATATTATTAAAGATAAGTTACTATTATTATAAGATTATATAACTTTATAATAATGTCAGATTAGTGCTGATAATATAATTCAGAAAATAAATAAGTTATTTTAGTGCTTTATTAAAGCATGAGAGCTTTATGAAGTTATTTAATAATTTTTTTTATTAGAATTATTATAATTTTACAATCTTCTTATTATTTTTAAGTAACAGTTATTCTAATTAATCTAATTAGAATGTTTATTTTATTAAATATTCTTCAGAAACATTATACTAACACACTTTACTTTTTTTTTAAGTTTCAGAATATCTTAATACATACTTTTAATACAGTTTTACTATTATAAATAAGTATTTTCATAAAAAAAATACTTATACTAATATATTTATAATGCTTATTTATATACTAGATGTATAAAAAATTTTACTAATTTATTAGTTATTTATGTATTTTCAGATTAGAAAAAAAAATATGCTTGTTACATTTATCTTTAGAAAAAGTATAAATTAATAAGTACTTTATCTTATTAATGTGCAATGATAATATTATTTCTAATAATTATTATAATTCATTTATTTAAAGCTAAGTAAACTTTCTACTTTATGTGTAGTAGTAATCTTAATTAAGTATCTTAATCAGACTGCTAATTAAAATTACCAGTATTTTCAAATATTAATAAAGAAAATGTTAGTGCCAGAATGTTAGCAGAAATTAGCTCATGTGATTATTACTGCTTAAAAGAATGCTAAGCAGCAGCATGTAATAAGAAAGACCTGTTCTGAATTTTTTAATTAGCAAGAAACAGTAATAAGCAGGTGTGAGACAGAGATCTCAGTTACAGCTAGTAAGATAAACTAAGAATAACTCTTATAAGTAAGTATAGAGAATCATTCAGATAAGTATTTTGCATTTCATGATTTTTATTAAATAATATGTATGCTAATATTAGCTTTCTTAGTAAAGAATGATAATAATAATTTAATATTTAATTTATTTACATCTTCTAATAAGAATAAGATGTTATTTTCTTAATTTTTCATTAAGAAAGCAGTAATTTTTATCTTTAAGAAGATCATTAAGATATCTGATGAATCAGATATTAAGATAATTAATCTGAAAATATTAATCATTAAGTCTTCAGTAAAGAAGCAGAAGATTAAAACTTGTTTATTTATAATTATTATTACTTCTAATAAAAAAGAAAAACAGAAAGTAATACTTCTAATTTCAGAAATTATTAATCTGTAAATTAGTATTTCTGATAAGTATAAAGCTCACTTCTGCTATACATATTATATAATTTTTATCATGATTTTCAGTTATTATAAATGCTGAATGCTGACATATTTTATAGCTAGCATAATTTTTTAAGAATCTGATTTATTAATTGCACTTTCTAATAGCATGAAGTAATATTTAAAGACTTTCACAGAGCTGAATAGTACTGAAGCTGTCATTATAACATGAGTTAAGCATGAAGATTATAATTCTGATACAGTTTTCTTCTAATCTTCTTATTAAAAGAAACTGATAATTATCAAGTATAATTTTATCTCAGAAATGCCTGTTATAGACTGTAATGAGCTTAAATGAATGTTAGAGAAGCATGTAGTCTTGCTAGCTCTTACTAGTAAAGATAAGAAGAATAAGTTTTAAGCTCATAATTTTATAATGTAGTGCAGTCTGATCATGATTTTAAAGTAATTTTATAATTAGTAGTATTTTTTAAGATAAAATAAAGATTTTTTCATGCTAGTAATATATTTTTCATGTGTAAATATCTCATTAAAACTCTATAAAAATTTTATAAGAGAAAAATTTATAAGAAAAAAAATATATTTAATAATATGAGATGATTAACTGTCAAGCTTATATTACTTTTTTAATATAATTATAAGCATTAAATGCTTTACTTCTTGCTTAAGAAAGTTATCTAATGCTTCTGTATTAATAATGTATTTTTCAGATTCTCATGTATTATTTTCTGGAATTCAATCAGCTTAGCAGATGAGATATTTCTTTTTACTTTATTATTATTTACTTTTAAGAATTTTCTTAATTATAAATTTCTCAGTACTGTTAACCAGTTCTGATTCTGATAATATAAACATGTTTTCTTTTTAATTATACATTTCTAGCAATAATACATGAAAAATAAAATATATGCTTTTATATGTAAATAATAACTAAAATTTATATAATTACTTATTTTAAGTCTTTATAATTTAAAATAAGCTCACATGTTAATAATTTAATTTGCAAGCTGAATGTAACATATTAAGATTTTTAGCATGCAGCATGATGAAATTTCTAATCTTAAAAATTTTAAAAATATGTTTTTTATTATAATAAGATTTCTGCTATAGACACATGAATTCTAGCTGTATAATAAGTTATTATTATATTTTTAAGAAAGTTTTTGCATGATTAGTTATCTTTATAATAGATTATTTTGAAAATTTTAAGACATTAACTTAAAGTTTCAAATAAAAATTCATAAAAATTTTTATAAATGCTAAGTTAATAAAGCTATATGTTAACTGATTATATGTATATTGCATTATTAGTAATCAGCAGATTTAGTTATCTTAATTAAAATTAATAAAGCATCTCAGATAATATTCTAGAATTTAATTTTAATATTTTATTTAATTATTTATTTAAGAATGAAAAGCTATAAAGAGCTTATAGTATATATTAAGATAAAAACATAATATTAACTAATATTTGCTTGTAAATAATAAATCTTAATTAGAAATAATAATCTTGAATGTATTATAAATCATGAAAATATGCTTATAGTAGATTTCTGCTAAGTTTTTTATTATATATTTTTTTCTACATGAGATATATAGAATAAACTTGATAAAAATATTAATAATAATTAGAATGATATTATATGCTAATTTTTTTCATAAACTAGTTAGTAAATCAGTAATAAAGTTCATGAAAATAATCTTAAATGATTATTTAAGCATGAGAATAGTATCTAATTTATCATATAATTTATAATAATAAAACTTAATATACTAACATATATTACATGAACATATATAATTAGTAATATTTTTTAAAAATTCATGCTAATAATATTTTTATCAGATTATCTTGATAATTTATTTAATATTAAAATATTTCTTTTAAGAATTATTATAATTTATGTGTAAGATTTCAGTAATTAATATTATTTATTATGAGATAAAAATATGATTATTAATATAAAAAATATTATTATCAATCATTCATATTAATCTGCTAGCTTTAAACTTGCTATTTAAGTTTATAACTTTTTCTTTTCAAGTAATAATGAAGAAATCAAGCTCTTAAACTTAAGTAAGAAATAAAATCAGAAATTTAAATAAGTTAAAATAAGCTATTTCAGATACTAGTGCAGCATTAATAAATATTTATAACATGAGACTTCTAGAAGAACTTCTAATACTTGTAATAAGTTAATAATAATATGCAAGATATACTTTTAGCATGAGAAAAGCATTATTATTTTTATCTTAAGTCATGTTTTTTATAAAAAAAGAAAATAAAATATAAGAAAATACTTTATACTTTTCATCATATACTTATATGCAGTTAGTAAGAATTTAAAGTAATTTTATAATCTTAGTTAATTATTCTAATTTAACTTCATGCTAAAGCTTTATCTGTAAAGTAAAAAATATTATCTTATCATAATAAAATTTAGTATAATCTGCATGATAGCTGAGTGCATCTGCCAGATTTAGCTTATTTAAATAATATAAGAGAATGAAATCATATGTATTAAGTATTTCTGCTCATCTTATCTGATATTTATTTAACATTTTAATTATCATAAAATATTACAGATTAGTATGATTAGATAAGATAATTATTAAGTGCTGATTCTCTTTCAGATAGTATCTTCAGTATTTAAATAAAATAACTATTATTAAAAGCTTTTTATCATGCATGTTATAATATATTTCTGCATTAATAAGCTTGCAGTTGTAAAAGATAATAGAATGCTAGAAATTATTATCTTATAATTATAATAAAATTCCAGTAATAGTAAAAATAAATGCATTAATTTTAAGAAGAATCTTTCTCTAAATATTAAAATGCATGAGAAGTAAAGCAGTAATAAAAGTAATTTTAAGATGATTAAAAATGCTCTGAATATTCTTTAATCAGTAAAATAATACTTTCTGCTAATTTTTTTTCTCTTCTTTAATAAACTCATGAAAAGAATAGATAATTTTTAAGTAAGCTTTAATAAATCTGTAATAGAAATTCATAAATTCTAAGAAGATGAGAATCTTTTTAATGCTTTTAAGCTAAGATTATTTATAAATAATCTTAATTTAATTTTATTTTATAAATATGCTGTCAGATTTAATAATAAAATCTAAGAATAATACTTTATTAATAGCAAATTTATACTTACTATTTTTTATGTATAAATTAGCATGATTAAGATATTTCATGACAGCCTGAACATGTTTTTTATGCTTTTTCATTAAATTTGAAAAAATGAGAATATTATCTAAGTAAATTATAATAAAGTTATTTAAAATGTTAGTAAGAACTTCATTAATATAAGTCTGAAATATAGCTAAAGCATTTATAAAACTAAAAAGCATAATATTAAATTTATAATAATTATATTAAATTCAGAAAGCTGTCAGCCAGTAATCTTCTTACTTAATATTTATATGATAATAAGTATTATAAAGATTATACTTTAAGAAGATTTTTATGCTATTAAGATAATTAAGATTTTTGATAATAAGTAATAATAAGTATCTGTTCTTAATTATAATGCAGTTTAATTGCTTATAATTTATATAAAGTTTCAGATCTTTATTCTTCTTTAATATAAATAATATAAACACTCCTGTAAATAATTTTAATGAGAAAATTCACTTTTTATTTAATATAATAATGATGTATTTATGCAGAATTCCTAACTTAGTAATTAAAAAATTATAAATTAGAAGAAATGAGAATTTTTTTTCTAATTTCATCTTAATTACATGTTCTGTATATGAGTATTAATAAGAATTAAGTATCATCTTCTTAAAAAAGAGATATAATTATAATTACATAAACAGATGAAAATCAGTAGATGTATTACTAAATTCAGCTTAGTAAATCATGATAAGCTGCTTATCATGTGTTTCTGTATCTGTTTTTAAGTAAATCAGATAAGTACTAGTCTTACTAAGTAGCTTATTAATAATATTTTTAGCAGTTATAAGATTTATATTAATATCAGAATTTCTGATAATAAGCAGCAGAATTTTTCTAAGAGTGATGTTTAAGAAATTTAACTAATAAATTTAGTTATTTTCTGTTCAGTTAATCAGAGAATTAATATTCTGTAGTCAGAAAAAGCTAAGAATTATATTATAATCTTCTAGATTAATTACTTAAAACTTGTAAGAAGTAATATGCATACTTTTCTGATTATTAATAATACTAATATTAAGATTTATTTTACTGAAAATGTGCATAGGATACTTACTCAAGATCTTAATCATTTTACATTAAGATAAGTTAATTTCTAAGCTGTTTTTCTTTATCTAAATGTTATTAATAAAGTTAACTTTAGCTTCAGAATTAATTAAGATTAGAACTGTTTTCAAATTTCTAGAAGTTTGAATTTAAATTATGATTAGAAAACTGAGTAAATTTTATTTTTTTTTATTAATTTTAAAAATCACAGTAATGTTCAGGGCTTTCTTAACTAGTTTTTTAGCTTTTCATTATTCTTAGCTTTCTTCTTATCTACAGTTCTTTAGCTTTTAAGAATCTTGTAATTTAAGATAACATATTTATAATATTTATGATAATTACATCAGAAGTCTTTTCTGTCAGAATTTTTATTTTTATTAAAATTAAATTTATGCTTTCTTTATGCATTTTTATTATTATTAGCATTCATTTTTTTTTAATTTTCATTTTTTTTATTTTTATTATTATTATTTTATAATAATATCTGGTAAACTGGAATATTATCTTTCATATTAAAAAGATAGAAGATTAGTATTTCATAGCTAAGAATGTTAATTTTTTCTGAATATTTATTAAATTTCACATAGATTTCAGAAAGAATTTTCATATAAAAATGTATTACTTACTGTTTTTCAGTATAAAATTTCTATAATTAATACTTAAATATCTTCAGAATGTGCATAAAGTCATGCATGCTTTGATTTTCACATTATTTAGCTTTCTCATATTATATTTAGAAAATTTTATAGACTTATTTCAGATTCATAATTTAATTCTTTAGCTAGTTCTCAAGCTATGCTTAAGTAAATAGCTTAAGCAGGAAATTTATGTAAAATTCTCATTTTTAAAAAAGTATAATATTAAAATACTGCATAGTCTTAAGCATTTTATGCTTTTCTTATTCTGTAAAATATATGTAATTATATCTGTGAAAAACATGACTTGCTATCATGAAATCTTCTAATTTATACATGTTTTTTACTTGAAATTTCTTCATATTCTTATGAAATGAAATCTTGTTAACTTCATTATCATAAGATAATAATCTTACTCATACTAAATTTATATTTAAATTAGTTTAAATACTTTCAGATTTTTAAGCTTTGATTATGAGAACACCTGCTACTAAAATATTATTTATTAAGATTTCATAATATAACTTTATGATATAATTTATACATTTTATAGAAAAGTTTCAGAATAATAACTAGAACTGAATAAGAGTAATTAATATATTTAATACTAATTATACTGATATATGATATCTTAAGTAAAATACATTAATAAAAATTATATGATTAGAATTAGAAGCAGATACTATACTCTTAATCTGCTAATTAATAATTATTAGCTTCTCATGAAATTCTTTAATATATAATTTATGCTAAGTAATCTTGAGTTTTTTTATTAAAGCACATTTCTCTTTAGAATTATTATACTCAGATTTTAAAATGATTATCTTGAGATTATAAAATATATTATTTTTGTTTAAGCTCTTAACTTCTTTCACATGTGAAAAAAGCTGCTTTATTTATTTTAATAAGCAGTTTTATTAAGCATTATTTAATATGAGAGTAATATTAAAGAGCTTATCTGTCTGAATAAAATCAGAGCTATTATTATTATTAATTATAGTAAAAATAGCTTATGATGCTTTTTCATAGAAAATAAGAAAATATAATTAATTTTTTAATGAGATAGAAGATGATAAAATAGTAGTTCTTATGAGAGATTAAGCATTGAAAATTCTGCTTTACAAATTATCTTTCTTTTAAAATAATGAGAATTATAAGAATCAGATTAGAAATCAGAACTAAAAACATATAATAAAAGCAGAATTAGCAGCTAATGACAAGAAATACTAGAAGAAAGTATGTAGTAAACATATATATAAATTATAACCAGAGCTCATTACTAGAAAGTAGATAAGAATGAAATTTTATGAGTTTTTATATAATAGAAGAGATCATGAGACTAAGCTAAATGAGAACTAGACTAGCTAGCATGATATAAATTCTTTAATAAACTAAAAAATTCTTTCATAAATATAATTATACTTTATTATTTTAATCTGAAGTATTAAATTAAATTACAAACTAATATTTCTAAATTTGTAATTTCTGAAATTATTATTTAGTTTAATCTGAAAACTTAATAATAAGTTCTTATTATTTTTTATTTTTATAAGATGAAATTTGTAAAGCTTAATTATAACATTTATAATTAAAAATTACTTATTATAATTAAATTTTTTTATTATTAGTAATACTAGCTGAAAGAATTCTGTAAATCTGTTATTATAAAAACTAATTATAATAACTTATAATATTTTATAATAATAAAAAAACTCTTATAATAATAAGTTTAGTAAATATAAAAATTCATAATTTATTAATTTATTATTAAGCATGTTACAGAAGTTAAAAATTCTGCAAATGCACTTTCATGAAAAGCTAATTATTAAGAAAAAACAGCTTATAAAAACTTGAAAAATTAAGAAATTATAAGTAAGTTATAATTCATGCTTTCTTTATAATAAATAATCATTACAAATTCTGTTATAAAGTCTAAGTAATTAATTACAGATTTTTTTAAAAAAAAAAAAAAAAAAAATATATCTTATAATTACTTTTCTAAGCTTATATAAGTAAGAAAATATTTATATAAAATTCTTATAAAGATTCTGATAAATAACATTATTCATGATAAATAATCTCAGTTAGAAAAAGCAAGTACTACTACTCTAGCTGAGAAAGAATTACTTTTTAAATCTGAAAATTTACTTAGAATATCTCATTTTTATAGTTTTTTATTAGTTATTTCTAACTTATTATAAGTTAATAAATTTATAATTCTAATTTATAATTATCTGATAAATTAGTTTATAAAGCACTAAACTGAATAAAATAAAATATTTTTTCATGATAATTATCTTTATATTTTTATTAATAAGTTTTTTTATCTAGAATTTATTAAAAAATATCATGATTTACTTCTTACAGATTATTTTATCTTTAAATAAATATATGAATTATTGTTATAAAAATATTATTAATTTAAAATATGAAAAATAATAAATAAATATTATTATTTTTATAATATGTGCTGTAGCTGCAAAATTATTTATGAAAAACTTTATGATAAATTTTAATTATTTTTTATTTTATAAAAATCTTAAAAAAAAACTAGCATGAATATTATTATTAATCTTTTTATAAATAAAAGCTTTAAAAATATAAAATATAACTGTATTCTAATAATGATAAATTATTTTATAAAAATATCTTATTTTATATTAATCTTTAAAAGCTTATAGTAAATTAGTTAGCTTAGATTTTTCTTTATAAAATAATCTGTTTTCATGAGTTATCTAAGAAAATTATTTCAGATTACAGATTATTTTTTACAAGTAATTTCTAAAAAGATTTACTTTAAATTTTTTAAATTATATAATTACTTAATATAATCTTTTACTTATAATTAGATAATTAAACTAAACAGCTAAATAACATTTTAAAACAGTATTTATAAAGTTTCATTTCTTATAAGTAAAATAACTAGATTAGCTGGTTACTTCTAGCTGAGTTTACATATAATAACTTTATTTAAGTATTAATTAGTTAATCATCTTTCTACTTAATGTATAAACTAAATCTGAGAATAATATTTGTAAATTCTTATAAATACATTACTAAAATTTTAAATGCTTGTAAAAAAGCTAATATTATTTATAATTTTTATAATAAGATAAAGAAATTTCTTATAAAAATACAAGTTTATTAGAAGATTTATTATAATAAAAAATACATACTTAAATCATACATAATTAGAAATAAGATGTGATTATTTCTCTATAATATTAAAACCAATTATTCTAATAAGAAACTAAATCTTCTATAAACAGACTCATGTTAAATTATAAAGAAAATAAATGAGCAAGTTTATTAGCTAAAATTACTAGCAGATTTATAAAGAATACATAACATCTTTCATGTTTTCTTATTCTTAAATTATTAAGAAATGAATAAAGTTCTTACAGAAATTTATTATTTTGTTTATAAAATAAAAGAATCTGAAAAGAAGTATATAATTAAGATAATCATTAATTCTTACAAGAAAGAATATCAGCTAAAGTATCAGATTTAATTAAAAAATTATTCAGATGAAGATAAGTTTACTTGAAAATCTACAAGCACACTAAAGCACTTGTAAAAGTTATTATATTAGTATTATCAGATTAATTTAAATGCATTAAATCTGAAGATCTTTATAAAGAAGAATTAATTATAATTAAAACTTCTCTTATAAAAAAATTAATTTCATTTTTCTTAAAAATATAAATTAAAATTTTATAATTATTTTATAAAAAGAAAAATTTAATAAAAATAAAATAAAAATTTTGTAAAAAATTAATTTATTCAGATACTTTTAAATGAGTAGATGATAATAGTTATAATGCAATTATTATAGTATTATTTAAAATTTTTAAATACACATGAGATAAATTATAAGATTCTAGTATAATAAAAAGTAAGATTATAACATTATAAACATATCTGATCTGATAATAGTATTTAATTATATTAAGTAATAATTAAATTTTTACAAATCTGAATATAATTAATATTATATTTATTAATTAATGCAGCAGACTAAAAAAAAGAATAAGTTACTTATATGAGCTTGTAATTAGAGATACTAAAATCTGAAAATACTTAAATAATTTTATAAATAATAATCAGAGAAAATCTGATATGCAATCTACAAGTAAATTAGTAATAAATTTTAAAATTTTAAATAAAGTATTTTAAGTTACATTATGAAAAATAAAAAAAGCTAAAATAATATGATTTTAGAAGAACTAAATCTGAAGATAATACATTTTTAAAAGTAAAATAACTATTTGTAAAATAAATAAAATAAGTAAACTTCTAGTAATAGTACTCATATTAAATGAGAAGATTTGTAAATGTAGTTAATAACTAGCTAAATTAACATTCTGAAAAATAATTAGCTTACAAGCTAGAAAATCTTTATTAGAAAAGTAATTTACTATTTTATTAAGAATAAATAAGATGCTTAAAATTCTTTAATAACTAGCTAAAGAAATTATTTTCATGAGTCTGAAGATAATTAAAGAATTAGTATTCAAATTTAAAAATTTATAAGAAATAAATTCATATAACATAATATTTTCTTTTCTCAGAAAAATCTAATACTTAGAGCATTATTTATAAAGATAGTTATAAAATTTAGATTAATAAGTTTTAAAGTAATTATCAGAAATACATATATTAATAACTACTAAAAAATACTATAATTATTTTAGCATGAAATTTAATATTCTTATAAATCTAATAAACTTATATTATATTAATAGCAGTTATAGCTAGTATATAATTATATAGATATCTTAAAAATTTAAAATTTAAAAATTAAAAATATTATAAAATTATTAATATAATTTAAAAAAAAAAAAAATTTATTATAAGATGCTTATAAATAATAATTTTAACTTCTTCATAATTTATAAGATACTTATAAATTACTAGCATGTAAATAAAATATAATAATAAATAAAAAAAGAATTACAAGATGCTTATAAATTAAAATCATACTTATTTAATTAAAATTATTATAAGACATAATTAGAATCTTAAGTATAATTAAGAAAAAGATGAAACTTAAGAAAAAAAAGAAAAAAAAAAAAAAAAAAAAAAAAATTATATATTCTTCATAAATTAAAGTTCTTGCTTACTAACTAGAAACTCATGAGTAATAAAAAAAAATAAATAATATTACTAACATAAGTAAGCATGATATTATAAAACTAAAAAACTCATTTATAAAGCAGAAACTTTTATTATAATAAATTTATAAGCTATTACTAAAATTATTATTACTTACTTTAGCTAATTAAAAGCTAGAATAACTAAATTATTTTATTAAAAAAGCTAGATATTCATAAGTAATTATTATAATTATTTATAAAATAAAGAAATTCTTCATGAGAAGATTCTAGCTTATGAAATTTAATCATGAACTTTATTATTAATTAGTTCTAGTTATTTTTCTACATCTAGTATTTTTTTTTACTGAATTTTAAAAAAATAACAGGTTTTTTATAACTAGAATATAATTATAAACTAGATATTTCTTATATATGATTTTACTTTCATAAAAAAAATTTTACATAATTATAAAAATATTATAAATAGCACATGCTACTAGTTTTATATTTTAATTTTTATAAGAATCTAGATAATAATTAATTCTGAGAATAAAATTATCTTAAAAAGAAAAAAATATAAGATCTGATCTCACAGACAGTTTTATCAAGTCTTTTTTATTTGATTTATCTTAGTAGAATTCTCACAAAATTCTTATAAAACTCTGCAGAAATTCTATCTACTAACTTAATAATTTTATAAGATTTTATTAAATTTCATAAGCTAAAATCAGATTATAAGAAATTAGTAATATATAAACTACTGATTAACTAAGTAGATAAAAAATCAGTAGTAATGCAAGTAATAATAATATATTTATTTTTTTATTATATTTTCTTATAAAGCTAGATTATACTAGATTACTTATATACTTGATTTCTCATAATTATATAATTATAATAATAATAATTTTAATTTTTCTTATTTAATTAAAAATAATACTAATATTATTATTTTCTTTATATGAAATAATATTATAATTCTGAAATATTTTTTTTTATAATAATAATATGATTTATTCTTATAATAATAAGTATTTTTATTAAATGAGATAAACTTTTCTTCTTACTAATCAGAAAAACTAATTAAATTTTTCATTCTTAATAGTTTTTAATTTTAATAGTTTTTTCAATAGTTTAATTTAGTTTTCATCTTAGCTTTTTATTTTCAGTTAATAAGACTTGATATCTTAATAAATGCATGAATATTTTTTTATTTCTTTAATTAAATACTTCTGCTCTGCTAAGATCATTAAGATAAGATAAGAAAAATAAAATATCTAGCTAAAATAAATAATAATAAAATAAAAGTATGTTTATTAATAATTATAAAGTTTAAGATATGTAATTAATAAGTAAGAAATGTATAATATATAATTAATATGTATAAAATGAGATAAAAATATATAATAATAATTAAATAATATTAAATTAACAGTATTAAATAGTAATAAATAATATAAAAACATGTAAATTAGAAGAAAAAAATAAAAAAAAATAATTTATATAATTATATTAATTTAGAAACTATATATAATACTAAAATATATAATAAAATGATAAAATAAATTAATAAAATAAATTAATAATTTTAAGAATAATAAGAAAATAATAATAGCAAGTATCTAATTTTTATATACTAGAAATATTAAAAATAATAATAATAATAATAATTAATTAATAATTATAACTAGTTTCTAATAATAAGATATATTTATAAAATAATTTAATTAATAAGCTATATATAAGATAATTATTAAACATGTATACTTAAACTAATTACTAGTTTTTATATATTTTTTAATGCATTTAAATAATATAAATTTTTTCTTTATTAAGTATTATACTTTTTTAATATTTTTTAATTTTATCTTGCATGTTATTATTTGTAATTACTGCATTAAAACATTTAATTAATATCTAGATTATTCTATTAGTACTATGATAATAATGAATGCATTTTCTTACTACACTAGCTTTTTAAAATATATATTTTATTTTTAATTTTTTTCAAAATTTTATTATTTATAAATCATAATATTCTGATTTTTATAACTACTTTAATCATTATAAATGCAGCTAAAACTCTATTATTAAAAGTATTTTAAAGATAAATGCTAGAAAAAGTAAAAATTCAGCATTTAGAAAAATATAAAGCAGATTAATTACATTTTATTATATAAGTATTTTAAATAATAAAAGTTATAAAAAATAAAATAAAATATAAAATATATTAAAAATAACTTGTAATGAAAAAATATTCATATAAAATATAATAAGAAGAATAGCATAATATTTATTAGCTAGTAGTATAAAAATAATATAAATATATATTATATATTTTTAGAAAGTTAACAGTTTTAAAAACATGCTTTTTTCAGAAAATGAAAAGAAAATATTATAAGATAAGATAATATTATTAATTTATTGCATTAAGTTATATGCTGCAGCTTTTTTTATATTATTATAATATTTTAAATTTATATAAATAAGATATTTTTTACATTAAGTATTAATATATTAATAAGTTAAAATTTTTTTTTCTGCTTTATTTTCAGAAATGTTATAATTAAAATATTTTAAGATTTTTAAGTTCAAGTACATTATCTTGCATTTGCTGAATTATCTTTTGAAAGTTATGTAATTATTTAAGTTTTTACTACTATAATCAGAATTCTTTCTGTATTTTTACTATGAATTCAAGCATGAGATGACTACTAATACTTGCTTAAAAGAATATTTTCATCTTGCTAAAATAATAATTTTAATTATTTTACTTTATTTAGTTTTTTAAATTAATATAAAGTAATTATTAATTTCTTTTTTAATTAATATAACTGCTTGTAAAAAGAAATCAGAAGTTAAAAAATTAAGATATTTTATAAAATTAACTATTGAATAAATATTTCAAGATAAGTCTGTTTAATTTTAGCTACTTAGCTATTCTGCTGATAATTATATAAAAAAACAAATTTAAAATATTAAAAAAAAAATTTATAAGAATTTCTTTATTAAAATGCATATCTAGAAGATATATATTATTTTTAAGAAAAAATTATATTTATAACTAATATTACTAAATAAGAAAATTTATATTTTACTTATAATTTTATTTAAATTAAAATATATTATATATATATATAATAAGATAATTTAAAATTAAGTTTTTAAAATAATTTATTTATTCTTCTGCAGGCTAAAAGTTAAAAATAAAAATAATTACAAGAAATTAAAAAGTTATTTTATATTTTATTTAACTGCTAGTAAAAAAAACTATAAACATTTTCTATAAACTATGTTAAAAATATAACTAATTCAGCTAATTTAATTAATCAGATTATGCTAATAAGTGCATATAAGAATAAAATTAAACTTATTAATTACTAAATATTAGAATAATTCTGATTTAAAGAATATTTTAAATAAAATTGCAGCATGAGCTACTTATTTACAAGAAAGAAATTAAAATTTTTTCTTTATTATAAGTAAATAAAATCTAATTTTATTATATTTAGTAATAAAAAGTTAAGAAATAAAAGAAATGCTTTATATAAGAATCTGTAATATAAAATCATGCTTAAAACTAAAAGTAATTTTATAAGTAAATTAATATTAAGCATTGCAAATATAAGTAAAAATTTTTACTAATATTTATTTAAAACTAATTAAAATATTCTAAAGAATTTATTTTTTTATAATAATATATTTAATAATATTTATAAGATGATATATAATTAAAATAAATTTAAAATTATTTAAAATATTATTTAATTAATTATTTTCTTTACATAAAGTCTCATCTTATATAATATAAAATATCTTGAGATTTTAATTAAAAGTATTAATAAAAATTAAAATAATATTATATCTTTAACTAAATCTCATTTGCAGTCTAATTATTCTATGAGATTTAAATATAAAATATTTATAAACAGCTAGTTGTAAAAACTTTAGTCTTTTATTAATAATATTACTAACATCTTGTATTTCATGATAACATATTATATGTACTTCTCATTTCTGATATGTAAGATTAAATGTAACATGATAGTACTTAATATTGCAGACTGGTAGAATGCTTACAGTGTAACTATTTCTGTGATAATCATTATTAAGCTATTTAAACTTATGAAGCATGAGAATGAGCTGCATCAGAAAGTTCTTGTTTTTTCAGTATTGCATGATTACACTGTAGTGAGAATATACAGCTATTATGTGCTAATTAAAGAAAAGCAGATAACTTTCTATCATTACTTATTTTGCAAATTTAATTTCACTGAATAAGAGAGTAAAGAGAAATGAACAGCATACAAATTTATGAGAAATGTGTATGATGTGTGAATGCTGTCTCATTTCTAAAGAATCTGCTCTGTAATAAATCAGATGCCTTCTGATGTAGATTTTAAAGCCTTGCAAATGGAACTTTAAACCTCCCATACTGAATTGGTATCCACACCAGATGATACTGACAGTTAGTCAAGTCAACTGAGCTATATTAGTGTTATAAGTGTTATACTGATGACTTCTTTCACTGAAGAGTTGCAGGAATTTAAAAGGTCAAGAAAGAAGCAGTAAGAGCAGTAATAAATCTGATAATGATACTTCACTGGATATTGTTTTAAGAGATACATTCTCATGTCTTTCTGCTTTCTATATATCTCTGGTTCTTGCATTGAGTTTAAAGATTGCCTGAAAGGATATGGGCCAGGAGAATCTGTTGCTCATGCACACTGACAAGAGGATGAGTGAACAGTAGCCAATTTTTTGTCCCATTTCTGCTGCAATGAATGAGTGGTAATCACTCATATGAGAAATGATCGGCACGACCAATGGATATCAAGCAATCCACTTCCCACACATTTGTGGCGGAACGGCCCGGAAGCTAACCAAAGATGTTCAGGTAAATCTACCCGCGAATTCTTAGCCAACCCCTCGCACCTTTGCTCTGCGAGATGCTCGGAGGTGAGGTTAAAGGGGAATGCCCCTAGCCTATCATTTTTTAATATATGAACCAATTAGGGCATATTCTGATCATATCTGTCCCATCCATACAATTACATTCCCATGTTAAAGTGAAGGGATAAAGAAATTGGCCAAATGGGAAAGAAGAAAATATAATCTCCATGCGGGTCAGTTGAATGGCCGCTCGGGGGCGGTGGCATGATGTATATAAGCATCCGTGGCCCGATTCCGAAAATTAGGCTGATTCAGGTCAAAGAGCAGAAAAAAGGGTTGGAGAATCTGTGTCGCAAAGCCGGATACAACATGAACGAGATCATGAACGGACAGTCGAGATAAGGATATTCGGCGATGCAACTGGTGTTTCAGGATGACGTTTGGGGTTGGTATTATCTTTGGCTACTTTATGCTCATTGTATCCCAAATAAAAGAGTTGTTCTATTAGGGAATAAAGGATCTTTACTGCTTCGGTTTCCCGATAGAGACATGGAAGACGGGCTTCCCTCGGGGCGATCATTTTAGTGGCCACAGAAAGCAAGATATCGGATCATAGATTTCCCTTCTCCGGCCTTGATGCGTCCGCTTGTTTTGGGGAATCTTTAAACCGGAGGGCTTGTCACGTGTCATTGATCAACGAAGGAGCCCCAAGAATTCGGCATCCGCGAATGTTTCTTCACTTTTCAGACCCCAACCAAGCCTCCTGGCTTCTTGCATTGCTAGGTATGGCGGAATTATTACGAGGCGAAACTGCTATCAGAGATTTGGTTAGCTACCAGTGAGGAGATCCGTGCCTATGCTTGTTTGCTGCACTTCTGGCGGTGCCGCTTGCTAATGTATCTCAGTGCCACGGTTTTTCTGGCTGCGTCACCATCAGAATACACTCGGCGGTTTCGGGAAGGATCTGTTCTGCCTGAATTTGGATTTCCCCTATTATCAAGGCACACCAGGAGCCGTGACAGGAATCATCAGCACTGCCCCGGGCTTCCCGAAACTTGAAATGTCTCTGGTGTGTCTGAACCCCTCTCTTGGCCAAGCCACGATTGGATGTTGGCAACTCATTTCAAAGCAGCCCGACCAGCGAAGCTGAAGCCTGCCCCGCATGCCGTCCATATCCAACTTGGATCTCTCATTGGTCCCCGCCGGTTGATGGAGGCGCCGAGGGGACGTGATTCATGCATTTGACATGGACAGTTTCTCTTATTGATGGCCTGAAGCCTGACCTCACGTGCCGAGAATAGAAAATATGCGCTATATAAAGCCGTTCATGGACACAGGAAGAGAGTCGAGCAGCACGGTTCCTTTTATATTCTATCTCCTCAAGCGGGTGCCAATAAAAGCAAAACCTTTAACTCCTCCAATCCGAACCCTAAGCTATCATCTCCAATCTCCAATGGCTTCCTTGGTCTCCAAAACCACCAAACGTCTTATCTCCTATGTCGGAAAGGTCAAGCTGGAGGATATAACTCCAAACTGGCGCGGTCCGGTCGGCACGTTCTGTGAAAATGCAGAAAAGGAGGTAAGCGGATTTCCACTGTCAAATAGACCGTATAATCTGAACTAACATCTCGTGATTATAGGACCCAAGAATTACGAAGGCCGAGATCAAGTGGGTTAAGAAGTCCAGATGACAAACGATGTATACTTCGGCTGACTTAGGACATGACGTTAACAGGGGCTCCGAACCACATAAGTCCCACGATGATCCCACTGAAACGGAACATATCATATCTGTTCGCTTCAAGGATGAGGCGGATAAAAGAATTGGAACAGCACATATTCGGAAAGATGGAACGGGGAGTATGAAACGCTGGTAGTTAGCTTTGGCAAGGGAAAATTTTGGAAGCGTGCTGCATGCGACTTGTCAATATTTTACCGAGATGCTTATGATAATTTCGAATGCTGGTTGGAGCCTGAGTTTGGAGCAAGTACTCTATATGCCTGATTTTGAGTCAATATTAATTTTCTATTTCCGTGTTCCACGTACAATCACACAAGCTAAATGCTTACTTTCGGGGTTGTTATCTCTCTTCGGTTATCCAAGTATCCTGCAAAAGTGCTTTTGCACTCTTCCTGTCCTCGGGAAGCCAAGTAAGCATAGACTTGATACAATTAATATATGCCATCTTTGCTGGTTCAAGCAATTTCTCCTCCGATGCTTCTAATGAAAGTGATGGAAGCGGTGGGGATCCTTTCCAGTTTCCTAAATTTCCAATGTTATTAGAAGTCCATCCGTAATAAGAATGGCTCGAGAGACCTACCAGATTCGTCAAATATCAATGGCGAGCGCTCGCTACGCTGCTGGAATTCAAGGCAGGGAGCTCCCAGGTAAGACACCATTTCTGCGATGTGATGGCGGTTCGAGTACTCGCTTTCCTCATCTCGCCCGTCGAAAAGGTGTTTATTTTCGAGAAGGTCCCAGGTCTACTCAAAAGGGTCAGCATGCTATCACAGGCACACACTCTTGTTGAGATATTGAAATTGGTTCACAACTTACCATGCATCCAACGGACCAGATATCGGCACTATTAGACCAGCTCGTTTCCATGATGATTTCAGGTGCCCTGTAAATTGGGGGTTGTATCCATTCATGCTCATGAGGGCCTCTTCCAATTCTAGCCTCACCAAAGTCGCAAAGTATTGGGCGACCCCAGGCTCGGTCCTTTGGGAACCGAAATGACCGAGATGTGTAGATCGTACGATTGGGACTTAGAATTTTCCGTGGACAAGGTTCCCTCTGTTCAGCAGATTCAAAATCTTCAAGCATACTTTCATCATCAATAGTTAACATCAAGTTGCTGGCTTTTATATCTGTGAAGTATGTTGTCAATGGAACAGTCTGTAGACACAGTATAGGTCATCATACCACAATGTGTGATATTAGCTTCTGTGTGAAGGAAGTCGAGTGCCTGGAGTAGGTATCGCAAAGTCCCTCTCACCATCTCTACCGGCAAAGCTTTTGACTTGCCCGTGAGGAGTTGCATATCGCGCAATGTCATATGCAGAGGCGGGTGAACAAGACAGAAATGGTGAGTTCCATCCACACGTTCAATTTCAAAAGAATCAAGCACTTCTCGTATGCACAGGCTTCCCGGATGTGATGTTGTGATGCCGGCCAAGTGCTGATATGCTTCAACTTCACGATTCACCCTCCCATGGGATGCTGGTGTCCGAATATAAACCTTCAGTGACACATAGCGATGATCCCTGTGCCATAGAGATGTTTAGCTTCTTGTCAGATAGTATGCATACGGAGTATATCTTAAGATATGGAAATCTGCCTACCTGAGGTCACGAGCAAACCATACTGTGGAGGTGGCGCCAAAACCAAGCTTCCCCAGAATCTGATATCTCTCTTGGAATGTTTGTCCAATGTGGACAGGGTAAAACTCCTCTGGATCGTAGTCTGGCAATATCTCCTCTTCAATTCTTTTATTCTGGCTGATGATCGGAGCTGTTCCACTGTGAAATCGACGCGGTGGGGACGATGACCGCAAGGCGCGTCGCCAGCGTCGGAAACACACCATACCTAATGGTGAAGAAGCTGTATGTATCGGGCTGATGCTGGAAGGGTTCGGGATATATTGTGGAAGCTGATGAACAAAATTTCTCATCTTGAACATGGATGCAGCCACAAATTTGATCAATGATGTTGTTTGTCACAACAATCAGCCTCTGCCCTTTGCTTCAGGTCTCATTTAGACACTTGTCCGAAGGTGTGGGCCAAAAGTCACATGAGGTGCTTGGATGTTATGTAATACAGCTCACCCCTAAACTAACATAATCCACCCCCGAGCGAGCAGCCAAAATCCCGTAGCCCAACTATCTAGATTTCAATCAGAAATATTATCAGTTACTGAGAGGAAACAAGATCATTGAGGTACAATTCAAAGGAGACTATAACATAATCTATAATCTATGAGATAATAACTATTCTATAAGAAAAGCATACAAATATAATGACAATTAGTTAGTGTGTTGTGTGCTTAATAAGCACTTGCTTGTATTTCTCAAGATAGTATCATATTTTCTTATTAACACACCCCCCCAGCTTTAACAGATTAAACTGTTAAAGCTGAATTAAAGTTATTATAACTTTCTAATTAGATAATATAATCTGTCTAAGCACATATAAGTTTAATAATATTAGCTAATTCAAGCATTTTCATGAAATTAGTAAGTTTTTAATTAAATAATAGCTTTATTAAGTCATCTGTTATTATTTAAGTAATAAATATTTATTAAATATTAATTTTTTTTTCTTTTATCTTTTACTAAAGTTAGTATTACTTAACATTAATATAATAAAGCTTTATAAATAATATAATTTTTTCTTTATTAACTATATTAATAATTTAAGTATTATTATAATTAATAATAAATAAGTTAGAATTTCTGATTTTAAACTTCATTTAGCTAAAAAATCTTTTTTATTAAATGATTTCTTTTATTGCATAATCTAACACATGTAATTCAGCTTTTATTATTAAAGAACTAATTACTTATTATTTAGTTAATTTTTAATTAATTAATTTTCTGAATAAAGTAAAGAAATAATTTTATATTAATTTTATTTCTTCTTAATTTATAAATAAGATATTTAAAGTAGCTGTAAATATAACTTGTATTACTTATTTTTTATTTTCTTAGTTAATAAAATTATTAAAATAAAGTATAAGATATTTTATATTTTATAAATAAATAATTATCTGATTTATTTTTATTATATGATAATTGCTAGAATTTATAAGAAATTTATTAAAATAACTAGCAGTTATTATTATATCAGAATAAGTAATTATAATAACATATAAAATGAAATTTACATGCTATTAATATATATGTATTTTCTAAGAAATTACTTGCTTTTTATTTTTAAATAATAATTAATTAAAAAAAGAACTTCTGATTTTTAATATAAAATTTAAATTAAAATTACTAATAATCTTTTTTATATAAGCATCTTATAAGAGCTATACTTATTATTTTATTTAATTATAAATAATTCTTATCTTAAAAAATTATTATAATTTCTTCATTTCTTTATATAAAAAATGCTCTTTAAACATTTATAATACATTTTTAATTTTCTTAATTTAATTTTTTTAATAAAAAATAATAATATTATTAATGTAAAAGAAAATTATAATGCTAAAATATGTTATAATATATAATTCTTCTAGCATGAAAATAAAGTCTAAATTAAGTAATTCTTTTATAAAAAGAATCTGCTAGAATTTTAATGCTAAATGAAGCTTATATAATATTTTTAAAAGAAGAATATATTTTTCTAGATATTTATAATCTTCAAGTATTTTATAAAGAACTTTTCTATATAAAAAATTATATAAAAATGCATTTATTATATTTATTTATAAGATTTTTAAATTAAATGCTATTATTATAATAATAAGCATTTGAAATACACATGTGATAAGTATAATAGCTTTGTTTTCTTTCTTTTAATTAATGAGTTATAAATTATCATGAATAACTAAGTATGTTTTATATTTAATTAAAATATTATTTTTATTTTTCTTATAAGTAAAAATTCAGTAGCAGAATAATAGCTTTTTATCATTTATTTTATTAATAATTTAAAAAATCTCATGTTATAATAATTCTTATTATTTAATTTTAGTAATTTTAAAGAAATTTTTTATCTTGAAATAATTATATATTTTCTTTCAGTTATCTGAAGTAAAAGAAAAATTTTTTATAAGAATTTTTTTATTAGAAATAGCAGTTATCTTATATTCTTAAATAATAATAAAAATTTCTGTTTATACAGCTTGTATAAATGCAGTCTAAAATAATACAAGATATAAAGCTTATTTAATTTCATTATAAAAAGCAGCTTTTTTTACTGTTTTACTGAAAATAGCATGTTAGTTATAATTTAAGTAATATTTGTATTTTCTTATTATAATATTTATTAAAATAAGATCTGAATGTATATAATTTAACTAATTTTTTTTCTTAAATATTTTATTAACTTTTTTCATTAATTTATCTTTATTTAACTTAATCTTATTAGAAATATATTTCATGAGATTTTCTTAATTATTTCTAAGTATTTCTGAATTATTTTTATTTAATATAATGTTATTATTATTAATGATAATCAGAACTAGTAATGAGTAAGTATTTATTACTTCTGAAATTTCATTCTGCTCAGAAAATGAATCTAGCATGTTATTATTAGTAAAATTTAATTCTGATATTTTTTCTAATATTAAAAGCTGAATCTGCAGCTTTTTTTCTGCTTTCTTATTAGCTGAATTTACAGCTAGCATGTCATTAAAAAATTAAGTCTTAAGCTTTAAAAAGCTGATTAATTCTTTCTTAGATAATTATGAGTTTTCAGATGATAAAATTACAGAATTTATATCTTAATTTTTTTTATTTTTTTAAATAAAAAGAAAAATTGTATATTTATTATCATCATATATATATGAAATTTAACATGTTTTTTCAGAAATAATATTAATAAAAATTAGATTTAGAATCTTCATAAGCTTTTTTAACTTGTTAATTATTTCTAGATTAATATGAGACTTCTTAGAATTAAAAATTTTATTCTTATTAAATTTTATATTATGAGATTTTATAACTTTTTTTAAATATGAAACTTATATATGAAAGATATTTAATAAATTATAACTAATTAAATAGCTGATATAAGCTCTCATGATTAGTTTTTATAAATATGTTATTTTTAAATTATAAATATATGCTCTGCATTTAAAAGTATATAAATAATTAAAATTAATTAATTATTTAATACTAATAAATTAATTAAGCATCTGAATTAATAATTTTCATTCTAGAAACTTTATCAGAATGTAATTTTTAAGATATATAATAATTTTCATATATTTAGATTATAAATTTTCAGATAATCATGTATCTAATTATAAAATATGAGCTTATAAAATTAAGATGCTATTAAATTATTTAATCAGTTCATTCTACTTAAAAGAATAAGAAGTAATCTGATTAATAACATTTCTGTTCATTATAAATCATTTAATAAAGTTATTTAAAAATACTTATTTAATATTTATATGAATAATCTTAATAAGTAGTTTATATTTAATACTAATATGCATGATTAATTACTTTATTTTAAAACTAAATATAATTTTTATATTTAATATAAGAATAAGTTTAAAATAAGTATAATCATCTAGCATGTGCAATGCTTATCTGTTATTATTATAACTTTCTTTTAATAATCTAATTAAATTAACATGAATTTTTTTAAAAAGCATTTTAGCATAGAAAATTTATTTTTATAATATAATTCTAGAGAAATTAGCAAGCCAGCATACTTTGCAACTTATTAAATTATTAATTTTTATTAATTTATCAGATATAATTTTAACATCTTTCATGTTATGCTTCATGTAGTATATGATATTAGTATTTATATAATTTAATTAGCAATATCATATTTTTATATTAGTCTTTAACTTCTTTAGTAAATGATTATTATATATATCATGCTAGTTTAACTTGTTAATATCATCTAATTATTAAATAGAATTGTATTTTATAACATACATGCTTAAAACTTCTTTAAATTTTACTAGTATATCAGAATTTTTTCATGTTTTATAATAAATATTATTTATAAATAAATGCTATCATATTTTCTTCTTAGTTACTTGTAATTTTAAGATTAGATTAGTTTAATAATCTAACATAAATATTACTTAATTAAGAGTTATTTCTCTTTCAGTGCTTTCTGCTTTAAGTTTAATTAATTTATAATTTATTATAAATATAAAGCTGATATTTATTATAATTTCTTTTCTTATAAATATAAATAAGATAAATTAATTTTATTAATTACATATATAATTAAATATTCTAGAATTAAATAAAAAATTATTATAAAAAAAATAAATTAAATTTATATTATAATTAGTATTATAAGCAGAAGAAAAATCAGTAATTAAGAAAGAATTAACTTTCTTATTAATTAGTAGCTGCTTCATGCATTTTATCAGGCTGAAAGAAATTGAAAAAGTAACTTTATTCTTATTCTCTATTTTTTTCTTTTTCTTTTCTTTATTCTTTAATATTTATTCTTCTTCTTAATTAATTCTCTTAATGTAATTTTTATATTTTATAACTATTATAATATTATTAGAATTTTTTAATGCTTTATTAATTAGTTTAATAATTTTCTTATTATCTTCATATTACTAATTTAAATAAGAAGTAGAATTAATATAATAATAATTATCTGAAAAGTATAGTTTTTTATAAAGATATCTTGATTTCTTATAATACTTTTTATCTTGTTCTGTTAATATTTTTATTTTTAATTATGAGTTTACTAGCTTTATATTTTCTTTATTATGTAATTTATTTAAACTGGAATTATGAAAAACTGAATTTTATTTTCTATCTTTTATATTTCTTATTTAGTAAGCATTTTAAAAAAGTATTATAAAATATTATAATATGTATAATTATGATAAATTCTTATTTTAAGTAATTTCTATTATCTGTATATTTATAATATAAATCTAAGTTCATATTTTAGTAAATTAATATATTATCATGAGAAATTAAAAATTACTCATTTATTTATTACTTATATTTAAATTTATTTCTTTTTCTTCATTTTATTAATTAATTTAATAAATGAATTATATAATCTTATCTTTCTTTATTAGAAATTATTTTAATTTTATAAAAATTTTTAATAATTTTTATAATTTTATAAAACATGTAAAATCATGAATTATATATAAATGATTTAATATCTTATATGCATTTATTTTATTATAAAAATTAATTCTAATTTTAAATTTCATATCTTTAAGAATAATTATATATATTTTTATTAATACATGATTAATTTTAATATATTCAGTCTTGTTTTTTTCATAATATTTTTATTTTTAAATATATTTTTAGAATTTTAAGTTCATTATATTTATAATATTTTTTTATGCAGGTTTTACAAATTTTTCAGAAATTATAAATTTTTTATCTGCTTAAATAATTAAGTTTATTTATTTTTAAGCATTTAATACTCATACATGCTGCTTAATTTATGTGATTTAATTATTCTAATCTTTTTTTATAAAGAATTATGATGAAATCTTTATCTTTATGCTTATATCTTTCATATTTAGTATTAATTAATAAATGATTTATTTTATTTAAAAATCTAATAGTATGTTTAATAAGTGCAACAGTACATGAAATTATATTCTTAACTCATTTTCTTGATAAATTAAGTATTAGTGAATTAATTTATTAAAAAGTTTAGTATAAATAAGTATGAATCCAGACTTATAATTATCAGTTACTGAAAGGAAACAAGATTATTAAGATATAATTTAAAGAAGACTATAACATAATCTATAATCTATGAGATAATAACTATTCTATGAGAAAAGCCTACAAATATAATGACAGTCAGTTAGCATGTTGTGTGCTTAATAAGCACTCGCTTGTATCCCTCGAGGTAGTGTCGTATTTCCTTATTGACAAATATCCAAGCTCAACAACTCTTAATTAAATTAAATTAAATTACACTAGGATTAGGGCATGCTGTTCTTCTATGCCCATGTGAACCACAATTACTACACCGTGGTGGAGCTCGCCGGCCCGCAAGGATCTCAGTCGCTCGTTCGGGTCCATCAGGCTTTCTTCTTCCTGACAAGCTCAGCGCGCGTTTCGTCGTCAATCGAAGGTTGCGGGTAGTCGACGGCCGTCCACTGATCCACGGCTGCTGGGGAAGTTACTGCAGAGCCCCGTAGGATCTCAACATCTTCTGGGGATAGCCACCGTTGGCCGAAAGTCTGCCTAGCAACCGACCGATCTGTCGTTGGTCGTTGTTGACATCGGTGTCTGGGGCGGAAATCGCGGCTGGGGGGTGTGTGTAACCGTGTTGCTCGACCAAATGCAAAGCTTGCGTTGCTTTGATCGCCGATTTTCGGAATGGCTCAGGTTGTAACATCATCCGAGGTGCCAGCAATCTCACCATAGTTGCTTTTGGCCGGGCGGGCGTTTCGACACGATCGGCGCTTCAGTAGGCTGGCAGATGAGGCATCCGGGACGTTCACCGGCCGTTTACTGGCCCAGCTGGCCTTGGCCTGTGAGGATCTCCCCGGCATCTGACGGGGTTGACACTTCGAACTTTCGCGCACTGGGGTTGCCCGCTAGGCCTCTGCCAATATTCAGAGATCGAGACTAGCAATGGCAGAACATGATAGAGTACATCCGGATACGACCAACGTATGAGAAGGAAATACTTGAAGGAAAGAAGATGCGTTGTGGATGAGAAAAGGGGCTTCTGGGAAGCAAGACCATGGATGCTAGTGACATCAACGAACGGACCACGGATCATTCTCCAAGGCGATTTGCTGATGAGACCTCTGTATGCCAAACCGGGCCCTGTCGATGGAGACCTACCGACGTGCAGGCAGTGGATGCTTACCAGAAAGTATTGGTAAGTTAGACTTGACGAGAGGTAGAAGTTGACAGGTGAAAGATGGCTTCAAGAGAAGCTGAGCAGTAGGTCAAACATACTTCCAAGTATACTGATAGTATTCCCGAGAAAGTTATGTACACCAATCAGCAAAAGAAGAACAGAAACAAAAGACGCAGTAGAGTAGTTAACATGTAATCTAAAAAGATAGTATGAAGCTTCTAACAGCGCGCCAGCGCCCTATTTAGACTTGGGTGGCCTGCCGGGCCGCTTGGCCTGCTTTACCTGTGGCTGGGATGGTCTTCCTCGCCGCTCAAGGCTTCGCAGAACACACCATTGCTTCATCTCTTCAACCTCATCAGCAGGAAACAGTTCAGCCGGCTCCATTGACTGAAGCCAGGCGACCCAAACATGTGGGATCCCATTGATAGTCTTGTATCCGGTGAGGCGTCTGTATGAATATACGCGAGAAAAGCCTCGCGGCTTTATGTCGGGGGAGGCACTGCTTTCAGTCCGAATAGGTTCCTCAGCTAGACTGCTTTCAGCAGGGGGAAGAGGCTGAGGCCTAATTAGCTTTGGCCGCTTCGAGCTTGCTCTTTGTGAATCATCATTGTTGGTTGCACCGGTCATGTCGACAAACTCAATGTAGTCATACTGGCTATCCCCTTGTGAAGATAGATGTGCATGCTTGTGCTTGGACGCCCTGGGGGAAGGGACTGTGTTGTTGCCTGGGTTGAGCTCTTCCTTGACTACACAGTCTGAAATAACCTCAGACTGCTCCCAGTCACCAGAGAGCCCTCCGATCCTTTCTGAGGTAGTGTCTGGCTGGGATAAGTCAGCCCTAGCTATTGTTCTGTCATCGCCCAAGCGCAGGTCATCATCAGTAATTAGGATTGGGATATCTAGTACAGGTTAAAATCATGACAGCCAAGGAGATCTATGAGAGTATTACCTGGAGTGTCTCCTGGCTCTACCTGCGTACGGAGCATGTCACTGGAACTAGAGTCAGCACCGGGGTGGCTAGGCTGTATACAGAGGATCCCAGAGCCCAGATCAGATTCTAGACCTCCAGTGGCAGGCTGTGCAGGCAGTGAAGATAGCAACATGGTAGAAGTGACGCGGGTCAGATGCAAAATCTGATCATCATCATTGACAGTGATCGGTTGATCTAACATGTCTGTGAGAATCCCAGAAAACAGATCCGGGGCTTAGGAGATAACCCACCTTCGCTATTGTCAGTATGAGGAAACTGGGTCTCCGGTATCTCATCAGCCTGACTGCAATCTTTGTCACCGCAGCCCTCATTGAGGGGCGATCCACCGTTTTGCTGAGCGCCCTTGCTTTCATGGGGGAGGGTTTCACGTATGATGCCATTCTGAGCAGCGCCAACCGAGGTGGTGATAGCTCGCATATCAGGCTCGTCGTTGTCATAGAAAAGACTATGAAGAGGGTCATCATCACAGGCCATATCCTTGTGGTCCCCGTTCTGTGTGCCCTCTTCTGGCGTAAAGGACTGCGTAAAGGACTGTGGATCGTCCATGGAGGTCTCCTGGGTTTGCGTGTTGGGAGGTTTCAAGAGGGGATCCTTTTCCTGACATGCGCGGGTGATCAGGCCAGCAGTCTGTGCTGTCAAGCGACTTCGCTCGCCCTTCCGCTTTGGGGTCTTGGAAATGGGCTTCAAACTGCTGGAGGCTTTATTGCCGGTATACGGGATAAAACGGGTAGCTGACGGAGGTTTGCACGGTTGGGACCCAGGCTGGTAGAACTTGATATGGTCCATTTTGAGCGAGAAGACTGAGGTTTGGACAGGCGTGAGGGCTGGCACAAACTGAGCGGGAAACATTTGCCTTTTTAGACCTTGACGTCTGGCGGGCTCTGGATGCGGTCATTGTCCCTCTTGCAATCCCGCATCGGTGATCGCCGCGGATTTGGCCGCTGAAATAATATATGGCTATTTCCGGGGTGCCACTCGCCAATCAACGGTAAATAGCACTATTGCTGGAAGGAGGCCGGCCTCATGGAAAGTGAATACGGCCCTGCGCTGCAACCTTTATGTCATCCCTGGCGAGCTGAGACCTCCCACCAGAAAAATCTGCCTTGCAGCCCAGCCAATATCCTGCCGACGGCCAGTCCGGGCGGAATCACACCTCCACACCATCACGCCACCGCTCGCGGACTATCGTTCGACTGACCGTGCAAATTTGCCCCTGGACTGGGTTGCCAGTGTAGAGCAGTTGATTTCCAGTACAGGCGGTCGGGAACACGGGAAGAAATCACGTATTGGGGTGCTGCGAGCCGGGGGCAGCCCCGCATCGGGTAGTCGCGCTCCAGCATGACAGTAATTTCCCATTCAACGAATAATCCAGTCCGGCCGGCGCGAGGGCTGGCTCAAGCGGGAAACATTGGCCTCTTTAGCTTGACATGTAGCAAGCAATCGGCTCTGGATGCGGTAATTTCTCCGCTCGCAATCCCGCACTCGCAATCCCGCATCGGTGATCGCCGTCGGATTTTATCGCAGAAACAAGACATGGCCGCTTCAGATGCATTAAGGGGCGCCACCTGCCAATCAATGGCAGATAGTGTTATTGCGGGGGAAGGCGAACTTCGGAAGATGGCGCAATGGAAAACAAACGAATACGGCCCTGCGGTGCAACCTTTACAGCATCCCTGGCGAGCTGAGATCTCCCACCGGAAGAAGGAAAAATCTGCCTCGCGGCCAAGGTAACATCGTCGCCGCCGGGCGCAGGCGAGCAGCTCTCGTGACTGAATGAACCTGGAGCCCTAGTCCAAGTTTCCAACTTGCCGATGGCTTCCAATCCCGGTAGAATCACACTATCACATCACCGCTTGCGGACTATTGTTCGTTTCGGGCAGGTCCATAATCGTGCACGTTTCTTCCCAGGCTGGATTGGCGGTCTAGGGCGGAGGGCGGTGGCGAGAGGAAGTCGCCCATCAGGGGCGGCAATCCGTGAACAGCCTCTCATCGGGTCGACACCATTCCACGCATAATCCAGTCCGGCCGCGTCATAATCAGGCTGCGCCGCACCAGAATAGGAAGAATTCGAGTCCCTAGCCCTCGGTGGAAGGCATTCCGGCAGTACTAGCTAAAGCACTGCAGTGCCATGACTGGCGACGGGGATTGAACGCCGCACCAGGAGACGAGGAAATTAAGGTCCTCGGCCAAAGAGATTCAGTCAGTGCCATCTGAGACCTGTAGTGCCGTGGCTGTCGACGGACTTCCAAGGAACTAGTTACGTGGTCACAGCCTGCACCGCTCTATCTAAGGGCAACAAGGTAAAGGTGACTTGGATTGGTGGTGTGACACGATCGCCATAACAGAGGAGGACCAGGAGGGCAAAACGGGTGCTGCGGTGAAGAGCAAGTCAGGATTCAGGTGCAGGACGAAAGCAGAGCATAGTGTAGAGAACCAACAAGGCAAAGGGAGCCAATGTAGTAAATCAGGCTGATGTCGAGCAGAGAGTGGGGCGACTCACGGGTGATGAGGGCGTGAGCGGTGGGTGAGCATCAGGCGAATTCAGGAGGATGCAGGGTGATTCCAGTTTGCTGAGGAGGGTGAGGGGGCACGGTAAAGTTGGGCACGAGGCCAGATGGGCAAGGAGGGAAAGACTGGAGAGGGAGCCATTACCACGTCGAACAGAGGAAGGAAACAGCCGTATTTATAGTCGAGTTGGGCGGCGTTCAAGCAGCGAGGGTTGCGCTAAACCCGATGCGGAAAGGCCGACCTTCAGTCCCGCGGGGGTCATTTCCCGAAGCGGAGGCCCCTAAAACCAGCTATCACTTAAATTAAACATGAAAGATAATTATGATAAAATTCATAAAAATGAAATTAATTTAAAAATTATTAATTTAGCAGAAAATAACATTATTCTTGATAAATCTTAGCTATTACATGTTAATTTTTTAATAAATTAAATCATTAGCAAGTAAAGATATCATAATAAATATACTAATATGAAAATTACAATTAATAATTTTTAATAATTTTTAAAAAAAAATAAAATAAGAAGATATTAGTTTGTTAATTACAAATATTATTAATAATATATAAAATTTAGAAATAAAGATTTTTAAAAAACATTATAAATAAAAATAAATATTTAATAAAAAGATAATAATTACTATGCAGGAAAATATAAAGTATTAAATTAAATTAAAAAATAATTAAATGCTTTTATAATACAAGTTATACTCTTTATTTATATATAAATTAAATATTCTAAGAAAATATCTTAAAAATACTTAATAAAAAAATTAAATATAAAGCTTTATAAGTCTGATAAAAGCATTAATACTATTTAGTAAGAAACTAAATAATAAATTATAATTATACATTAATTACAGAAATTTAAATGCATTAATTATTAAAAAATTAATATTTTTTTTTATAAATAAATAAGCTTATAAATTACTTAAACAATATTAAGATATTAATAAAACTAGATTTATAAAATGTGTATTATTAAATTATTATTTATAAAAAGAATTAATAAAAAACAGCTTTTTAAATATAATATGAATATTTTAAATATATAATTATATTATTTAAATTTTATAATATATTAGCTATTTTTCAAGTATATATTAATAAAATATTAAAAAGCATATTAGATAAATAAATACTTATTTATTTTAATAATATTCTTATATATTTATAAATTAAGAAAAAGCATGTTAAACATGTTAATAGCATTTTAAAGCAGTTATTATATTATAATTTATATGCTAAACTAAGTAAATGCAAGTTTCATAAAAAGAAAGTTTAATTTCTAGAATTTATTATTAATAAAAATGATATCTAATTAAATGAGAATCATTTAAATATAATTCATAATTAGTCTGAATTAGAATTAGTTAAGAATGTTTAAATATTTTTCAGATTTACTAGCTTTTTTAAATGCTTTATATATAATTATACTAGCATTACAGCAGCTTTAAATAAGTTATTAAATAATAAGAAGCTATAATTTTTTACTAATAAAATTAGAAAATTATTTAGTTATTTTAAAAAAGCTTTTTAAAAGCTATTATTATTAATATATTATAATTTTAAAAAATAAATACTAATAATTATAAATGCTTTAAAATTTATTATAATAATTATATTATTATAATTAATAAAAAATAAAGATAAAAAAAATTACTAGTATTTTATTACTTTTTATTTAAAAAAGCTAAAAAATATAAAAAGATAATATGAAATTTATAATTAAGAATTATTAATTATTATAAAATATTTTAAGTATTAATATTAATATTTTAATCAGAATTAAGTAATCTTTTCATGTTTAAACTAATTATAATAATCTTAAATACTTTTTTATTATAAAAGTATTAAATAATAAACAAGTAAGATAAGCAGAGTAATTAGCAGTATATGATTTTATTATTAAATATAAATTAGAAATTAGAAATCTAATAAATACATTAAGTAAATATAATAATTATAAATTTATAAACATGCATGAAGATTATACTAGAATGTTATTTACTTTATAAGCAAAGTTAAAAGTCATGAATTTCAGCATAAAAATAAAAAATAAAAATTTAGAATATCATGCTTTTAGTAAACTACTAGTAATTAGAAAAACTAGTAATAAAAATGCTTATAAATTACTAAGAACTAGCATATATATACTGCTATAAAATATTTAATAAAAGAATACTTTTATAAAATAACTTTGTTATATTTTAATAACAAGTAATAAGCAAGCATCTTATTTTTAAAAAAAAAACTAAATAATAAAAATTTTTAAAAAACAGCTTATTTTATTATATAAGAATAAGATATACATTTCTAATAATATTATTATAAAGCAGAAATTATTATATTTATATCATAATAATTTCTAAGCTAATTATCATAATATTAATAAGATTATAAATTTAATTAAGCAAAAATATTACTAAAATTAAATAAATATTAAAATTACAGAATACATGCATATATGTTTAAATTACTTAATAAATAAAGCTTCTAAATATTAGTTTTATAGCTAGCTAGTTAGCTTATTTATAATAAAGAAGTTATAAAAAAAATTTATTATAAATTTTATTATTAACTTATTTTTTTTTATAAAAAATAGCAGCATATATAATATTATATTAATAATATGTAATTAATTTATAAAGATAAAATAATATTTTTCTATTATAAAAAAAATATTAATACTAAATCTTATAAATATTTTTATTAATAAGATAATTAATAAGTATAAAATATTAAATTTAATTATTAGTAATTATAACATATTATTTACAAGCTATTACTGAGCTAATTTATATTATTATATTCATATAAAAAAAAAGCTAAATATTATATTTTATTTTTAAACTAATAATTAAATTAAATAACTTAATTAAATATTACAGTAGTATTTGCAGATTTATAATAAGTAAAGCTTATTTTATATAATATATAAATATAATTCTAGTATTTTAAATAAATATTAAAATAATTCTCTGTTTAATGTAGCAGAAACTGAAGAATAATTAAAAATATTAAAAAAAATTAGAAAAAAGCTTATAAAATTACTTAAATAAAGCTATTAAACATAATCTTAATATTATAATTAATTTTATAAGCTAATTAAATTTAATATTAATAATCTAATATAATTTTTAAAAAAGAACTTAATTATCTTATAATTTTTAAAAAAGCTTAATAGCTGTTATTTAGAATCTTTTCTTATTATAATTATTCAGAATTTACAAGTATATATTTTATAATTACTTTATTCATATAAATAAATTAATTTAACATTTCATGTATTATTATTAAAGTTATATTAATTATAAAATAGTAAATAAACAACTTTATTACAGCTAATTCTTATTAATAAAAATAAAAAATAAGAAATTAAATAAATACTTAATTAATAAATTTACTATTAAAAAATTTAGTATTTAATCAAGTAATTAAACTACTTTAAATATGAAAATTAATAAATTAATCTTAAAAATCTTAAAAATATAAATAAAATAATTAAAAAATTTAAATTTAGCTATTTTAAAACTTTTACTAAGTAGTAATAAAGAAATAAAAAAATAAAAACTTAATAATATTTAATTATTAAATAGTTTAAAATTTAATCTGTTATTAAATATGAACTTTTATTAATTACTTAAAAGTATAAAAGTAGCATAAAAGCAGTAAAAATTATTTAATTAATTTTATTTTTATTTTTATTTTTCATATTAACATTCTTATTTTTCTTCTTATTAGTATAATTCTTATTAGAAACTTTCTACTTTATATTAGTAATATTAATAACAGACTTATTAATATTAAGAAAAATAACATTTAATATTCAGAGCTTTAAATAAGTAATTATAATTAAAATAAAAGCATTTATATTATTAAAAAAAACATATAAAACTTATTTAATAAATAATAAAAAGCTGTTTAAAAATAGCATAATACATGCTTTAATTATATTAGCTGTTTAATTTATTTTCTTTACTTAATAAAGAATATTAATTACAAAAATATGAATTTTAAATTATTTAATATATTTCTTAATATTAATTCTTTTAGTAATCTTATTATTAATAATTATTTTAGCAGTAATATATATGCTATTTATCTTAAAAAGCATAATAATATATAATTTAGAATTTTTAACATAATAAAAATAATACTTAAAGATAAAAGCTTATTTATAAAAAATAAACTTATTTTTAAAAATTATTTTTAAGCAGTAAATACATGATTTTTAAGCATAACTTATTTTAATTTTCTTAAAGAATAAATCTTCTAATATATTATTAATTTTATTAAAAAGCTTAAGACTTGCTTTAAGCTAATTAATTAGCTAACTATCAGATATATTAAAATAAATAAATAACTTATAATAGCATATTCAGCTACTGCTTGCTAAACTTATTTAAAAATTTTAAAAATTAATTTTTTTAAAATATTAATAATTATTTTCAAAAATTTCAGTAAAGATATTTTATAAGAATTTAGTAAGTAAAATATAACAGTATAATCATGAAGCAATATGAAGCTGTTTGTAAATGTAAAGTAATTTTTCTCTTTTATAATTCTTATTCTTAATCTGAGTTATATATACTAACTAGTATTACTATATATATAGAAAAGATATTCTCAGTAATATTATTATATAATCTAATAATATGCTAGTTTTAATATCTTCAAATGCTCTTATTCAGCTTTTGCTCTATTTCTATTAATTATTTTCATAATTCTTATTTAATTCTAGCAGATTTTCTTCTGATTCTGGTTAGTCTTCATTCTCATTGTTTTCTGATTTCTTAGTTTTATTATTATTATTAGTTACTGCTTCTAGATAATTATCATAAGTGCAATTTCATGCTGTATGAAAGTTAATAAAATTTAGCATTAATATTTCTATAATATCATTATAAGATTTATAAGAAAGCAGATCTTGATAAATATGCAGAAAGTATTTAATAAAATTTCTTTTAGCTTTTCTTTCTTTCTTAGTATTATTATTAATTTCTCTAATCTAATATTTTAAAAAGATTTTTTTCTTTTTAATAAGCTCATGAGTAAATATCTTGATATCATAAATTAAAGCTTTCTTAATAATTACTCATTTTTTTTTTATTTTTATTATTTATTTTATCAGACATGTGATAAAGTTCTTAAAATCTAATTTTTTTAAATCTTACTAGTATTTCTTTTTCATATTCTGAAAAATGTTTTCTTCATGAAACATGATTTCTCTCAGTCTTCTCTTTTTTATAAGAAGTAATGATTTGTTCATGAGTTTAAAAATTCTTTTAAGCTATTTCTTACTATCATGCTTATTAAAATTTTTTTTCTTTTTTTCTAGATCTCAGATCTTATGTGCTTTAATTTCTTGTATAATCATTTTCTTAATATATTTCTTAAATTCATTCATTAATATTATTATTATTTATAAATTTCAAGATGAGTAAGGTTTTTATATAATAAGCATGATATTCTTAATAAAAATTTTCTTAATAATCTGTTTTTTTTCTAGACTATGTTTAGAATCATTATCAAAAGTCTGATTTACTCATTTATAAGTAAAGTTAGATTTTTTTAATTAAATCATGCTTATGTTTTTAAGAATAGCAGAAATTACTTTAATCATGATTTCTGATTTTAGCACTGCAGCTGCTTTTATTATTATGATAGCTTTTACTACTGATATTATTATTATGACTAAGATTACTTGTTATGATTAAGAAGCTAGTTTTATCATTTTAGCTAGCTTTACTACTAGAGTAGTTATCTTTAATATTATTAGTTTCTCTGATTATTCCAGAGCATTCATAATTAATATAACATTTTTTAGTATGTTATTATTCTTATAAATTTACATTCTAGTCTTTCTCATCTTAATTAATAATTCTTTCTATAAGATCTTGCTAATGTTATCATCATTTTTAATACTTATTATTTTTTTTATTACTTTCTTTATTTTCTTAAGCTTTAGAATCTTAGTTTTTTTTAAAGTCTTATGCTTTTTTAGAGTTCTTAATATCTTTAATAAAGTTTTAATATTTTTTTCATTATCTGAATCTTAAGATAATATTAGAATATCTTCTTTTCTAAGAAATTTTATTATTTATATGAATATTGCATCTGATTTGCTAATGTATTTCATTTTAAAAGTATTTTCTAGATTTCTTTAATATTAAATTTAAAGATGCTCTAATATCATGTTAATTACATTAATAATTATTTCTGATACTTAAATCTTAATATTTTTTCTGATAAATTATTCTCAGCATATAAATTTAGTTTTTCATATAATTTATACAGTTCTTCAGTTCTGCATTTCAGTTATTTACTACTGCTCATGTGCTAGTCTTAATTATTTATCTTGTTAAAATATTCTATTAGTCTTGAAGATTTAATTTTTAACTTTCTTATAATCTGAATTAAACTAAATTATGATGCTATTAATAAAATTTCTGATAAAATTATAAAAATTAAAATATAACTTTCTTATCATTAATCTCATGAAAACTGATTTATTTTAACTATTAATTATTCTCAGATTACTTGTTTTCTTATTAATCTTTATTCATTCTGAATCTTTATTAATAGTTATTTTAATTTTTCTTTTTAATTCATTTTTAAAAATCTGCTTCTCTGGAAGAAAAGCTAGCATGAATATTCTAAAAAAATTATAGTCTTTCTCTAAATCTAATCATACTCTTATCTTTTCTAAGATAAATTTTAAGAAATATCTGGATTTTCATATAGTTTTAACTTCTTCATGCTTCTTGTTTTTCTGTTATTTCTCAGTTATTTTTCTTTTTAAAATAAACATATTTAATGCTAGATATTCTGATAATAAAACTGTTTTTTATATTACTGAAATTATCAGAGCTTTTTCTTATATAATTAGAGAAGTATTTATTATATTTCATAGTATATTAGCTATATTAATAATTATATGAGTAATCTTCTTAAATAAGCAGTAATTATAATATAATGAAGTAATAGAAATGTATTTTATAAGTATGAGTATTTGATATTTTATGTAAATGTTTATATTTGTATTATATGCATGTTTATCTTACTTATTATTATAAAACTTCCAGCAAACATATTAAATTATTAATGCAAAGCTAATAATAAAGTAATATGATTTTATTATAATTACTAGAACTTATTAATATATTCATTAATCATTTGTTTTATAGTAATTAATTTAGTTAATGAGAGCTAGATGTCTTCTTCCAGCCTGAAATCTTTTCATTTCACTAGATATTTCTGTTTTATTTCTTTTCTAAATCTCTTTTTTTTATGAGTAATAATTTTTTCTATTTTTTAATGCTTATTATTATTCACATATACTAGTTTTAAATGCTGCATAATTCTTTTATGCTTATTTTTAATTCAAGATTTAAGATATGCTACTAATATCACATTGTAAATATACTAGTACTTTAAGAAATCTAATTAATATGCTAGTTTTTCTATTTTTTTAATAATTATAAAAAAATCTGCATAGTATAATAAGAACTTTCTGTAAATTCTAGATGCATATATATAATATTCTTTATATAATTATAAGAAAATTTTTTACTTTTTTTTAAAGTTAACTAACTTATAATATTTATTATAATAATGTTTTATTAAAATTACAGCTTCATCTATAATTACAACTGCATCTCTACACATTATAAATATTAAAACTTATTTTAATTTAATTATGTTAATATATGTGATTATAGAATAATCATATAAAAACTAATAAAAAGATGCTTTTATTACTATGAATTCTGCTAAATTTAAAAGCAGTTAAAGAATTAAAAGCATTTAATGCTAATTCTTAAGATCTTTCATGATATCTATGAGAAATTAAAATGCTATTTTAATTATTTAATTTATTTTCTTAAATTAATTATTAGTCTGAAGATGATAAGTCATGATAAATAACATATTAGTATTCACCTGCTTGAAGATGTGTTTTTACAGATCTTTTGTAAATTTTAAGTTTTTATTACTAATAATTTTTTTCAGAAAATCTCAGTCTTCATTACATAATACTTTTATTAGTTTTATTACTTATTTTTTTATTTTATTTATAATTTTATTAAATATAAACATTATTTTTTTTATATACTTATTTATTACTGTTATTAACATGTTATATATATCATCTGAGAATCTAATAATAAAGTTAATTATTATAATATAATGAAGTATTTTTAGTATCAGAATCAGCTGCAAATTATTATAAAGTTTATAATATCTTATTTAAATTTTCTAGTATTAAAAGCATGAGCAGATATACTTGTAGATTATCTTAATAATTTTTCTTATATATAAATTCTTAAGATGCTATAAGATTCAGAATTAATTAAAGTAAATTCTTAAATGTATGTCTGCTAATACTCTTGATATTACTATTAATAAAATGCATAACTTTTTATTATTTTTATTTTTCTAATAATAAATCAAGTTCTCTCTCATGTAAAATAATAAGCATATTTTTTTCTTTTCTTTCATGTTTAAATCATCAAGCATGCTAATAATCTTCTAATAAAAATTATCTTATTCATATTTTTTTTTAATATTCTTTCTGATTTTTAATAATAATTTCATCATGATATAATCATGAAATATAATCATGTTATAACTAGTAACTTTACTCTTAAGTCTTAATAAAGTATTTAATATAATGTGTGTTTTTTCTAATTTATAAAAAACATGCAGCTGAAACTGTTAAATGTAAATGATTACTTGAATTAATCTGAGATTCAGATTATCAGTATTCAAGATTCTTAATAAAATATTTTTAATAATTATTAAGATTATTACATGATTAGTATAGATTATAATTAACTTTCTGCTAGCTTTAATAAGATGCTGTATCTTTTTCAAGATTTAAACTAAGCATGCTACTTCTAGTTCTATTAGCTAGTAGTTCATCTTTACTAAGTTAAGCAGTTTACTTAGAAATAGAATTAGTAATACTATTATTAATAATAACAGTATTAAATAATTTCTATCAGTCTTAATAATTTATTTATTCTTTACATGAAATATCATCACACTAAATTCTCTTTTTTTTAATATATTTATGTTTATGAATAATTATTTATGCAAGTTATAATAATGAAAAAATAATTCTTTCTTAAAGAAATTTTATATGTTATTAAAGTTCTTAATCTTCATTTATATTAGCATGCTAATTTTTTTTTTTTTAAGTATATTTTTTTTTTTTAGAATCTTCTAATACTTTCTTTATTATAATTATCTTTCTAATCTGAAGAAATTTAGCTAACTTAATATAATATGAAATATATTAATGTAATCATCTGGTTAATTCAAAATATATTTTAAGTTAATTAAGTGTTTTTAAGAAAGCAAGCTTAGTAATTATCTTAACTTTCTTAGCAGTTATGATTATTCTAAGCATGCAGATTTTTTAATCTAATAAATTAATAAAAGAAAATCTGATATAAGTTTTATTCAGATTCATCATAATATTAAGTTCTTCTAACTTATTAAGCACTGCATGTAGATGTTAAACATGCTTTCTTAAAGTTTTTAAAAATATAATTAAATTATTAATATATATTTTAAGAAATTTATAAAACACTCATAACTTAATTTTTATTTATTACTAAATGTATGATATGCTGTTAATAAATCTCATAATTATTATATTATATATTTCTTAACTTTAGTATGTGATTACAGTTATGTGATTTCTATGATCTAATCTGATTTTCTACTAATAAAAGAATAATATAATATTAAGTATCATGATATATTTACATTCTCATATTACATTTATCATTTTATCTTAACATGTTATTAGATAAATGTCAGATTTAATGATTTTATTAAGTTTTCTGAGATTTATAATAACATGTTTTTTTTACATGATCTTTTTATTAATAATAATATTTCTTCATATCATGAATACTAAGTAATTATCTGAAATATAATTTATTACTCAGCTCATGTAATTTTTAGCATGTAATTTATTAAATATAATGTTAATTATCTTTCTTTTCTTAAAATCACATGAATATACTTAAAGTATCTTTTTAAAAATTACTTCTAGAAGTAGTAGCACTTGTATTTATTATTTTTCTAATATATTTACAAATTTATCTGGATTTATTTAAATCTTTTAATGTTAAAGTATAGTTTTTAAAAAAGTTTTTATTTCTAATGAGTTCTGATTATTATAAATTATGATTTCATTATCAAGTTTAACTTCTTTCTTTATTATGAATACTAATTTAATTTAAGCTGTTTCTTTTACAGACTTTAGTATTAGTATATTTACTATTAAATTTATCTGATAAGCTATCATATTATTTATCTTAATAACATAATTTAATTAATAACTTCTGCTAATCTTCATCAGCTTATTCATGTTATTAATAAGATGATAAAAAAAAAAATTTAATCTCATAATATTAGTATATATTCTGATTTTATTACTTGTAAGCTTGAATATATAATTACAGTTTTCTGATAGCTTTAATTTCAGATTCTGAAAATAAACTGAAATTTTTACTATTATATATAATAATACTGTAACTGCAAATATTAAAATTATCTTTTTCTTAATTTTGTTATTTTACTTTAATATTATATTAATTAAAATTTTCATAATATCTGTATTATTGAAAGAAGCTTATTTTTTCTTCAGATTAATACTGATTTCTTCTAATACTAAATTATTAACTCTAAGCAGTAAGCCTGTTTATAACTTGTTAATAATTCTAGCATTAATTATAATCTGAACTTTTATAATCTGATTATTTTTGTTAATTACTGAAACATGAAGTAAAAATCTAGTAAAATGTTTTATTATTATAGCTAATACTATTTCAGCTACTAGTAGTTTATTTTTCTTTTATATTATTATAATAAAATTCTGCTCTTTAAGAAAGATTCTCAAGACTAATATTATAATACATTCTGAATCTAGACATACTGGTATGATTTTAATTAACATTTTAATATAAGTTTTTATTATTATAAATCATTAATATCTGAATACTAGATTATTATTTATCAGAATTAAAGCTTGTTAAGATATAATAATTAATGTACTAGCATTTTTATAATATATAATTAGCTGATACTGATTATAATAAGTATTATAATTTATCTTATTTAAGAATTTCATATTATAATGCTAATAAATTATGTACAGAATTAGATTCAGTTCATTCTAATATTTCTTTTTTTAATAATTTATGATTTTTCTCTATTTCAGATATGATTCTGATAGCTTTTCTTCTGAATAGAATTAATATTTCTGATAGAATTCTTGAAATTCATTAGTATGACTCTGATATGCTCTGTTTTCAGATATTTTTTATTAAATATATTACTAAGTTAATTTCTTAACATGCATCAGATTTACTTTGTTATTTTTATTAGTATTTTCCTGATTATTATCTTGAAATCTGATTTATTATTAATAGAATTTTTAGTAATTATTCTGAAATTAAAACTGCTATTATTACTGATGATATCAGATCTGCTACTGATCATGCTTCTGTTACTAGTATTATTACTAAGAAAATTTTTATTATATGTAATACTATGTTTATTACTAAAAACAATCTTAATAGTTTTAATTATAGCTTTAATTATGATTATATTGATTTTAAACTACATAATTATTCTACTAGCATTATTATTCTTGATTTTATTACTAACTTGAATAAAATAATTAATTAAATTAATTAATTTAGTTAGACTGCTTTATTCTCATAACTGCTATAAATTAAATAAGTATTATTTCTTCTGAAAACTTATTTATAATTACTTTTAGTAATAAATTCATATGTAATCAGGCATGTAATATTATCAAGTACTTTATTTATGCTAGCTTATATTATTTAATAATTATTATTATTTCTGTTATATAAGTATTAGAATCTTTTCACATCTTAACATTTGTAATAATATATTTAATTACTTTAAATTTAATCATGATCTGAGCTAATAATATTCTGAATCATGTCTTAATAACTTCATATTAATTATTAATTTCTGTTAGATTTCTAATAAGCTTTCTTCTAGCTAGATTTATAAGCTTAGTTATTTATCAGATTAGTATCATATTATAAAAGCAAACATGTAGTTTTTAATTTATAATTAATAAATCATAAGTTACTATTATAACTTTCACATGTGTGGTAAATATAAAAAAATTTCTTATTTATAACTTATTATTTCTATTTATTATATTAGATATTTCTCATTCTTGCAGCATGTCTAAATAAAATAAGCTAATATTAATTATTTTTTAAAATAAAGTAATAAATTTTAATTATTCAGACTTTTAATAAATTCATATTATTAGTAATATTAATAGTATTGCCTGCTGAGTTGTTAATTAGCTATTAATAAGATTTTATATGTTTCTTAGCATATTGCTTCTTACTTCTGCTAAAATGCTTCTTATCATGAATTCTAGATAATTATTATTCTTAGTTAATATGAAAGTTTTTCTAGTATGATTCTTACTTTTACTTCTATGCATAAAATACTTTAGAGCTTTTTTTTTTTTAATAGAAAAAGAAAATAACATGATTTTTTTAAAGATACTTTTTTTTTATTATGATAAAACTAGAAATTAGTTATCTGAAAAAAAAGATGAGATATTCTCAGCTGTTATCTGCTTGTTAACAAATTATTTATAATAAGTAATTTACATGAGAAATGCTATTTTTCTTATAAATTTTATAATATTCTTATCATGAGAATTAGCAGAAGTAATTTATATAATAGAATATTATAATTTAATTATAAATTTCTGAAATATTTTCAAGTCTAGAATCATAATACTTAATAAGATTCATGTTCTTTCAGTCTTAAGATAGAATATGATAATGTTATTTAATAAAATAGAAAAATAATTATATCATATTATAATATAATTAATTTTCTGTTACAAATTTTTTTCTAAATTACTTTTACTTAAATATAAATAATAATTTCATAGCTAGAATGCAAGCTTAATATAATATAATATCAGATTAGTTAAATCTTAATATACTATTGTCAGCATTTCTGCAGATCTAGTCATGTTAATATCTTAAAGCTATTCTGTGCAAGAAATCTAAATTACTTAAAAAAAAATAAAGATAGCAGTATGATAATCATGCAAGAAAGTTAATTACTAGTAGCATTATAACTAAGAAATAATATGATAGTAGATTTGAATAAAATCTGAATTAAAAATAATAGAAGCTATAAAAGTATAGAGAAATAATAGTTAATTTCTTACTTATAAAATTAATTTTTTATAATAAAAATATATAAATAAGAAACTTAATATTAGTTAAGTGAATAGTTATAAGATTATTGAATTTTTTAAAAAATTTTAAATTAATTCTCAAAATGTAAACATGCTATCATCTGATAAGCAAAATATAACAGTATAATTATAAAGTAATATGAAGCTGTTTATAAATGTAAAATGATTTTTCTTTTTTATAATTCTCATTCTCAGTCTGAGCTATATATACTAACTAGTGCTATTATATATACAGAAAAAATACTCTTAGTAATACTATCATACAGTCTAATAAAATTAGAAGAAGAAATAAAATTAAAAAATTTTAATTAATCTGAAATAAGAAAATTAATAAAAAATAAGCAGAATATTCTAATATTACAGTCAGCTTATTTAATATATTATTAATAAAAAAACAGCTATTATTACATAATTAGAAAATATTAATTAAATCTTAATCAGAATAAATAAAAAGATTAGTAAGAAAAAGAAAAAGAAATAAAATTTAATTCATTTTAGTTATTTTTATATCTTATTAAAAAAATAAGATTTTATATTAAAAGAAATTTTTCTAAATAAATAAAAATTATTAGCATATATTTAGCATTTAAAAATAATTTATTACTAGTATACTAGTAATTATAAAAATAATATTAATATAAATTATAAGATAATATTAATAATAAATTTTATTTATTATATATAAAAATATCATATAAAGAAAAGCTAATAAAAAAATTTCTAGTTTTCTAATTTAATATAATATATTTAGCTATATATTTATCATACTTTTCTAGTAAATATTTTATTCATTTTATATATTAAAGATTTTTTATTTTTAATTTATAAAATAAAAAATTTACAGCAAGTTAGCAGTAGCTTAATATAATAAAAACTAATTATAATAATTATAATTAAATATTATAATTTTATTTTTATTTTAAAAAATTAAATATTTTTATTAAATTATAATTTTTAAAATTTTTAAAATATTTTAATATTTAAATTATATTATTAATTTAAATATTAAGTTTTTTATAAAAAATTTTAAAAAATTTTAAAAAATTATTTTAAAATTATTATATAATTTTAATTTATATTAATATATATATTTATACATGATTTATATATAATTTTATTTATTTATTTTTTAATATTTAATTTTTATAAAATTTAAATTTATTTTTTAAACTTAATTTTAAGCTTTTTAAAAAAAATATTTTAAAATCTAGTTAAAATTAATTACTTATATATTATAATTTAATTTTATAATTATAAACTTAAAATAAAGCTTAAATTATTATAAATAAGTAATTTATTTTTTAAATAATATTATTTTTATAACATGTATTATAGAAAAATTATTATAAATATTCAGAAAAAAAAATTAGTTAATTACTTATTAATATATTAATAAGTCTATCTGAAATTTTCAAATTATTTGAATAAATATTTGATTTTTTAATGCTTATTTAAACATGAGTAATTCTAGTGTGGTTTGAAATCATCAAGTGTATGAAATTGTCAGGTGGGGGGTTATGTTAGTTAACTACATAGTTAACTAGTCACCTCTTAACTTAGTTATGTAGTTAAGTTAGCTCGTTACCTCATCAGTTATGTAAGTCAACCACTAAGCACTAACTATGGCAGGGGACGGACTACAGTACCTCGTCAAAAGTTCCACAACCCTCAACAGTTCCTATTGTTGGTCCTTAACAGGTCTTAAGGATAATCCTCAAGGCTGGTTTCTTGAAGCCCATGAATACCTTTTGGCTCAAGGGGTATCGCTAGGAGGTTGTTTAAGGTAGGTTAAGGACCTGGTCAAGGGGTTGGAACAAGGAATGGTAGGAGGGATATTGAAGGGTTGCGGGGACTTTTGACAAAGGACTGTAGTTAACGGATTGACCATTGGATGTCAGAGTCCAAACGTCTCTGGTGTTATTGTAGCACATCGGAGTAAACGCTCTTGGGATCAGGCGTTGCGGACACTTTTAATAAGCCAGTCGGTGATCCTCGGTGGTTTTTCCTCGATCTCGCCCCGATGAATACTGCCATTTATCCTGAGCGGTAGCAATCTGATTTTTTCGCAACATGGAAACGGTCGCCGTACTGGTCATTTTGATCCATGTTCTGTGCACTTGCTCTCACCCACTATGGCTTTCCGGTTCACACCGTCCTAGGAAGACCTTTGGGCCAATATGATGTTAAGCGCTATCCCGAGTTTCTTTGTTCACGGTTCCAAATCACGTTCATGCAAGGCTGAAGAGCTCAAGCCAGAGTCGAATGCACTCACTGAATGGTAACTCTTGATTTGGATCGATGTTTTCGATGGGAATTTTGCTGGTACTGTGGATGCTAAGGTCAATCACGCATTCATAGCGGCCTTTCTTGACCAGGCCTCTCCCCCTCTCCGCAGCGATCGCGGTATCGTTATTGGCCGATGCCAGGCCACTCAGGTCGCCAGCTAAAGGAGGGCGTCCTGGTTCGTCGAACATTCGGTCTGCACTTGTCGATGTTTAGCACAATCTTGCCGAAAATGGGAAATTATCACCTGGTTCGATTGACCCTGGTTAACATGACGGAATCAGTCCTTTATTGACCTCTGCTCGGAGATAGCAAGCGCAACCTGCTACGGCGAACCTATGGTCAATTCATTTCTATTAGCAAAGTGTGCGAGACAGTCCTGATCGTACCGTCGGTTGCTTCATGTCAAGTCGTCCCGATTGTGAATCCGAAGTAGCAATATGAAAAATATAATACTCCACCATTCAACGAAAACCAGTCAAGTAGGTATCACCACGGGATGGTTTGGGTGGCTTAATATTTCAATTCACCGACAATCAGGGCATTAAGCGACATCTTTGGACTCGGTTAGCTCTGGTAAACATACCCACTTCCGATAAAGGAAATCTTGCCTCTGACATTGAGGTACATATAAACTGTGTGGACGGGCGGTTTACGGCGGTGCATTCTGGCCATAGGGCAACATGTGCATTTTTCGCATACATAAGAAGCTTGCAGGATGATGAAAAAGAAGAAATAAAAGAATAGGAACAAGTAGGAGGAGAGGGAGGGGGAAGGGAAAGAAAGCCCTTATATACCCTTGCTCTGTTACCATGACATAGTGGCCTCTACGAAAGGCCTCACAGATTTCACTACAATGGAACAATTATCATCTTCCTATGAAGCGCAGGCGAAAAGGAAGAAGTAACAGGTTGTCTCTACTTTGGATATCTTGGGCGCTTCCGTTGTCCGCTACTATTCCGCTACTATCGAATGGAGAGGGGGAATACAGAACGCATCGGGAGGATGATTGAGTCAATGACCCGCGCGAATAGAGAGTTGCACCCGGACTGCCGGTCTTGCCGTAGGCCCACTGTTTTCTCACCTCCAGGACTTGCTATTTTTACTTTTCCATGGGCAACCAGTGGACAGAAAGCAGGAGAAAGTTCAAACCAGGTTGCCCCTGTCCATAGTTCACGAGTGTAAGAAATGCTTGCCCCTTTCAGTTGTTTAAACCATAGCACCAAATTGCCAATCGCGAAAAATGAGTTTAGCAGCGGCTCAAAATGCCTAATTCCTGCTGCCTTTCTACGTAGCTGCCGCGGAGAATGTTCGAAGCTAAACCCAAAATAAAGCACTGTGAACAGTGATTTCATTTAAGCTCCATGAGAGAAGCATTGTCAATACATACACGATAACTATATTGTGTCATCCTTTTATGCCCTTTTAACTATTTCATTAGAAGCGAGGTTACAAGCGACATCATGTTAACGCCCGCAGAAAAGTAAATAACCGGCTTACAATTCCTCAATTTTCGGTTTGGACGAGGCTGGCTTCTCTTCCTCCAATTCAGGCATATCGTCGTCATCATCATCCTACAATATCACAATTAGCACAGACCTTTTTGAAAATTAGCATTGGTATCGTAAGCTCATACCGATTGCTCGTCAGCTTCAGCAGCGGCATTCAGCCCAGCGAGTCCCTCCATTCCTGGCATTCCCGGCATTCCAGGCATTCCGGGCATACCAGGCATACCGCCAGCGCCTAGCTTGGAGAAGTCGATTCCACCGAGGCCACCGTCTTCGCCACCGCCGAAACCACCTGGGAGGTTCATATCGTCTCCGGCTGCCTCATCTTGCTCATCCTCATCAACCCACTAGATTGAAAGTTATATTAGCGAAAGTGGCCTAAATCAACAGCCAGCAAATCGAACCTTGTCAAAATCGGTTTTCAAGAAATGCAATTTCTTGCTCTCCTTAACCAATCGTGGCCAATACTCCTCCTTCATCTCTTTCTTACGGAGCACCATTTCAATGTCACGAGCTGAGTGGTGCGTCTGCGACTGATCGACATCGATTTCGGCGTAGAGTTCCAAGTCGACTTTGTAGTTTACGTTCCTTGTAGAGGACTTGCCCGTAAATGAGACGGTCGTAGAAGTAAGCGTAAGCTTAGAGGAGGACTCAGGAACGTCCGACGCGGAAATGGTGAGATAGATAACGTTCTTAGCAGGGTCGGTGCTAGAAGAGCGCTGCGCCCAAAGGACTACATGGTAATTAGCACTTGATTGGCCAAGATGAAAAGCGAAAAGAAGGCAGTAACGATAAAATGCGCGCTTGGTAAGGCCCAGGGAGCTTAATGTAAAAGCTATATAAGGATATATAGCTTCAAGATATCAATCATGGTAGTTGCCCGCGCTTCATACGACAGATAAAGAACATTTCCCCTCACCTTCTGGAACAACAGTATCCGCCATTGTGGGTTTCGGAGATCGAGTATTAACAGAGAGGATTTGTACCAGATTTTTCTGAAGAGCTTTAAGAAATCAAGGACTCCCGCGAAAGTCTTGTGGAATATATATATCAGAAAAGCGACCGGAAGGCTTGGGTGAATTATTGCAGAGTTGGATGGCTGCAGCTTTTAGAACGTACTGGAAGCCAGCACGGACCACGTGAGTTTGCTCTGTTTGATTTGTCTTGGCAATTAGTTACTCTCCTTAAGCTTGTGCTCACCGATAAGATAACCTGCCAGCTGCCCGCCTGCGTTACCATCACCCCTCGAGTAAAGACACACGCCTAAGTCCACTCTGTGGGCAAGACGACTACTGTCTTACTACATTCGGACAACTGACAATCATGGAGGCTTTCAAATCCGTTTTCTTTAAGCCAGATCCCGCGGCACAGGTTCGTCGCCCTTCAATTGTCCCTTTTCTTAACTTATCACCATCTAACCCCCTTTGTCTACGTCTAGATGAGAAAATGCAATGCTTTAATACGTGGCAATACTCGCAAACTAGATCGAGACATTGCGCAACTCAAAGCGCTCGAGATCAAAACTAAACAATTCATCGTTGCTGCCTCACGGAGAGCGCAAAAGAACCCGTCACAAGCTAACCAAGCGGCCCATGAAACAAGGACATTCGCCAGGGAGTTGATAAGAATTCGAAAACAAAGTAACCGATTAAACACTAGCAAGGCACAGCTGGAGAGTGTGAGGATGCAAGTCAATGAGGCTTTTGGTGTGCGCAAAATCGAGGGAAGTCTAAGAACGTCGACGGGGATAATGAAGGATGTGAATACACTAGTCAGACTACCTCAACTTTCAGAAACGATGCGGCAATTAAGTGAGCTTTACTTCCAATCTTTCTCTAGTACGACACGTCTAACCGCCTTCAGGCTTGGAATTGGTCAAGGCAGGTATCATCGAAGAAAGCATAGACGATGCGCTTCCAGATGACCAGCTATTGGAGGGTGAAGAAGAAGCGGCCGATGTGGAGGTCGATAAAGTCCTACAGGAGGTCCTGCAAGGAAAGCTTGCCAAGGTCGAAGGCCCAAAGGCAGAGGAACCTCTGGAGGAGCCTGCCGAGGAAGAATTCGAGGACCAAGAAGCTACCTTGGAACAGATGAGAGGCCGCTTAGAGGCTTTAAAAAGCTGAAGACCCCCCGCGAATGCGAACTCTCCTCCTCGATTTCAACGCAGTGTCTTTCCGTATATATATTGTCGTCTTGAGCGAACCGTGGTTGGTACAACATTATGCCTTTAATGACTGCCGTTTACAATTACCGGAGTCGGAGTTTACTTGTTTGGTCGATTTCATTTCAATATTCATGGGTTCTAAATATACCAGGCTAGGTGACAGCATACATACTATTAGATGATTTTTCTATTCAACTAATTACAGTTTTCTATTCACTCTACTCCGTACATGCGCCATATAATCACCAGCTGCCCAGACAAGGGTTATAAAGCCTTATTTAAAAACCAGGATCCAAGAGTCACAACTGCAGGAATATGCTAGCCGACAATGAACAACCCATAATCACCCCAGAGAGACGTTAAATTCCTTAATTTCGTTCATCGTGGCTTTGATATCGGCGCAAAGAACCGTATTACATAAGCAACGGCGGTCGGCCGAAACGGGACTAGCGCGGTTCCGTTCAAAGGGCGATCGGTTTCCCATTTTTTCCTTCTTGACAAAAACCGCTCTTTCTGCCTGCGAAAGCGCTAAAACTCGATCTCTCTTCTTCGGTTGACCACGACCTCCTTGTTTATCAAATACTACTGAGATCTATTCACTCTCTTCATCTTCAGTCCACTATATTATCTGACGTCGAAATTCTACTCTCTGCTTCGACAGCTTCGCGATCCTTGCTCAGTCGCGTCACCCAACCATCTCTCTACCCAACAACCGAAGCATCTACGCTTCGTCCTCCTGCGCTCTCTATCTCATTTAAAGTATCTGCACAAACCAACCAGTCCTTCAAAATGTCTGGCAATCTCGACAGATCGCTCGATGAAATCATGAACACCAGTCGTGCGCGCCGTCAACAGCGCCGTCGCGACACCCGATCTACAAAGGCTAAGGCCGCAGCTCCTGTCGGAGGTGTCAGAAAATCTACCAGACAGCCTAAACCAGTCTCGAAGGTTCATCCAACTCCCGCCACTGGATCCGGTGAGAGCAAAATCATCGTGAGCGGTTTGGTAAGTCAAATCTGAGCGCCTCGGTTTCGAGCGTTGCCTGCGACAATAAGACAGTTACACTAACGAACTTGGCAGCCCGCCGATGTGAATGAAGCGAGTATCAAGGTATGTTGAACCAGAGACGATCTCTGGGTTTCGTTCGCGAGACTCCGTTTTCCACTTCGCAATTCCGATCGAAACGTCGCATTTGATATCGCTGAGACTCGCAATTTCGATTGCGTGATTTTCTTGTTTGCTCGCCGCTTGCGCTGCGGGACAGTGTGACTCCTTCTAATTTCTGCTTTTGCTCGCCTATCAGTGGCCTGATGCATTGCTATCCTGAAGTCGAGCCCTGTCACCCACATGCAGATCGCTATACCTGTTCTATCTTGTCCGCTTTGCGGCGATACTGGTTGGGCCTCAGGTTACGATCTACTCTTTATCAAAGGGGCCATGTTACTGTCTACCCTTGAGGGGCATGTGGTCATCCCTAGCATGTGTTGGGAATCAGCGAGCGCAGCAGCCAAAACAGCATTGTCAGCTTTCGCAGCGCCAGTGGCATGGTCATCCATATCGCCAAACGGTGGTAACTTTTGCGTTGGATTCGGCGCCGACTGCACCCTTGGAATATTATATGCTTCCAGACTCAGAAATCCATGTCTCGGCTGCCCGCAGATATTGACGGAGGTTTTTGATGTGTATTCCTCGCATACTCGATACAAAGAGAGCTTGACCATGTCGCAAAAGACCTCCTTTAAACGGTGTCTAATGGCTAGATGGTCGGATCTCGCTGAGGTTCCGACTCTCGGGATATATGGATTGGTTTGGAACGTACGACTGGGCCCGGACATAGACCTTTTTGTGGATGTACAGTGAATTTGGACCCGTTACCGGCCTTGAATGCTGCTGTTGCTCTGCGCTCGCTGATCCCGGTTTACCTACTCGCTGCCGACGCTTGAATTCATTTGCTGTTCTCGATTCTCTTACATTACCATCAAAATCAGAACGCAGATTACTGATGTGACTCCGAAATAGGACTACTTCCACCAATCTGCCGGACCTGTGAAGAAGGTCATGGTAACTTACAACCAGAATGGAACAAGTCGCGGTATTGCTGCCATCACTTTCTCTCGTCCAGACACAGCCGCCAAAGCCGCTAAAGAGCTCAACGGTCTGCTCATTGACAAACGCCCTATCAAGGTATGTCCAAAACAAGCTGCGCTCGTTTTACCACCGCTGTACTGACGATGAATCGAACAGATTGAAGTTGTCGTTGACGCTTCTCGCGCCCCTCCTGTTCCCCCAGTCAAGCCCCTGGGCGAACGCGTAGCGTACGTACTTACCGACTTTTTCGCTAATATGCTGGGCTCCTTTGACACTGTGAGTAGCCAACCCAAATCGCAACCCAAGCCGGCTTCTGCCGCCAAATCCGCTCGCGACTCCCGGGCCCGCGCCCGTCGCGGCCGCAACGCCAATCGCCCGAAGCCCAAGACGGCCGCCGATCTAGATGCGGAAATGCAAGATTACTTCGACCAGGCGGCGGCCACAGATGGTGGTGCTGCCAACGGAACCGCTCAACCAGCTAACGAAGATACTGGCATGGATGAGATTTCTGTACGTTCATATCGTTTCGCAGTCTAAAAGTTGTAAGTCTAACAGTTTGTCACAGTAAACTCGGTTCTACTTCCCGGCGCACGGCATGCATGGTTATTATGTGTAATTTTACCCTTTTCGGTCGGGTGGTCGCAAGGAATATCGATCTTCGGCAGTCCCTTTGGATGTTTACAAGCACCACTCCTGTTTTCCGTTCCGTCTCTTTAGTTTGATACTGATTGGCCTGATTTTATTGTTCGGCGTCTGGTTTTCATCGTCGATTCTACACGTGTACGGAAATAACTATGAAGAAAACAACCCTCCTTTTTTTCAAATTGTTTGCGAAAGAAAGCGATATGAATACTCTTTTTTTTTACCCTTATTGAAAGCCTTCTATCAAAACAGCAAATCTGAGTGAGTGGGGTTTAGGGGAAATGCACAGTCTTAGGTTTCTTCTTCTTCCTCTCTCCCGTTTTGTTCCGGTCTCATAGGTCTGACAGTATAGTATGCATTAGCATAGAGAATATGAACGGCGTTTCTCGGGCACTTTCACATTTTTCTTTTACTCCTTAGGTATTCGCCTTCGCCTTCCCTTCTACTTCCTTCTCGGTCTCCTTGCGTGAAGCATGTACTCAGGTATCGCGTTTATGTCCCGAAGTAGACATACAAAGATGGCATTCAATTCAATTCGACACTACTACTTGAAAATTTGATACTTCACATTTTCACTCTTAAATTTTTTCATATTTCATTTTTTGATAACCCTACATTTAGTTACCAAATATGATGCATCGCGCCCCCCTTTCGCAAAATGCCCGATGAAATGGCCGATGAAATGACCTCACATGTTACGCGGATTTGTCCCGAGACTGGATGGCGGAGGGAGTCGGTCTGAAATGGAAGGGGGCCTCAGGCAGTGCGCAGGAGCAGGCGTAGACCGGGCGGGGCGGCGTGGTTTGTACCTATTTGTTTTTGCACGCGGGGGAAGTAGGAGATGATGATGATGGGGATGCGGGTGATGGAAGCGGAGGGAGTGGGTTTGATAATTTGATTTCTGGAAGTTTATTGATATGCATCGGGTGTGATGACTGCAGTGAGGCAGAGGGAGGGAGTATAGGTATAGAGTATAGTAGATGAGGCGGGCGGGAAGGAAGAGAAAAAAAAGGAAAAATATTCACATGTGACGATATCTAGAGACAGAGTCCCAGGTGAATAACTAGGTGTGTAGGGCACCGCGGGCGGATGTGATCGTCCCGAGATCGGATAACTAGATGAGAATTAGGTAGGTAAGGCAATGAATTAGATAGATAGAGATTTGGTTATGCATGATTCATGTCAGTTTGTCAAGGATGTGTGTGGGGGATGACGGGAACCGGACGGACCCTCCGACACGGGTTGAACCGGTGATTATGGATGAATGACAAGTGGACGGGGAATAAGTTTGCGGGGAAGAGAGGGAGAGAGAGAGATGGATAGATCTAGTTCGGGTATGCCCAAGAGGATCTCGGGTGTTTCTCGGGTGTGTTACGAAAAGACCCGATAGGGAGGGGAAGAGGATCCAGATGATGATGGAGAGAAGAGGTGTGGCTATACAGCAAAATAGGCAGATGAGGTGTCGATGATGCTTGCTGATGATGGGGGCCTGCTGGACATAAAGGAAATGATAACCTTTTGATTTTGACAAATAATAATCTTAATTCTTGTGCGTCTGGAAAGAAGGAACCAGAAAGGAAACAAATGACAAAGACGAAGAGGAAGAAGATGAGGAAGTGCGGAGGTGGCGACGGATGAAGACAAAGCTTCATGTGAGTATACAAACGCATTGATGTAGAGTAGAGTACAGTAGTTGATGATGATAATGAATGCAGGAGATCCCGATAGATTGGGAATATCGCTCACATCTGCAAGTCTGTCCGGCGATAAAGCACTCGTCGATACGGGACCAACGAAGATCAATGACCGAGGTGGCTTTTACTCTCTCATCATAAAGAGGTATATACATTCTTTCGATCCAGAGTACTTCTCATTCATCTCATCTCGCCTTCATCCCATGAGCCTGGTATACCTCCACTCCACTCCACAACTCCCCAGTAAAATCAAGAATATCATCTGCCCTACTCATCTCAACCGACCCTCTATCTCCGCGGCCGTGGAGAACCATGTGCAAACATAAACCGAACACAAAACACCCTGCTTCAAGGCTACACTGCAGAAAGGGATGGTCCGGGGATGTAAAGAAGGGGATGATGGGCAGGGGACCTTACCTCGAAATAGGTATCACAAGGAGAAGTGGGTAAGCTTTCATATCATCCAGCGGTGGTGATTGAAATATCATATTTGTCAGGAGTAACTAGGTAGGGAACATGTCGTCGTCCTGGGCGAAAGTACAATCATGGTATGTTTTGGGTTGGGTAGGAAGATGATCCCGATGGATTGGAATGGATCATATTCAGCATGACAATGATTTCCAGAGAAATCAAGGAATAATCAATATCTGACAGAGTGTATTGTATGACAATGATGAGGCAAATAAAGAGCGAGCGAGGAGGAGGAAATGAAAGGAGGGCTGAATTATCCAACAGCACGGGTCAGAAATCGGGCGGAATGAGAATTAATATATGTCATTCATTCATTCATATTCATCTGCGTTCATTATCCCAGTCTCTGGGAAGAAATAAAAGAAAGAAAGAAAAGAAACACAATGGCGGAGTCGACCAGACCAGACCAGACCAGACCAGCCGGTAAACGATGAGAAGAAGATGAGAAATCATTATTCCCAACAGTCCGGTCGAAAAGACCAGATAAAATCAAGAAACAAGAAAAAACAGATCTCAGATCTCAAACCGAAGGCAAAAGAAAAAGGGCGTCGCAAGCTACTTAATATACATAACGAAATTAACCAGGGGTGATACATAGGTAGGGGGGATAATCCATATTGATGAAAAGGAGTAATAAGAACCCCAGACAACGTGGGAGAGAAGAAAAATATCGCAAAGAGAACCAGATAGATTGAGTGCCACCACCACCACCACCATCATCATCACCATAAAGACCAAACCCCCATGCAGTGAGTACACAAAGAGTACACACAAGGAAACCCTAATGATAGAAACTTACCATCAAACCAGCTCCATCTCCATTATTAAGGCTGGTGGCAAGTCGCCCAGTAGTCCCCAATCCAGAAACGCTTCGCGAGTTTCGGGGAAGTGATTAGGAGGCGAATAACTCTAAACAGCAGGAATCGGGGAAGAGGCTCAGCAAGAGAGACCATAAATTAAAATGTCCAATAGTAGGATTTCCTTCCCGGACTGGGTATTTCTGGGGTTAACGTATTAGGAACAGTCGCTTCCCAAAGAGAATCGGCGATTGAACTGAGCCACCATATCCGAATCCCAAAGAAGTGAAAGAAAGCCCCGACCTGGCTGGTCAGGAAGGAAATATGTATTGGGTAATGGATATGCGGCAAAGGGCGAATATGGATGAGTATTGGTGGATTGGGGATGTTTGTGCGATCAAATGCAATTTTCAAATCGGGAAGGTCGAGGATTGGGTATTATGTTGGGGGCGGATTTTGATTTTATGTATGTACTCTGTATGTAGATGGAAAAATGGGGTGGCTTTATACATGTGTCCTCATCAACAGACTGAACGTGAATGTGTGACTAGATCGCACGACCTGACTCATGATAGTCCAGTCGCGCCCTGTCCGCGGTAGTACTCCGTATACATCGAAGGATATAGCTGAGAGGTTGTTTGTATGACACTCAAGTATTGCATCTATACTTGTACACAAATAAGCCAAAGTCAATGGAACTTCTCCGCGAGACTTCCGCGGTGACTCAAGACCCAAGGCAGCAAAGAAGCCCGATGTGTAAGTGAAACCCAGCGTCCACACCTGAGACATGCAATTAAAGCCACAAGATCTGTCATTTCAAACGCCTAATTGACTATCTCGCCACGAACAAGCGACTCAAGAAGAGCGGTGGCGGGAGACGATAGCAGCTCCGAAGGAGAGAATAGGGAGGAAGAGAGTTTTGCCGGCGGAATTCCACCCTTTCAAGTGGTGGAGCCACAACGGGCTGACCCGAAAGGATGGGGCGAGAGCAAAAGAGTGTTTTTATTTATTCAAATCCAGAAAGAAGTCTCCAGGAAATCGGGCCTGAAGTACTGAAGTTTATCCCGAAGTACCGATTCAGACTGCGTCAAAGTATCGGAAGGTTGGAGCTTGTTTGTCATGCGAGGTACATCGTGATTTTCAACGGGGATGTACACACCCAAAAAATCGATGTACCACCCGCATCACCAACATATAAAATGTAGTTTTGAGTACCCCTTCGGCGGTCTGGTTTCCTTCCGGGCGATGGACAGTGCGGGCCATGGGGCGTTGCTGGGGCGGCGGAACCAGCTCGATTTCCATGTCAGCATTGGGGCCGTCCAACCAAGGCGCGATATATGTATGATGGGGAAGCACGGATGACCTGACTCGCAGGGATGGTTGGACAAGATCTGTAGTTATCGCGGAAGAGGCCGCGAGGGGGTCGACCAACTAGCAGTACATACATGGACTCCGGATAAATGTTTTGTATATATTGCATGTATGTATGGTTGCACTGGGAGATGCTACTCGCAGTGATGTGCATGAGATTTTCGGTTATCCGCATAAAGTTTTACCCTGGAATTGGGGCTCTTTTCTGCAGGACATACATATAAATGTATGTCTTGTTAATCAAGGGAAGTCTGGGTCTTGATCTACTTTGCGCAAAGTAAGAAGCCGAACAAATATCAGAAATGTATGTAGTATGTATTTTTGTTTCGATCAACGGTGGTACACAGTGCAGAGACGGAGATGAATTTGTGCGATGGCGGTTAAGTGCAGGTTGCGAGCCGCAGGGCGGGTATGCAGCATGCACCCGGCACCACCACCACCACCACCAGCTTTATTCTAGCGATATTTCTCCGAGCGGTGAGCCTTGTTTCGGCCACCAAAGACAACCTTGAGGTAGTGAGGGGTATCAAATTGATTCATTAGAAGACCGCCCGGCAATACCCGGGATTCTCACGCCAAAAGCGGCCTCGCCATCAACGCGTTTCGCGCTGTACTCCGTACGGAGTACACTCCCACCTTTCAAAATCGAACCCTCCCCATCTGGCATGGACATCCGGCTGGACCCCACGAAAGTGAACCAAAAATAGGATAATATACGAGGACCCTGAGAAAATTGGGGGAGAGACAAGATGAGAATGATGGGCGATACTGTCCAACCCATTCGCACACCCACTCACCCGCCCGCTTCGTCGCTAAAGAAGAAGCGAAAGGAGCGGAGGTGGTGGTAGAATCGAGTGGTAACTAGTGACAAGGGAGGGAAAGAGAATCCGTCGCGGGATGCGAGAAACCTGCCAGGTGGACTAAACCAGGTCAGGGACTGGACAGAAAGAGGATGGGAGAATGGCAGCAGATGAGTGGACGAGTGGATGGAGGAAGTTCTCCGCGGATTCCTGCATTGATTGATTGATTGATTGATTCTCGCTTTCCTTTTTCTGGTGTTGTTTCCAAAATGTGATGCGATGGAAGATCGTGACTTCCTTCTTTTGGGTGGGTGAAGGGGATGGATACGCGAGGAAAGAGCAGGAAAGGGCAGGCGCACGTGGGCCGGGTCGGGCCTGCCATTTGCTGACTAAGAAAAGCACGGGAGGAGCAGGTGACTTGCCCCGTTGGGAAGGCACACACGGTGCTGACTAACACCGGCAAACACTACAAACATCCCCCTGTCATCTTTGTCAGCTGTCAGCTTTCATCGTCTTTCTTTGTTCTCCGCTTTCCCATTCGAGTCACCACAGAGTCAAGTCTCCCGCGTCAGCAAAGAAACGAGTCACAATTTCCCCTCTATTGGAATCCCACTCTCCGGTCGAGTCTCCAGGTTCTCGACTCATCACCACCACAGCAACCACCACAGCAACCACCATCCCAACTGACCCATCACATGCAAGCCTCTTTCACTTCCCCCTCCGCTACCTTACCTATCCAGCTGAGCCTATCTTGTGTCCTCCCACTCAACCAATCTTGCACTCCATCAGATAATCACACCGTCATCACAGCACCACCACCATCATCATCATTATTATCATTATCATGATCAAAGTACTCTGTACGGAGTACTTCTATGAGCCTCATCTGCACCCTACAAGGCTGCATCCCACCAAACTCTCTCTCGCTCACTCATTTACACACCCCCACTCTCCCGTCCCTCCCGTCCTCATCTCCATTCGCTTCTTTCTTCCTCTTCCCTAAAACATCCATAAACGTGACCGTCCCAGTCCCCAACCCATGGCACTGGGACCTGGGTTCACACCGGCTCCCAACCTTGCAAAAGCTCCTCCGTACGGATATTCCCTTCCGCGCGCCACTAACTCGACACTAAACCAAATACTCTCAAACTACTGGCCGGGGGAGGCGTCGCGTTGAAGCAACACCCCTGCTAGATCCAGTGGGACCGGACTTTCTGCTGTGGAGCTCAGGTTTTAGCTTAGTCCTGATTCGGAGTGGAGTCCGGTCCAGCCCAGTCCAGTATGTACTCAACCTGTTTGACCAGGGCCAGGGCCAGGGCCAGGGCCAGGGCTGGTGGAGAGTGGACCTCGACCTTGTGGACCTGATGGTGAGTGGTCCGGCCGAGAGGCGCGCGCGGCGGCCGGGACGGAGTTGGACTCTGGACCAGACCCTTCATTCAAATCGAGATACTGCCCCTTTTGGGTCTGGATCGACAGTGTCGCTGTGGAGATTAATTGGATCCCACAAACCCATCGTTCTGGCTGGAACAATGTATGGAGGAGGATTGTGAACTGACCGAGACCGAGAGAGCGAAACTTACCGAGGACTTGTCTCGTCGACCTATTTCGTTAAACTGATTTTCGAGATGGAGCTATTGATTGGGTAGGGTAACTAATGTTTTGGTCCACAGCCGTTATATTTTTTGGGGATTTCAATCCTTCGCTTCATTTCTCTTTCGACCGTATGGAGTACCGAGGTCTTGGATATATTTCCTCCTAGGGTGATGTTGAGTTACTTTAACGGATGAAACGAAGCGTTGCATTCGGAATCCCACAAAGGGGTTCCTCTCTGACCCAGGGCCAAAGAGTCGAAAATTCAACCGCGCTCGTCTAGCTTTGTAACATAGCAGGGGCAAATGAGGTGAAACCTACTCGGGCCTTTGAGATGTGCAAGAGGCTGGTAGGCACTGTACCTGCGTCTGAACAAAAAAGCCCTACAAATCTTCGACGTATCATCGATAAAATCTCATTTCCAACACGCCCTTCATCGAAAATTTCAACAAATCCACACGCCGGTGCCAAACTGACCCAATCAGAGTACTCCGTACCTTTCGTAACAATCACCACACCGCTTGCAACAAAACCATACCATTTCAGGATGAAGCTGATCCATCACCGCGCTCAAAACAACTCCGAACCAACCGGATTAACGCGTTTGACCGGGGACCCTGGACCGGCTAGGGAGCTTGGGAGAGGAGTTTGACCTGTCTGCGGCACTGCGGGCCCTCCTCTGGATCGGGCCGACGGACCATACAGGCCTGTTGCCACCGAGGAGTACCACCGTATAGACTGAAGAAGTCTCTTGTGCTGTCGTGAATTTCATCCAGCATCAACTGGATTAGGATAGCGATCAGAACATCCATCAGTAAACGGGCGTCGCTGCTAGGTCACCGGCATATTAATAAATGCTCAATCAGTCCATTCTTCAAGAAAAAAAAGAGGGACCAGGTGCGGAGAAACCGCGGATTTGCAAGAAATTGGGGACGAGACTGATAATCGACAATGATCAGCGAAAAGAAGCAGACGCAGCCAGCCAGCCAACGCCCTGTTTTTTCCTTCTTTGTTTTCTAACCAACAGCTTTTTGCATTGGTTTGCTCAATTACCCCGGGTATTCGAGGGATCAGTTTTGTGCTTGAGTGGCTTGCATGAAAAACCAGCTCGGCAAAATAACGCCCCCCAGAGCAAGCTCCATCGGTCCATAAGAAATGTGAAATGTGATGAAGCTGAATCATATTTTCTCATCAGACTTTTCTCCCTTCCGCGACCCGCGACCCCGGGAACCTGATCCCTGGAACGCGAACTAGTAAAGAATAGTCCACTCCGTACCAGAAATAGCAATAATGAAAGAAGAGAGAAAAGTGAGGTGTTTCATTCATTGTCTGAGTAAAATACGGGTGTGAAAAAAGGGAGACCGGGCGACTACCTACTCAAAGAAGTCAAGCGTACCTGACCGACGGGAAGGGCTGTTTCATGCTTTTTTACTACTTGCCCTTTGAGGAGTTCGACAGGCTGAGAATGGATAGATGAGATTATTCAGTGAAGGCATGGCAAGAAGGGTCAATGCGTGAAAAACGCCAAAGAGCAGGAGTGAAGAAACTAAAAACGAGTTATCTTTTACCCCAGAGTCTCAAAATTGAGCAAGTCTGAAAACAGAACGAATCGCGAAAATAAAAAAAAATTTCGATTTATTGAATCATGTCGACCAGGTTAATGGGAGCGAATGATTTCAAATCCGTAATACCTACAGTATTTTTTTCTCTTTGCGTAAGCGATTACATTCAAAGTGTTGGTCTATCGTGATTCATCGGACGGGAAGTTTTCAACCGGACCGAACCAGGATTGATCAGTGAGATTGAGAGAACTGGGATGCGATGAGACCAGAGACGCGGGTAAGGGTTTGGATGTTTTCGGACATTTTCTTTCTTTGAGTCGTTTGTTTGGTTCTCAAGGGTAGGGGGTATGGGTGCTTACATGGTGATGAGAATGAACCCAGAGGAACGGATGGGATGAGAAAATAATGGTCCAATTTTCGGTCGTTTGCAGTCTCCTGATACGATACTCATACTGTAGGAGCACATTGTGTGTTGGTGATCATCGCTGATTGCTTCCAGCAAACACAAACACCCAGCAAAGGACAAGCAAGCTGAAAAACCTCATCAGCACTGTAAATTTCCACACGGCTTACTCGTAGACCCGAGGTCTGGAATCACACTGCCTCTGCCTCTTTCTCCCCTTTACTCCATGTATGGCAGACCTGGCGTCAAACAAACACAGCTTCAGCCTTCAGCAAACTCGCTACCTATTCGGCGAAGCACATTGACTTCCACCACTCACATCCTCCCTCTCCCGACCCAATTCCACCTTCTCCCGCTATTATCTAACAGTAATCTCTCTGTCGGCCGAGCAAACGACCAGAAGCGAAGGGAGATGGAACGCGCGGGTGGCTGGGAAAACACCACCATCATTGATTCATTGATTACCCATTTTCATTAGTCGATAGCGATTTCGACCAGGTTCTGGAACTTCTTTGACCGCCAGCTAACTACTTAGGGGCGCTAATCAAAGGCCACCGTAGCCACCCCAGCGAATACGGCATACGAGGAGTAGAAAGCGCAGTGCAGGGGCAGAAGAATAAGCGCCAACGATTCTCGTCAGAAGCAACCAGAACGGGTTTAATTCAATAATTAAATCTCGCGGCGGCGCGCGGAAGGACGGATTTGGCTGTTAGTTCAACGGCGCTACTTTAATGAGAAGGTGAAGAGTGGGAAGAAGAAGCAATTATTGACATGGGGTAAATTAGCCAGTGGAAAAAAGAAAGAAAGAAAGAAAGAAGGAAAAGACGCCCATGCGCGGGATGGCATGGAGAAGCCGTTTTTTTTTTCTTTGGTGAGGAGATGCTTGTTGTGGTTGTCGCTGATGGTTATGGAGATGAAGATGAAGGACATGTGTACTGTGTCCTGTATAATTCGGTTGGCAGGCGGAGGATCAACAGGAACGAACGGGTCCAATTTTGATCGATCGATCCTTTACCCCATACTTTTCCAAGTTGACCGTCGGTCTCCGCCAGTCTTTTCGGATTTTCCCTTGTGATCGAGATATCGAGAGCACAGAGCATGAGGAAATGAATCTCGGCCTTCCAAACAGGGAACTCCATATTCCCTCGTGGGAACGTCGGGCTCTCTCCTTTTTTTCCTTTCTTCGTTAGTTTCTCCTCCCTTGCCGGAGAGCGTTTCTTTTTGTGAAACGGGCAGGGCGTTTCGACGGCTAACTAAACGGGAGAGCAGAAGAAGAAAGAAAAAGAAAAAAAGAAAATATGCCAACAAAGAAACGCCGAAGAAATACAGCCGTTCATTTGCTGGATTGAAATATTCAAATGTGCTTGCTTAACTACTCTCACCAACTCCTTTAGGTCCATACTTCTCCACAGTCCACAGGGGTTCACCCGAATTTCAACGGCGGTTTTAATTGTTTTCATGATGGTATTACCAAAAACAACAGTCTAACTATGGAGTAACAGCCTAGCTAGCAGCCGCCGATACGCCCGTAAACCCATTGCCATGTGCTAATCCATGAGGATTCATTCATCTCCTTTCCCTCCCTCATAATCTTATTCCATATGGAGTACTCCGTAGTCACAAGCTAGCTAGACTCCAACATGAGATCTTACTATGTATTCGGCCCGCGCACAAGCAACGGAACACTCCGCACTCGGTCTGTCTGACCAGTGACCAGTGACCAACAACATGCTTTATTATTATTGCTTACAAGGCACTTCCAAGGTCCATCCATCGCCCAGAAATCAGAAAATCCGAGGGAGCGGGAATCGCTTGGAAAGTGGAGAAACATGAGGATCCCCGGAGCCCAGAGCGAGAAACGAGAAACGAGGCGAGGCGAGACGCCGAGACGAGACGGAGACCGCGGGTGGGTGTGTCCCCTCTTTTCTCTCGGGCGGCTAAGATAGTTCACTATCTGGCTGCATCACGAGAAAGTCGAGACCTTGAGTCTTCTAAGTGATGAATGGACGGATGGATGGGAGGTCGAATCATGAGCGGTAACTATCAAGAAGAAAGGATTCCGTATGGGAGGAGGGATGAAAGACAAACATCCTTGAAGCAATGATAGTCCATTCCTTTGTCTCTCTCGGTTCCCATAGAACGGAATCACAATGTGACTGGGCGTTCGATTATCGAATACTGTTTGCTTCCTTCTTGTTATTCGCTCGTTCCCGTCTCGGGATTTTTTTCAGACGATAATGGATCTCCTGAACTTCCCGAGAAGAGTATTATTATTCTTCGGAGGAAGAGGACGAGGAGAAGCGGAGAAAGACAGCCTGGCAAGACCTCCCAACTCGTCATGCTGTCAGTCACCGCCCTTTCGAGACTCGAGAGTCCAGAACTCCTCCGTGGTTACTACTAGGATCATAAGAATAGAATCGAGAAAAAAAGACACCCGAATAAAATAAATCCCATCCAATCAGACAATCCGGAAGCCAAGGCAGAATTATTCTCATTCGTGAGATTCTCATAATTTAATTAAAAATCGAAAATACATGGTGTGTCCTCTTCTTCCCCCATGTTTCTCGTTTCTTTTTCCGCCTCTTTTTCGTAGTCTCCCCGGATTCATCCTTTTTTCAAAAGCCGCCTTATAATAACCCCATCTCGTTGGGTACATATTCACAGCTCCTTCGTATACGAAGGGCACACGCCAGTTGTAAAAGCGGTGATTCGTCCAAAGAGTCGGTGTGCCTTCCTGTGCGTTGTGCACTGTGCCTTACAGACTGACAAGGATGAGGAATGAGATACAAGATACAAGTAACAAGACGAAGTTGTATCTCGACTTTGTCTCTGGCTGTCTGGAAGTCTCGCCGCCTCGAGTCTTTCATGTCATCGCCAACTCTATATTCCTGCGTTCCAGCAAATCACCGCCATCATCCTCCGTGCGGTCCAGACAAGTCTCTATTTCTCGCCCATGACTAACAGTGTCAAGTCTGGTCGCTGGGTTTTCGCCTGAATCTTCCGCCCGACTGGTCTTTTTTAGTCATGCTCATTATTCCTCTTTGCTGTAAAGGAGTGTAGGAGTCCAAGGTACCGGGACTCGTTTCCGCCTGAAGGGTACAAAGAGAGTGTAAGAATTCAAATCAGTGACAAAAAAAACAGCGCAGGACAAACCGAAAAAGGGAATGTGAATTCGCCTGATCGTCTATAATACAAAAAAAGAAGCGAGACCAGGGTTGATTTTCGATATTCTTGATATTCTCATCATCCACATCACAAACAAACAGATATTAAATCCAGCTGCTTGGGTTCGATCTTATATTTGATTGAAGTGATCGACATATACATACTTGAACTCGATACTCGATACTCAATACTCTGCAAGCCACCTTGGACACGTATGGGATATTCTTCCGTATGTGCCTATCTATCTATGTATGCTACAGATCACATCCTGAAGTATACTCGTACAAACGAATACAACCAAGACGACTTTCTACATCCGATCCTCCAGACCGCCGCATCACAAGCCTAGAACAAGGGCCTGACACCACTACTAGTTACAGGTACTTGTTAATTGCGACCCAACAAAGCACCGAATCACAGCATTCACGGAGTAGTCACTTCATCCCCCGACTTCGGAAATTCTCATTCTGTCGGTGAAAGGAGTGACGAGATCCTTGATACATACAACACACACAGAGAGAGAGTGAGAGAGACAGATTCGAAAACAGACTCTCCCTCTCTATACCTCGAGTTATCTCCGTGCTCTCCGCGCGATCCTGGGGTTTAATAACCTCATTTATTATCTTTATTATTCTCTATCTATATTCCTCCATCCTCTCACGGGGCGAAAATCCCCCTCCTCCTCCCACCTCCGCACCAACACAACTGTGCAACTGCACGCGGCAAGTGACTCATACATATTCTTATTTATTTATTTATTCAAAACCTGGAAATCAAATCCGGGGGGCTTTTTCTTAAATCATAACGCGTGAATTGGGCACAAGTTTGCGTTGTTGGCCCCCTGCCTTACCTTGTTTTGCCTTGCCTTGCGCGCCGAACCAACAGATCCTCGACTTATTTTCCCGTGATCGCTTCACAGGGCGAGCGCAAGCAAAGGAAAAAAACGGGTAAATAAAATAAACTAAATTAATAAATTCTCTTCCCACACCGACGGCAACGAATCGAAGCGTGGTGTGTATGTGTGACGGGGCGCGAAAAGGGAAAAAAAAAAGAAAAAAGCAAAAGGGGAGAAATTGATTGAGATACATCGAGATACCCAGTCGAGCAGTTTGTATCTACGGAGAAAGGTATACATACAGACTGTCTAAGAAGGGTGACGACATATTCAATCTAGACCCGCGACCGCATACATACAGTACATACATACACGACCGGCCGAAAGAAGGTCTCCATCTCCATCTCCAGTCTTGGGAATGAGTCAAGGAGAGTCTTAATTTAAGACCTGAACGAATCCATAAATCTGGAGATTCCCAACCGGTACTGAGCTCCCGTTACCCGCCTGAAGTTTCTTCCGGACTCAGAGAATCGAAGAGAAACGCCAATCCCAACCGGTATTATTACTTTCTCGGCCCTCTTAAAGCAGAAAAAGGAAAAAAGGAGGGAGAAAGTATTTTGCCAAAAAAAAAAAAAGCAAAGAGAGCAAAACCGCCTCCCCGGAAGTTGAGCCATCCAAAACGACTAAAGGCGCAGGAAAGTTCAAAAGAAAAGAAAATACAAAAAAGCCCCAGAAAAAAAACAAAAAAACAAAAAAAACCACAAAACGATCCGTCAGAATTATACGGTGTGCACGCGCTAGTGACTAGTGCCCTTGATCCCAGTCATCCTTCGACTCTTTTTCTTCTTGGGCGGACCGTTCCATGATCCTCACACACGCTCTTGCTTCCTTGCTTTTATATACTTCAACCCCCATCCACATCCACCCCCCCGTTTTTATCCTTCCTGCAGATACCCAACAACAAAAGGAGGAAGTTATTTTATTTATATAATAATATTTCTTCCCCCGGTCTTTCCGAATCTTCTTTTATTCCCTCTCTTACTTCATCCCCACACGCTGCAACAGACAAACATTCTTGCATTCATTGTTCAGGTTGCTCGCACTCCGCATACCTACATACATACATACTTCTTTACCAGTCTCAAACACACAAAACACTCTTCGCGACTTGTGTGTTCTTTATACCACGAAACGGTTCCGGATCTTTACATGTGTCTGGGGTTGTTTGCTTGAACGAAACGGACGGAGACCGACTACATACTTTGTTTACTGATACCTGAGCCGAAACACAGCGGAGATTGGATTCTTTTCCGTTTGCTTCAGCTTCTTGAAACTTCCGACCTCTTTTTGGCCCCGTGGTTGTCTTTCTATAAGACTGCCCATTGAGCCCACTTTTTCTTTCCCTCGTCCCAGACGAGCACCAAACACCTCCTACAACACATACACATACACATATCCATCAAGATGTGGTACGGCTACGGATTCAACAGCGCCGCATCCTCCCCCTCCCCCTCCTCTCTCCCACCACCTCCACCACCACCAACACCCACCGACTCTCTCCTCGACATCAGCCCGCGCAAGACCTCTTTCTCAATGACATCCGGCGGCAACACATACTGCGCCTTCCCCTCATGGCCCAACCGGTCCTCACTCTTCTCCGACACAGACTCCCACTCCAGCGCCAGCGCCTTTCTCTCCGACGAAGATCTCTACGTCGCTTCTACGCCATCTACATCCACCACATGCTCCTCCGCAGTAGGAGCTTACAGCGAAGACGACATCTCTTTACCCTCGAGTCTGACAGAGTTAACGACGGAAGAACAAATCCGTCGGATTCAGGCGGCGAGAGATGAGGAGCAGGGAAGCTTCTTCGCTCATGCTCAGGCTCATGCGAGAGCGCAGCAAGCTCATCGTGCGGCGCAGCAGGTTATGGCTCAGCAGGCGGGTGCTGCCCGACGGACTGGTGGTGGGAAGAAGAGACGCGTTGTGATTGGACTGGGGGATAAGAAGAGACGGGCTGGATCGTCTTCGAGTTCTTCCTCGGGAGCGTCGACGTCGAAGCCGCCGCCGGTGTGACGCCGAGATCACAGGGGAATAATTTACTACGATTTTCCTTGTGTCAAAGCACCGAAGAAATTAATTACCCAAGGCAACATTCCGACGACCGACCGACGAGAAGCACGGGCGCGAGGCGCGCGTCATTGATCGGTACCGCGGCTGTTTATTATTGTGTGAGTGTTTCGTTCGGAGTCACCGCGACGGCCATTAAACAATCCTTGTTTGGGTTCCACACACACAACACAACGGACCTCGGCTCAACGGACCAGCAGCGAAGCAACAACAAAAAGGGGGTACAGTCTAGAACCTCCTAGGTCGCCAAGGTTGCCATACAAGTGGAAGTACCCACCAAGTACCTCCGTACTCGGTCCCCACCGTGGCAGCCCTGTAGGCTGTCTGGCGGGCGATTCCGCGTTCTTCCGATGACTCAACAAGCGCGAACACTCACACAGCACAGCACGGGACAGGGCCTCGGCTGCCGACGAACAGTCAATACTTGTCACTTCCAGTCAAGGGATGAAAAAAAACAAGAGTGAACACGATGCTATTCCTGTTCCTTCGCTCTCGCTCTCTCGTCTCGCTGTCACCGTGTCGTTTGTTACGCGAAACCGTCGTATTCCAGGTCGCGGGCTGACTGCTGACTCATTCCTCACCGCTTCTTCTTCAACACTCCCATCACTATCACCGTCTATCCCTCACCACTTCCTACCCAACACTCCCAACATCCCAATACTTCCTCCTCCTCTTGTCTCTTGTCTCTTTCTCGCATTATACCCCCATTTCTGAAATCTTACTTTACTTGCTTCTTCTTCTTCTTCCCGGTTTCGGGCTTTACTTTCGAGCGTTGCATCATTCTTCCTCTTCATTATTAATTAATGCATCTTAGCGAAAAAAGGCGGGTTCATAATATATCCCTTGTATTCTTTCTTATTTAGCGAATAACATCGGCCCACGAGCGAGCCTTGATGAAAAATTGTTGTCTTGTTTTTGATTCTAGCGATAGTTAATTAGTATTAGCAGCTACATTAGGTAGTCTCCTTTCATAGGAAAAATATCAGCGATATTTTGAATAACCGCGTTCTTCATCTCGAGGGTTTCCGAGCATCTTCCTTTTTCGTCCATACATCCATACATCCTTCTATACGGAGTACATCCCTAACAAGCGATAAATCCTGCAATACCCGACCCCAGCTATTATTACTATTCTTAACTTCCCTAACCCCCAAAAATCCCCCCATCCCGGTCACCGCCTAATCTAATCTTATCCCCCTCCCATCCCATCCCATCCCATCCCAAATTCCCTTTCAGCCGCGCCCCGCGCCCCGCGTCCGCGCGCTCCCTCCCGTACACCCCCAACTCACGGAGTATGTACTTTCTCGTAATCCCATCCATATCCTTACCAACATACCATCCGGAGCACGGAGCTACCTCCCAAATTCCGTACTTCGTCCGGTGTACCAAGCTTGTTTAAGCATGGAGCTCCGCCCGGCGGGCCGCTGGGGCCGAGATCCACACAGCCGACAGGCATGGGATAAGGTATGGGGAGGGTCAGCACCCTTTGTCACTCCCATCGTTCGTCCACCGCTTACCGGTCTTTTGATGTGGATGGGGCTCGTGGTCGTGCTTGTGTTTGTGCGATGTGGATTTGGGAGCGTGGTCGGTGGGGTTAGTTACGCGTGGTCGGTTCGTGTGGTTGTGTGGTTGTACGGAGGGGGAAGGGGGATTAATAATTATGATGATGATGATGACGGTGAAGATACTGTAGGTAGGTAGGTATGTGTCGGGTATGTATGTAGTATAGTCATTATCCGAAAATAGAAATAGGGCTCACTCATCTCATCCTCACCGAACTTCCATAGTACATACATAAGTAAGCTTCTTGATGATGGTTACGGAGGACTTCGTACGAATCTTCCTTTCTAGAATTTACCCCAGGCTGACGATGATGATTACCATTATTTGATTCCGCTCGTGTTCGGCCCGCTGGCGACGGGGGCATGGATGCATGGGGGAACGAACTCAACGAGGTTTACCTATGGGAGGTACTTGAAGGGACTTATTTCCCTCCCTGTCATTCTATTTCCATATCTCCTTCGCGTTTTCAGCCGGTGTACGATGTAATCAAGGAACCTTTTATTCAAGATGTTGCTTGCTTACCGCCTGATGAGCTTATGGTTTAGTTATAGCTGATCATGGATGGATGGACGGACGGAGGAGGGATTAATGGATTTCAAATCCGCATGCATGGATGCCATCACGAAAACCACCTAACAAGTTTCCACCGACGGTGTTCCCGAGTCCGATGAACGAGATTTTTCCTGTTTTTCCTATAACTAATTGACTAAACGATATACTTTGTACGATGATGACGGGTCTCGAGAAGCTGAGGGCTGTTTTGTGATCATATTCGCACATCTTATTGCTATACCAGCTTCCATCGGGGCATTATTTGGTAGGTACATACATTAACTCAAGTCCAGCTTATGGATATATCCGAATATTCCCCACGACTTGCGGTGAATATGTGCTTCGATACCAAGTCTTCTCAAAGCGTTCCAGAAAACGCGGGAAACTCAGAAAAAGTCAAGAACACAGGTAACTACTCCGTATTCACTCGGAAATCATGCTCCGCCATCCATTAATTCCCGTTGTATGTACCAGCCGATTGTCTGGCAAGACAGCAAAATCTTGCTTCGACAACTCCCCAAGATGCATCGAATTCAACAAATTCAAGAAAAAGTGTCGCAACAGTCAAGTGAACCGGCAGCTGGGGGCTCCTCATCTATCACTTCATCTGGGCCCGGTTTCTCCTCGTGTGCCCTTTCAGCTTCCCGCCGCCTGGCCCTTTTCGCCCGTTCATCGTTTAAATCAATGGTTTTGATCACGAGTTTTCCCTCTCTCGGGCAATTCCTGGAGGTAACCAGATATCCTGATATCTTGTAATTAATACCTCTGAAAGAAAGCCCAGCGGGGATAGCCCACAAGCCATATCAGGTATGTGTAACATACTTGAATACAAGCAAAAGCAGACAAAGAGAGAAATATCCCTTGACTTAACCAGAGTCTTGACTGTATTCATATGAAAATATGCTCAGCATGGTAGCGTTCGGCCTCTGCAGCTACTGCACAGAGAGATGAGCCGGATAGAAGAAATTGATGGTACAGTCCTTCGTCAAAAGTCCCCGCGACCCACTGGCAAATTGGCACGAATGCACAGTCGACGCATTTCCGTCACGTTAACATTCTTTCCG